>VZQC01012059.1:2654862-2704801 GCA_009823505.1 Rhizomys pruinosus | reverse complement strand
AAAAAAAAAAAAAAAAAAAAGAAAGAAAGAAAGACCTCAGTACAGATCCTATGTACCTTAGGATGATAAGGAGTTACAACTCCACACCCACAAGCCCGATAACCTGGATGAAATTACTTGGAAGTTACTTGAAAGATCCAGGACACAGTCAGCTAAAACACACAAGGAAACCATCTGAATAAGCGTATGTATATGACAGAAGTTGAACCAAAAATTAATAACCATTCAAAATAGAAAATAGGCCCAGATGAATGTCACCAAACATGTAATGAAGAAATGGTTGATTCTCTACAATTTCTCCCAGAATGGAGAAGTAAAGGGATCCCTTCCTAATGCATCCTATAACACTTTCACCGGCCTGATACCAAAACTAGACAACGACATTATAAGAAAAAACTAAACTGTGTAATGAAGTATAATCTATGCATCATGGCAGTTTGAGACTGAGGTGGGAGAATTAGTGCATGTTTGAGGCCAACCTGGATTCCACAGCAGGCTAAGGGCTAGACAGGACTACGTAGCAAGACTCTTATCAAGAAAACAAAATTAGGGGCCTGTGAGCTTTTCCAGATCTGCTGTTTTGAATGCATCTCTCAAGTCTGACCAGAGAGGTTTCCTTATGCAGTAGATGGTAATTAACAGAGACCCTCAACTGGCCAGCATGCAGAGAATAAGAAATCGTGGAGTGCTTGTCCCTGAATAGGACACCTATATCAAACTTCTGCCTCCCAAGGTCCAGGAATCATCGTGAAGGAGGGAGGAGAAAGATGGTAAAAGCCAGAGGCGGAGGACACAAGGGACAGCCGGGAGTTACTCGTATGAACTCCAAGAGACGGTGTCCCACATAAGCTCAAGCCAGACAAAACCCAGCACAGACATGAGGAAGAGGGTCAAAAACCCCAGCACTACCTGAGGAACTACTGGCAACCGACGGCTGCTGTGGGGGGAGAGACAGTGTCCTTTAAGGGTGAGACTCTTGGTGGTTGACCAGGCTCCAGTGATGAACATATACTCATACACTGAAGGGCGTTTGGGGACACAAGTTTGCCTCTATAGGCCTGTGTGTGTGTGTGTGTGTGTGTACATGAAATTGTCCAAAGGTAATAAGAGAAGGTACAGATGGGGAGGGATCTAAATACAATCAAAATGTAGTTCACGAAATTTGCAAAAAGTTAATCAAAAATATAACCTGAGGGGCTGGAGAGATGGCCTCGAGGTTAAGAGCGCCAACCGCTCTTGCAGAGGACCCGGGTTCGATCCCCAGCACCCACATGGCGGCTGAGAACTGTCTGTAACTCCAATTCCAGGAGAACTCCAGTTCCAGGGGAATCCGACACCCTCTTCTGACCTCCGAGGCATTGCACGACATGGGTGCATGCAAACAGTACATTCATACACATAAATAAATAAAATTAAATTAAATTTAAAAAAATTCAAAAATATAACCTAAATATGTTTGTACCTGTGTCCACTGAAAAAAATGCAATAGTAAATTTTTTAAAGCAAAAATCACATAGGAAACTGGTGTATGAATGGACTGTCCTGATCACCCAGCGTTAGTGTTAGATACCAGTGCATCTCTGAGAACTAAAATCTTTACCTGATATTAGCCTTATACTATTATTGTATTATGAATTCTCACAATTCTATGAACTGGATTCTAAGATAACCTTTTCTAATGGATGAAACTGGTGATGAGAATTAGATTCAAGAACACCCAAATACTTTAGTTGTTGGGGTTAGATGAAAACTCGGACATTTCCAGGGGCCAGAGAGATGGCTCCGTGGTTAAGAGTACTGGTTGTGGAAGAAATAAAAATTTTCTTACCTATGTCTGAAATTAATTTATCCAGAAAAATCATGGGGCTGGAGAGATGGCTCAGTGGTTAAGAGCACTGTCTGCACTTGCAGAGGACTTAGATTTGATTCCCAGCACCCACATAGCAAGCTAACAACCATCTGTAATTCCAGTTTCATGAGTATCTGAGACCCTCTTCTGACCTCCATAGGCATTACATGACACGGGTGCACTTACGTACATGTAGGCAATACATTCATACACATAAAATAAAATAATAATAAAATATTCAAAAAGAAAACACTAAATAACCAACAGAAAAATTATTATAATTTATAGATATTTAATAATATAAGATAACAAGATACAAAATTAAGATAACAAGATACAAAATTAATATTCAGAAATAAATATTTTTATTTAATTTCCATTATTAATAGCATAATGCCTTAAAATAAATCCAATATATGATATAGATATATGAAATTTTCAGAGGATAAAAGTACTTAATTTTGAGAAATAATAAGACATGAATAATGAACATAGTACTATAAAAATGTCAATGTATCTATAATTTTTTGTTTTTCTTTGTTAAACAAATTGCTTATAAAATAATAGGCTTTTACAGTCTCAAAGAACATTGAAAGGCAGTACATTCTTCATCAGGTATCAAGACTGATCACTGATCTTTCAAAACTTTTATTAACATTATTTTAGTAGAAAAATCATAATCATATATATTTATGGATCTATTGCAATGATCAAACCAATTTTCTTTATACATACTAACTTACATATCATTTGATGGTGTGACACTTAAAACTGAGAGTCTTACTTTGAAATATAAAGCACACTATTATTGGCAATTGTCACCCTGCTTTGCTTAGATCTTAAAATTAAGATACCATCCAAGCATATGTGTTTGTGCCCATAAGTGTGACTTGTTATGACGTTTAAAATTTGTTTCTATGTGTATTTAATACTAGAACTAAAAGGACACTCCTAAACAAGCCACCAGTCCATTGAAAATAGAACTTGGACAGACCCAAGAGTTCAATGTGTCACCTCAGAGGAAAAACAAAATGGATCTTCCCATCTCTCATTCTCTCTCACCCTCCCCTGAAAAGCCCAGGGACTCTCATGGAAGAGGTTGACCAAGGAGGGGGGTGAATTGTGACATGACAGCAGAAACAGACTGGACTTTTATTTGATCTCCATGTTTGTGTAAGCGAACCTCTTCAGCTGGATTTGGGGACCCCGGGTTGTACAAGAACTGGACTCAGATGTTTGCTAATCAGATTCACCTGGGTATTCCTTATGTTTATTGCCTATGTTTACTAACTGGTTAAATAAAAAATTAAGAAAGCTAAAAAAAATTTTTTTATAAAAAAGAAAGAGTACTGGTTGTTCTTCTAGAAGACTCGGGTTCAAATCCCAGCACCCACATGATGGCTAGCAGCCATCTGTAACTCCAGTTCCAGAGGATCAGATGCCCTCTTCTGTCCTCCGTGGGCATTGCACAACATGGGTGGACTTACATACATGCAGGCATAACACTCATACACATAAAATAGAAATAAATAAATAAAATATTGTAAAGAAAAACTCAGACATTTCTGACCAGATCCAGATCACAGTTACTGCTTCTGATATTCTCTCTCTCTCTCTCTCTCTCTCTCTCTCTCTCTCTCTCTCTCAGTAGTTGGAACGCTACCTTTGTTCTTTGGACTTATTGAACACAACACACATCTAATTTCTACTCTAATTTCTACTATTGATTCATGTCTCTCCCACTTCTTCATTACATCATTATATCATTACATCATTACATCATTACATCATTGGCCATTTCAGTTTGGATAGACACATGTTCTTCTTGCCTCTAGAGGACGATTATGACTGAGATTCCGAAACGAATACATTTTTCTTCTCTCATCTGGGCCAAGAGCTTGCACCTGAAGCTAGCACACTGCGTGAGTCTTCAACAAATTAACAGGGTGTGATGGATCCACACAAGGTTTAGGGGCTGAACAACCCTCCTGGGAAGAAATATACAATGTGTACCTCCAAAATGGTAAACAAGTCTTCAGCAGGGCATGGTAGCCCACGCCTTTAATCCTAACACTCGGGAGGCAGAGGCAGGTGGATCTTTGTGAGTTCAAGGCCAGCCTGGTCTATAGAGCGAGTTCCAGGACAGCCGAAAAGACCCCCCCCCAAAAAAAAAACCCGTCTTCAACCTGGCACCGTGAAGACTGGTCTTAGGGACCTCCACAGCCACATGGCTCTCTTATGTGGAACCCCAAGGTGCCTTTAAATAGAGGGACTAGAACACAGTTTTCAGGGAAGAGCTAGTCTCTCAAACAGAGGGGGCGGATGGGGTAACTGTGAACCAGTACCAGTATCTCAGTGCTGCCACCTAATGGCTATATACAGAAGTTTTCAGGAAACAGCTGTTCTCTCAAACTAAGGTGAGGGGGGCAGACTGGGGGATGGGGTCAGGACAGCACCAGAACCAGTACCAGCGCTGCCACCTAATGGCTATGCAAATTTGGCCACACCCTTGGGGGGAGGGGCTCTCCAAACACCTGTTTTCACATCATCAAAGTAAACTGAGGCCATCTCTTCAAGTAAATAAAGAGGTAACACTTTTTTGGGGGGTCTATTTGAGATAGAGTCTCCCTGAAGCCCCAGCTGCCCTGGAACTTACTATGTAGACCAGGCAGCCCTCGAACTCACAGAGATTCGCCTGCCTCTGCCTCCCAAGTGTTGGGGTTAAAGGCATGCGCCACCACACCCGGCCCAGGAGGTAACACATATAAAATCCCAGGAAAGTACCCACCAGCAGTGCACGCACGCGCACAGAGACTGCTTCGTAACATCCTTACCCATCTTCGCAGGGCAAGTTCTCAGAAACTGGGTTTTGAGTAAAAACATTTTTTTAAAGAGTAATGAACTCTGCCAGGCATGGTGGTGCACGCCTTTAATCCTAGCACTTGGGAGGCAGAGGCAGGTGGATCTCTGTGAGTTCAAGGCCCGTCTGGTCTACAAAGTGAGTTCCAGGCCAGCTGGGACTAAAGGGAGACCCTGTCTCAAAAAGACAAAAAAAAAAAAAAGAGTAATGAACTCAGGGCTTGAGAGAATGTTCAGTGTTTAAAAACTTTGAGTGCTCGTGCAGTTCCCAGTACCCACATGAACACTAACAACAATCTGTAACTCTAGTTCCAAGGGATCCAACACTCTTTTCTTGCCTTCGAGGGCATGATGTGGGTGCACTTGCATGCATGCAGGCAACACCCTCACACACATAAAAATAATAATAAGCCAGGCGTGGTGAGGCACACCTTTAATCCTAGCACTTGAGAGGCACAGGCAGGCGGATCTCTGTGAGTTCAAGGCCAGCCTTGTCTACAGAGCGAGTTCCAGGCCAGCTGGGGCTACAGGGCCTGTCTCAAAAACATAATAATAATAATAATAAGAAGAAGAAGAAGAAGCTGGGCGTGGTGGCACATGCCTTTAATCCTAGCACTTGGGAGGCAGAGGCAGGCAGATCTTTGTGAGTACAAGGCCAGCCTGGTCTAGAGAGCGAGTTCCAGGTCAGCTGGGGACACAGGGAGACCCTGTCTCAAAAAGACCAATAATAATAATAATAATAATAATAATAATAATAATAGAGCAGTGAACTCCCAGGGGCTGATGGGCTATCTCAGGAAATTGGCTGACATCCGGCCTGAGAGAGGGGTGCAATGATTGCGATATGATGTAGGAGTTCCTCTAAGATCTATGAGTT
This sequence comes from Rhizomys pruinosus, assembly GCA_009823505.1. Taxonomy (NCBI): domain Eukaryota; kingdom Metazoa; phylum Chordata; class Mammalia; order Rodentia; family Spalacidae; genus Rhizomys; species Rhizomys pruinosus. Next base: position 2,699,216 of record VZQC01012059.1, on the reverse strand, counting down.
GGAGTCTCGGTCCACAAATCGCAGTATTGGGGGGACTGTGGACTGTTTAAGTGACGGGACCCAGTGTCAGGTCCCTGGGGTTGGGAGGGAGGGGTTGTTTCCAGGGGAGACCAAGGTGACTCTCAGAAGACGGCTATAAAGCCAAGTCTGGCACCTCCCAGTTCCTTTCTCTTGCCTCCTGTACAGTGACTGCTTCCTCTACCATTGTCATCTGTCCTGATGCAACACACACACACACACACACACACACACACACAAAAAAAAAAAATCTCAGCCAAAACTGTGAGAGTGCAGGACCCTTCCCCTCCCCCTTCTACCCTCACTCTTCTCATAAACTCAGCCTATTTTGAGTATCTCAGAATTTCAGTGAGAAGCTGACTAACTCGGTGAGGACGGCCAGTCCTTCAAGAAACCAAGACACAGAACCTCGTGGACCAGGCAGGACATTAACAACCTATAGCGATCCCCTCCTCCAGGAGAGCCACACACAGAGCTAAGTTAGCCCATTTCTTTCTGCTAGTGGAGGGGGAGATCGAGTTGAGCACTCTCGTTTTACTGGAAGTTCATATGTTTATCAGAATCCAACTTCTGCTCCTCCTACATTAACTGACTCATTTGTAACTGGGATAAAAATCAGCTGACTAAGCGTTCTTAAAGGCTGGTGTCCAGCAGCTTATTTTTCTCGGTGTCCACAGCAGCTAGCAGTGGTGGCAAGTGGTGCCCTTTAATTTTACTGTCTCAGAGCAGACCTCAGGTACCTGGCCCCTTGGCCACTGGCAGGCAGGCAGGCAACAGTTAATAGTTCTCACCCCTAGCTGGGCGTGGTGGTGCACGCCTTTAATCCCAGCACTTGGGAGGCAGAGGCAGGTGGAGCTCTGTGAGTACAAGGACAGCCTGGTCTACAGAGTGAGCTCCAAGCCAGCTGGGACTAAAGGGAGATGACAAAAAAAAAGTTCTCAGCCTATGTTCTGATTCTGAGACCCTTGACCTCAAAGACTTCACAGCTCTCTGGAACTTTCTGGTAACCAGGGACTCTTCTGTGGATTCTGACAGACGTTAGTCAGCCCTGGACTAAGTTGACCACGCACTGGGCCCCAGAGGGAGCCAGGCCAGGCTGTTTCACCAAGCAACCCTAGGATATTCAGGTGTGAAGCAGAGGCTGGAACATTCTCCCGGTAAACAGGAAATGAAAAGCTGAAGATGAGCTCACAGCCTGAGTCACTGACTCAATACACACCCAAGAAGGCAAGCTCTACAAAGGAGAAGCCAGTGCTTCACTGGAAACGTTCAAGGACCCGGAGTTAACTGAACAAACAGAATAAGATTTTACAATAAGTATAATTAATATCCCTAGAGAAATGTGCGTGCACAGGAAGCCAGAAATCTTGACAACATCCAACTCACAAAGAAGTAAAATTCTCTGCAGTTCTGTGGTTTTGTACATAGACAATCCCAAGGGGCCACGCGCGCACGATTACACAGCTGACCAGGACGTTCAGTTCGGCGTGGAAACAGGGTACAAGACCAAATAAAAAAATCTATTTTTTTTTTACAAAGTCCTATTATGTAGCCCAGACTGGCCTTGAAATTGAGATCTTGCCTCCGTCTCTTGATCCAGCTCTATTTCTACAAAATGGCAACAAAAAATCTGAAAATAAAATTAAGAAAGTATTGTTTTGCTAGGGTTCCCAGAGCGAAATGTCATGAACTTGATGGTGAAACAAAAAGTCACTGTGTCAGTTCTGGAGACCAGACCCCAAAACCCACGTGGTGGCAGAGCGCTGCTTTCTGTACAGATTCCAGGAAGCAGTCTGGTCTGGGAACATCCATCAGCTACTGATGGTCCATCCACAGGCACCTCCTGTGTACAAGTGTCCCTATCCCCTTCGTCATGGGGTCCCCAGAAGACTGTGTCTCTGTCCAAATCTCCTAATATAAAGATATCAGTATATGTTGACTTCACCTTTGTTCCCAGTGTGTCTGTGTCTGTCCACATCCCCTGTCTGTCTGTCTGTCTGTGTGTCTGTCCATGTCCCTGTCTGTCTGTCCACATCTCCGTCTGTCTGTCCACATCCCCTGTCTGTCTGTGTGTCTGTCCATGTCCGTCTGTCTGTCCACATCTCCGTCTGTCTGTCCACATCCCCTGTCTGTCTGTCTGTGTGTCTGTCCATGTCCCCTGTCTGTCTGTCCACATCTCCGTCTGTCTGTCCACATCCCCTGCGTGTCTGTCTCTGTCCACATCCCCTGTGTGTCTGTGTGTCTATCCACATCCCCTGCGTGTCTGTCTCTGTCCACTTCTCTCTTGTATAAGAACACTGGTCACACTAAATGTGTGTGCTCCATTAGACTATGACATCCTAAATTACATTGTTGTAAAAGACCTTTTTTCCAAATAAAGTCACATTTTGAGGTACTAAAGATTACAACATAAATCTACAAAACTTTTTTTAAGAGAAACCAGTGCTCTTTTTAAAAATATTTTTTATTTATTTAATTTTTTATATGAATGAGTGTATTGCCTGCAGGTGTGGTCAGAAGAAGGCAGATCCCCTGGAATTGGAGTTACAGAGGGTTGTTAGCCACTCTGTGGGTTTTAGAAATCATACCTGTGTCCTCTGTAAAAGCAACCAGTGTTGTGTTAACTATTGAGCCATCTCTCCAGCCCCCACAACTTACAAAGTTTTGGGAGACAAAACTCAGGACATAATAAATTGCATGCATAACTGTATGAAAGCAAATACAACATTTATAAATAAATTAAAAGATTTGTAAGACTTACTGGAAACTATAAACATTAAATGGACGAGGGCTGGAGAGATGCCCTAGCATTTAAGAGCACCTACTACTCTTGCAGAGGACCAGGGTTCAATCCCTAGCACCCACATGGCAGCTGAGAACCGTCTTTAACTACAGTTCCAGGGGAATCCAATGCCCTCTTCTGACCTCCGAGGCATTACACTGACACGGGTGCACCAACCTACATGCAGACAGTACATTCATACACATAAAAAAATTAATAAAGCCGGGCATGGTGGCGCACATCTTTAATCCCAGCACTTGGGAGGCAGAGGCAGGAGGATCTTTGTGAGTTCAAGGCCAACCTGGTCTACAGCTTGAGTTTCAGGACAGCTGGGGCTACAGGGAGACCCTGTCTTGAAAAGACCAATAAATAAATAAATAAATAAATAAATAAATAAATAAATAAAATGAAAAAAACATTAATGGACGAAATTAAGGACTATTAAACGATACCTCATGTTCTTAGGTTGGAAGACATGTTGTTAAGACTGTGGTATTGCCTCACTCCTCCTGAGCTGAGTGTTGGCCTGGCTTCGTAATTAAAAAAAAAAAAAAAAAAAAAAGATTGCAGTATTCAGGGCTGGAGAGATGACTTAGCGGTTAAGAGAACTGGCTGCTCTTGCAAAGGACTCAGGTCCAATTCCCAACACCCACATGGCGTCTAACAACCATCTGTAACTTCAGTTCCAGAGGAATCTGACGCCTTCTTCTGACCTCCTCGAGCACTACATGACATGGGTGCACTTACACACATGCAGGCAATACACATAAACTAAAAATAAATAAAGTTTTTTTTTTTAAGATTGCAATATTCAGGCTGGAGAGATGGTTTAGGGTTTAAGAGCACTGGCCGCTCTTGCAGATGTCCCAGGTTCAATTCCCAGCACCCAGATTGCAGCCATCAACCATCTAACTCCAGTTCCAGGGGCTCTTCTGGCCTCCACAGGTACTGCATGACACAGGTGCACATATAAGCAGGCAAAATGTTCACGTACATAAAATATAAATAAATAAAACTTTTTTTTTGGTCTGTTTGAGACAGGGTCTTCCTGTAGTCCCAGCTGTACTGGAACTCTCTACATAGACCAGGCTGGCCTTGAACTCAGAAAGATCCGCCTGCCTCTGCCTCTCGAGTGTTGGGATTATAGGTGTGCACCACCATGCCTGGCTATAAATAAAATTTTTAAAAGATTGCAATAGTCCAAAAAGGTCTATAGGTTTAATGTACTCTCTTTCAAAATCCCAAATGAATTATTTGCAGAAACTGAAAAGCTGTTCCCAAAATTCAAGGAACCCAGAATAGCTAAAACAATCTTGAAAAAAAAAGTAAAGTAAACTTTGTTCATGGAAGCCAGAAGCCAGAAGCAATCCAGGTGTTGGCTGGCTGATGTGTGGATGCACCAAGTGGCTTATCTCCCGTGGAATGTTGCAGTCACACAAAGGAGGGGTGAACATGAGAGAACATGGGCCTTGGAAACACTGTGCTAAAGTAGACTAGAGGCCGGCTGGGCGAGGGGACTGAGAGGAAATTGTTTTTCTCTCTTGTTTTACTTATTATGGTGTAGGTGATCAACCCGAGGGTCTCACAGCAAGCATGTACCTCTGGCTATACCCCAGGCTTGGATACACAGGAGGTTTGTTTAATGTTTTAATTATCATATATTAGTTATGCATAATGATGGATTTTGTTATAACATTTTTATAACATATATTTTGATCATAGTCCTGTCTCTTGTCCTCTCCTGTCCCCCTCCCATTCCTACTGATCCCTTTCCTCTTTCAAATTCTCCTGTCTTATTCTTCATGCCCTTTGTGTCTGAGAGAGATGGACAGACAGGCAGACAGACAGACAGAGACCCAAAGAGTTTCAAAGGGTCTTTATTGGAGCATGGACTTCTTACTAGTGGCTACATCACTGGAGAAAATGTCTCTCCCCCAGCAACTATTGACCACCAACAGCTCCTCAGGAAGGGGTGGGCCTCATGAGCCTCTCCCCTTTCGTGTCAGGATGTTGATGGGTCCATTCTTGAACAGGTTGAATGCATCTGCTGTGAGTTGAAGAGTGTCCCTGGGTAGGACTCTTATATTAAACCTCTGCCACCCAGGACTCAGGGACCACTGTGAAAGAAGGAGTGGAGAGACTTATTAAGAACCAGAGGTGGGGGTCAGGTGTGGTGGCGCACACCTTTAATCCCAGCACTTGGGAGGCAGAGGCAGGTGGATCTCCGTGAGTTCAAGGCCAACCTGGTCTACATAGCGAGTTCCGGGACAGCTGGAGCTACTGGGAGACTCTGTCTCAAAAAGAAAAACAAAACAAAACAAACAAAAAAAAAAAACAGAGGTGGCAGATGAACTCGCTCATATGAATTTACGACAGTGGTGACAGCACGCAGAGGACCCGTGCGAACTCAAACCAGATAAAAACCCAGCAAGGAAGTGGGGAAATGGGTAAGAAGCCCCAGCCTTAGCCGAGGAACCACTGGCAGCCGATCACTGCTGGGCGAGGAGTAGTAGATGTTCTTTAGAGGAGTGACACTAGACAGGCTGACCAGGCTCCAGTGGCTGGGCTCACACTGAGGAACATCTGGGGACACAAACTTGACTCAGTAGGCCCTAACTTATACGACAGAATGTGTAGGGTAGGCCTATGGAGGGGTACCAGTAGGAACAGGCAATAAATATGATTAAGACGCATTGCGTGAACTGTACAAAATTTCAATAAAAATATATATTGAAAAAAAAAAAAAAGAACAGCCATGTCTCTCCCGTCCATTTGCTTTCCTAGTCTTTCTTCCTCCTCCCACGCTGTTCCCTGAACCGTGGATGGGGAAGGGATATCCCACTTAAGACTGAGCATTCCCTTTGGGGATAAGAACTGGAAAGGTGGTGGTTTAATAGTGATGTGTTTTGTGTGTCAAGTTGACAAGGGGCCAATTTTGCTGGATAGCTTTAGTGTCAACTTGACACACCTGGGTTGAGGGAGCCTCAATTGGGGAATTGGCTCCATTGGACTGGCCTGTGGCCATGTCTGTGGATATTGTCTTGATTGTTGAGCAATGTGGGAGGGCCCAGCCCACTATGGGTGGTGCCACCCTGGGCAGGTTGTTGTGTACTGTATAAGAGGTCAGGCTGGGCATGGGCCAGGGGAGCAAGCCAGTGAACAGCATTCCTCCATGGCCTGTGCTTCAGCTCCTGCCTCCAGGTTCCTGCCCTGAGTTCCTGCCTTGGGCTCCCTAAGTGATGAACTGTGACCCGGGAGATGTAAACTGAATAAACCCTTTCCTCTCCCCCCCCCAAAAAAAAAAAAAAGAAAGACTGAGCATTCCACAATCACTCACTCTAATCACTTTAAGCAGGTACGAATGTTGGCAGTTACTGCCGCCCAGTGGAAGCAGAAGCTTCTGAGTGGAGAGTTTTGCTTAATAGATGCAGAGCTTCATTTTTTTTTTTTTTTTCTTTTGGTCTTTTCCAGACAGGGTCTCCCTGTAGCTCCCAGCTGTCCTGGAATTCACTCTGTAGACCAGGCTGGCCTTGAACTCACAAAGATCCGCCTGCCTCTGCCTTCCAAGTGCTAGGATTAAAGGCGTGTGCCACCACACCCAGCGCAAAGTTTCTTTTGAGAGTCATGAGAAAGGTTGAGTGATGGTTGCACAACATTACAGAAAATTAATGTCAGTGAATTCATATGTTAAAATGGCGAAATTTTTGAGACCAGTGAGATGCTTCAGCTGGTAAAGACATCATCAAGGCTGAGGACCTGAGTTCCATCCTGGAATTCACATGGTGGAAGAAGAGAATTGAGCTTTGCAAATTGTCCTTTGACCTCCACACACGTACCATGGTACACACACACACACGCACACACGCACACACACACACACACACACACACACATATGGGCTGGATAGATGGCTCAGCAGCTAAGAGCTCTTCCAGAGGACCCAGGTTTGAGTCCCAGCACCCACATGGCAGCTAGCAAATACATACACACATACATGCAATTTCTGGGCTGAAGAATGGCTCAGCAGTTAACAGCACTTTCTGTTCCTACAGAACTCTAGTTCCAGGGAATCTGGTACCTCTTCTGGTTTCCACAAGCACCTGCACACACACACACACACACACACACACACACACAAATAGTAATAATAATAAATTTTTTTAAGTAAATAAATAAATTTCAGGGTTAGTGTGGCTCTCTGTGACTTCAAAGCCAGCCTGATCTATGAGACCTTGAACTGTGTATGGTTCAAGGCCAGCTGGGGTTATTTACAGGGAGACCCTGTTTCCAAAAGACCAAAAAAAAAAAAAAAACCTCATAGAAACATCAAGAGAAATTTAAGTTTCCTCATAATGGAAATTATTTTATTTATTTCATAAATAAAACAGAAAAGGGGAAAGTAAATACTTCTTTTAACATCCTTCTGCTAACAATAAAATTAATCTTTAAAAGAACACAAAAATTTCCCTATATATATTTTTTGTTTATTTTTATTTATGTGTATGAGTATCATGCCTATATCTATGTAAGTGCACCTGTGTTGTGCAATGCTTGTGGTGAACAGAAGAAGCCATTGGATCCCCTGGAACTGCAGTTGTTAGCTGCCATGTAGGTGCTGGGATTCAAAGTCAGGTCTCTCCAGTCCCAGAAGTATTTCATAATCATTTTCAAAAAGTACAGTTCACGCAGCCAATATTCACTGGACTTAAAACAATATAGTTAGTTTAAAAACAACAACAACAATATAGTTAGAAGCTGGGCATGGTGGTGCATGCCTTTAATCCCAGAGCTTAGGAGGCAGAGGCAGGCAGATCTCTGTGAGTTCACGGTCGGCCTGGTCTACATAGTGAGTTCCAGGCCAGCTGGGGCTACAGGAAGACCCTGTCTCAAAAAGACCAATATATATGGTTAGAAATCAGTGAAATCCTTTTTCCAATTACATTTGAAATAACTCTGTGTGTGTGTGTGTGTGTGTGTGTGTGTGTGTGTGTGTGTATGTGGTGTGAATGATGGGGAGATAACTATGAGAATGGAACACAGGGTCTCCCACATGCTAGGGAGGATTCTATCACTGAGCTACATCTTCAGCCCCCAAAACGATCTCATTGTGTAGCCGAGGTTGGCCTTTGAATTCACCATCCTCCTGCGTCCTCCTGTCTTAGTCAGTTTTCTGTTGCTGTGATAAAACACGGTGACCAAGGAAACTTACAGAAGGAAGAGTTTATTTGAGCTTGTGGTTCCAGAGGATTCCGAGTCCATCATGACCGGGAGGCATGGTGCAGCCAGTGGATGCAGGAGAAAGCTAAGCACCCACATCTTCAAGCAGACACAGGAAGCAAAGAGTGCCTAGAAATCCCCTGAGGCTTAAGAACTCTCAAAGCCCAGGGCCAGTGATGTGCTTCCTCCACTAAGGTCAAACCTCTTACAGTCTCCCAAATCAGGGACATGAACTGGAACAAAATGTCCAAATACCTGGAGCCTTTAGGGAACATTCTCCTTCAAAACACCACAGCCTCCTAAGTACAAGCACTACAGGTGGTGGTCCATACCACCACACCCGCCCGGCTAAAATAACTTTTAAAAGAATAGCGGGAGCTGGAGAGATGGCTCAGCTGTTAAGAGCACGGACTGCTCTTGCAGAGGACCCGGGTTCGATTCCCACACCCACATGGCGGCTAAGAACCGTCTTTAACTCCAGTTCCAGGGGGAATCTGACGCCCTCTTCTGACCTCCACGGCAATGCACGACATGGGTGCACCAACCTACATGCAGACAGTACACTCATACACATAAAAAAAATACAAAATCTAAAAGAATAGCAAAAGAGAAATTATCAAACACTTAGCAATGATGACAGCCGTCATGGAGGCGCACGCCTTTAATCCCAGCACTCAGGAGGCAGAGGCAGGTGGACCTCTGTGAGTTCAAGGCCAGCCTGGTCTACAGAATGAGCTCCAGGCCAGCTGTGACTAAAGGGAGACCCTGTTCCTCAAAAGACAACAAAAAAAAAAAAAAAAAAAAAAAAAAAAGAAATGAATGAATTACTTTTATAGCACAAAGCCAGACTGCCAAAATTAAAATAAGCCCAAGAAAGTTGAATAAAATAATTGATAGGGAAAAAAGAAGAAAAGTGAAATAGAAATGAAACATGCAAAGCCTTATACCCTTGATTCATGAAATCCAAACCTGTCCCTCCAAACACAGCTGAGCCCTGATTGGGCAGGCACATGGGCTCCAAGCTGATCCTGGGTGATGCTGACCCAGCCTGCTCCTTCCCTGATTGGTCAATCTGTTTAGACCCACAAAAGAGAAGAGAAATCAAGAAGATGCACTGTGTGGGGCTTTGTAGGAGATGCTCAAAGGTTTTTAAGGACACTAGCTGCTTCTTACAGGGACCGGATCGATGCCGCAGCACCCCACACTGGTGGGCTAACCACAACTATCCATAACTCCAAGTTCTAAGGAATCCAGTTCTCTCTTCTGACTTCAGTGAGCATGTTAGACACAGGTGGACTTACAACATGCAGCAGTACCCTTTTACACACAAAATAAAATAACTAACTAAAATATTTAAAAAAAAATTTTATAAAAGATGGTGCTAGCAGGCGTGGTGGTGCACGCCTCTTTAATCCTCGCACTTGGGAGGTAGAGGCAGGTGTGGATCTTTCAGACAAAGGCCAGCCTGGTCTACCCCAAAGTTGAGTTCCAGGGACAGGGGGGCTACAGGGAGACCCTGTCTCAAAAAAAAGACAAAAAAAAAAAAAAAAAAAAAGATGGGGGGGCTGGAGAGATAGCCTAGGTGTTGAGAGCACCAACTGCTCTTGCAGAGGACCTGGGTTCAATCCCCAGCACCCACATGGCAGCTAAGAACCATCTGTAACTCCAATTCCAGGAGAACTCCAGTTCCAGGGGAATCTGAGACCCTCTTCTGACCTCCGTGGCATTGCACGACACGGGTGCACAAACCTACATGCAGACAGTACATTCATACACATAGAAAAATAAATAAAAATTTTTTAAAAAGACAAGATGAAAAGCAATGAAGGAAATTAAGTAAGACCTACTTAGGCCAATGTATATGCTTGATGCAAAGGTTGGAAATCACAGGAATCATGAAGAAAATGATAAGGAAATATCAACTGCAATCACCAGGACATTGCCTGCTCCTGGACTCCATACACAGGTCAGTGCAATGGACAGCCCAGCCTCCCCAACCTTCAGCTTTAATTCCCACCGTGACTTCCCCTGACTCCAGCACCCACTAACTGCTCTGAACAGCTGAACTCAGAACAGATTAGTGGTGGCGCATGCCTTTAATCCCAGCACGTGGGAGGCAGAGGCAGAAGGATCTCTGTAAATTCAAGGACAGCCTCATCTACAGAATAAGTTCCAGGCCAGCTGGGGCTACAGGGAGACCTTGTCTCAAAAACACCAAATTAATAGTAATAATAATAATAATAATAATAATAATAACTTTTTTTGTCTTTTTGAGACAGGGTCTCAAAATGGTCTCTATGTAGGCATAGTGAGCTCTAGGCCAGCTGGGACTAAAGGGAGACCCTGTCTCAAAAAAAAGAAAAAAACAAAACCAAAACAACAACAACAAAAAATGGTGATTTGAAATAAAACAAAAGAAGGGTTAGAAAAAAAAAAAGAAGGGTTAGGTGTGGTGACACACACCTTTAACCCCAGCACTCCAGAAATATAAAGGCATGCAGATAGATCTCTGTGAAATCGAGGTCAGCCTGGTCTACATAGTAAGTTCCAGGCCTGCTGGGGCTTTAAGGAGACCCTATCTCAAGAAACAAAAACAAACAAAAAAACAAGTGAGAAAAAGCCCAGTAGATAGGAATAACAGGAGGAAATGAACGGGGGAGTCGGGATTGAACTAACAACCTTTAAGCATAACTAGGCCAAATCCATTAAGTGGCTGCCTGGGCCAAGTCCTCCTAGCTATGAGCAATGGTGAGCTATAATACACAAAGGCAGATGTGGTTCAGGACAGCAAGTCGACATCACAGCTGGAGTAAATCCACCCCAAACCGGCAGGACTTACATGGGTAAAATTATAAATTATAACTAGAAATATGTTTTAATGAAAATTGTATGAATAAATAAAATAGGTAGTCTGTGTCCCTTAATGGGAGGACTAAATGGGATACTTGTGTTGGCTTTTCACATTTAATTAAAGTCAGCATCAACTACAATTAAATAGGAATTTCCCTCTGTAATTGACAGACTGCTATTTGAGGTGAAGATGTACAAGAACGGTAACGACAGATACAGAAAATCAATCTATGGGAGGAATTCTGTGACATACAAAAATAGATAACAAAACATCACACAAGGGGGGAAGGAAAACGTAAGAGCCAAAACACGGGGAGGAGGGCCACGGGCTGCCATCCTCTGGGTGAGGCCCAGCCCCTGAACTCACAGCAGCAGTGGACACCAGTCCTGGGCCTGCACAAGACTGGCCCTGCGGAAGACAGGGATGGGGAAGGGTCTGGAGCCCCCACCCCTGCCTGCTGACCTATTGGCTGTGGACAGATCTGGGAGGGGGGACAGTTCCAAACTCCTAATCACACAGACAAGACCTGGTTAAACTCAGTGGGTCACAAAACAGAACAAAAGAGGAGAATATGGGAATTTGTAGAGAAGAGCTGGGACTGATAGGTGTGGGAGGGAAAGGTGGGCAAGAGTCATCGGAATATATTATATACGTGCAGGAAATTGTGAAGAACAAACTTAATATGTATATAAAAAAACTATGATGCTACAGTTATGGCAGAATGCATGATCTGGGATGGGGTGAGGGGGTAGGGGGAAGGGAAGGGGAAATATGCCTGAACTGAATTGGAAAATGATGTATGAAATACACAAAGCATCAATTAAAAAAAAAAACTATGATGCTGGGCATGATGGTACATGCCTTTACTCCCAGCACTCAGGAAGCAGATCTCTCCAGATCAAGGCCAGTCTGGTCTAGTTCCCGGCCACCTGGGGCTACAGAGAAACCCTGTTTCAAAAAGACAAAAAAAAAAAAAGAAAAGAAAAAGACACCGGTGACCCATGCCTTTAATCCCATCACTCGGGAGGCAGAGCCAGGCAGATCTGTGAGTTCAAGGCCAGCCTAGTCTACATAGTGAGCTCCAGGCCAGCTGGAGCTAAAGGGAGACCCTGTCTCAAAAATACCAAAAAAAAAAAAAAAAAAAGGACACAGAAGAAGACCATAGCCGGGACATTCAGTAATGGAAAGATCTCCCCCATCTTCTGGTTAACAAAAATTTAATAGGGGGCTGGAGAGATGGCCCTAGCGGTTAGAGCCCCGACCGCTCTTACAGAGGACCCTGGGGTCGATTCCCCGCACCCACATGGGAGCCGAGGACCGTCTTGAACTCCAATTTCCAGTGAGAACTCCAGTTCAGGGGAATCCGACACCCTCTTTCCTGACCTCTGCTGTGCAGTTTGCACGGACATGGGTGCACAGACCTGCATGCAACCGTACATTCATACACCACAGAAATAAATAAAAATTAAAAAAAAAATTAATATTCTGAAAATGTCCATATTACCAAAAATGATTCTACATATTCAACCATGTCCCATCAAAATCCCAATGATACTTTTCAGATAATTATTTTTTAAAATTATTATGGGTTGCCAGGTGTGGTGGCACAATCTCTACATCCTAGCACCAGGAGGCGAGAGCAGGCAGATCTTTGTGAGTTCAAGGCCGCCTGGTCTATAGAGCGAGTTCCAGAACAGCTGAGGCTACATGGGAGACCCTGTCTCAAAAAGACAAAAAAAAAAATTAATAGTTAAAAAAATTCATATGGAAATCACAAAAGAGCCCATATAGCCAAGTCACAAAGAGCTGATCTCAAATTATACAGCTGAGCCACAGTAACAAAAACAAGCCTGGTATCAGTCAAAAAGAAAGAAAGAACAAGGAAAAGAAGCAGACATGGAAACCGGAAATAAGCAATGCACAGCCACAGATACCCTGTTTTGACAAAATTTCAAAAACACGTACTGAAGAAAAGCCAGCCTCTTAACAAAATGGGAAAAACAAGACTGCTTACACGTAGGAGAATGGAACTCGACTTGTATCTCTCATCCTGCACAAAAATCAATTCATAAAATAAAAGATTTGAAAAACTGGTAGAAGAAAACATGGGTATAACCCTTCAAGATATAAGCATAAAGCAAAACTTTCTGAAAAGACTACAGCAACACAGGAAATAATCCCAAGAATTGAAAAATATGATTATATAAATTAAAGCTTTTGTAGGCTCTGGAGAGATAGCTAAGTGTTAAAAGAATTGGCTGCTTTCTAGAGGACCTGGGTTCAGTTCCCAGCACCCACATGACAGCTAAATAACCATCCCTAAACTCCAGTTTTCAGGGGATCTGACATCTCTTCTGGCCTCTATAGACATTGTACATATGGATAAAATTTTAAATAGATAAATAAAATACTTCTCACAGCAAAGGAAATAGTAACCAGAATGAAGAGACAGGCCACAGAATGAGAAAAAAAAATTTTTCTAACTCCTATATTAGACCAGGGACTCATATTTAGAATCATATAAAGAACGCAAAAATTAAACACACACAAAAATCCAATCAAAGCTGCTCTCACTGCCCATAGTTTGAAGGCTTGGGGGCCATGTTTGGGCTGAGGATGGCTGTGTCCTACCTGGCATCCTGGACTTGGGACCTGGAGAAAGGGAGCTGAAATTCACTAATGAAGGTAGAGAAAGCAGCTCAGTTTCCTGGGTCCACGGAGCACTGGGACACAAGCCTCTGTGCTTGGGAAGCTACTCTCCTTCCTGTAGGCAACTGGGTCACCTGAGTCCTGGATTGTGAAAGGAAAACAAGAATGTAGAGAGCATGTCCTGCCATCAAGAAGTCCTCCCTAAACTCTGCTGAGCAAGAGCAAGCTCAGGAGTGTTAAAGAGGCAGGCTTTCATGTGGATGGAGAGATAGCTGCGGGACATTAGTAAATGGAAAGATCTCCCCCATCTTCATGGTTAACAAAATTAATATGGGGGCTGGAGAGATGGCCTAGCGGTTAAGAGCGCCGACCGCTCTTACAGAGGACCCGGGTTCGATTCCCAGCACCCACATGGCAGCCGAGAACCGTCTGAAACTCCAATTCCAGGAGAACTCCAGTTCCAGGGGAATCCGACACCCTCTTCTGACCTCTGCGGCATTGCACGACACGGGTGCACAGACTTGCATGCAGACAGTACATTCATACACATACAGAAATAAATAAAAATTAAAAAAAAATTAATATTCTGAAAATGTCCATATTACCAAAAATGATCTACATATTCAACATGTCCCCATCAAAATCCCAATGATACTTTTCAGATAATTATTTTTTAAAAATTCATATGGGTTGCCAGGTGTGGTGGCACAATCTCTAATCCTAGCACTCAGGAGGCAGAGGCAGGCAGATCTTTGTGAGTTCAAGGCCAGCCTGGTCTATAGAGCGAGTTCCAGAACAGCTGAGGCTACATGGAGACCCTGTCTCAAAAAGACAAAAAAAAATTAATTAGTTAAAAAATTCATATGGAAATACAAAAGAGCCCATATAGCCAAGTCACAAAGAGCTGATCTCAAATTATACAGCTGAGCCACAGTAACAAAAACAAGCCTGGTATCAGCAAAAAGAAAGAAAGAACAAGGAAAAGAAGCAGACATGGAAACCGGAAATAAGCAATGCACAGCCACAGATACCCTGTTTTTGACAAAATTTCAAAAACACGTACTGAAGAAAAGCCAGCCTCTTTAACAAATGGGAAAACAAGACTGCTACACGTAGGAGAATGGAACTCGACTTGTATCTCTCATCCTGCACAAAAATCAATTCAAAATTAAAAAGATTTGAAACTGGTAGAAGAAAACATGGGTATAACCCTTCAAGATATAAGCATAAGCAAAACTTTCTGAAAAGACTACAGCAACACAGGAAATAATCCCAAGAATTGACAAATGGGATTACATAAGATTTAAAAAGCTTTTGTAGGCTCTGGAGAGATAGCTAAGTAGTTAAAAGAATTGGCTGCTCTTCTAGAGGACCTGGGTTCAGTTCCCAGCACCCACATGACAGCTAATAACCATCCCTAACTCCAGTTTCAGGGGATCTGACATCCTCTTCTGGCCTCTATAGACATTGTACATATGGATAAATTTTTAAATAGATAAATAAAATACTTCTCACAGCAAAGGAAATAGTAACCAGAATGAAGAGACAGCCACAGAATGAGAAAAAAAAATCTTTTCTAACTCTATATTAGACAGGGACTCATATTTAGAATATATAAAGAACTGCAAAAATTAAACACACACAAAAATCCAATCAAAGCTGCTCTCACTGCCCATAGTTTGAAGGCTTGGGGGCCATGTTTGGGCTGAGGATGGCTGTGTCCTACCTGGCATCCTGGACTTGGGACCTGGAGAAAGGGAGCTGAAATTCACTAATGAAGGTAGAGAAAGCAGCTCAGTTTCCTGGGTCCACGGAGCACTGGGACACAAGCCTCTGTGCTTGGGAAGCTACTCTCCTTCCTGTAGGCAACTGGGTCACCTGAGTCCTGGATTGTGAAAGGAAAACAAGAATGTAGAGAGCATGTCCTGCCATCAAGAAGTCCTCCCTAAACTCTGCTGAGCAAGAGCAAGCTCAGGAGTGTTAAAGAGGCAGGCTTTCAGGGATGGAGAGATAGCTGAGTGGCTAGGAGCACTGGCTGTTCTTGCAGAGGACCTGGGTTTAGTTTCCAGCACCCACATGGCAGCTCAGTTAACTCCAGTTCCAGGGGGATCAGACACCCTCTTCTGGCCTCTGTGGGCATTGCACACACAGGTGCACTTACGTATGTAAGTTCACCTGCATGTATATGCAGGTGAACACTCATATACATAAAATAAGAATAAATAAAATTTTAATAAAAGAGATAGATTTTCCAGAGCTGGGGCTGTGTGGCAAAAATGTGGGAATGGCCCCAGGGAACTGTGGTTACCTCACCTCCTAGGGCTACTCCACTCCTTCCTCTGGTCATCCCTGCTTTGGTCACAGGTCTCCCCTAGGTACCTCCTGACCAACCTCACTGTCTCCTGAGCTCTCCTTCCTCCCCACTGTCTCTCCCTAAGCATCCTGCACCCCTGAGGACCCACCTAGCTGATAGCTGAGCTCACTGTAGAATGCTCAGATCACTCTGGTTCCAACCGTGCTGGGAAAGGATGGCCGATCACTTTGTCCCAGATCTTTGTCCACATCTGTACAATGGAATGGCCTCTACCCAGCCTGGTGTGGGCTAGCTGCACTCTTTGCTCTGGGTCCCTGCCATCCAGCCAGCAGCACCCCGCCCCCAACCAGGGTCCTACATTGTGCTGGTAGAAGCAGGCTGATGATGGGGTTGCTTTGGCTGAAGAGATGTGAGTAGAGGTGGCTTCTGCCTCCTCTGAGTTGTCACTCATGGTCCCCTCCTTCTCCCACAAGGTCACGTGTGGCTGGGCCTCCATCCTGAGTCTTTGATGCTGCAGACTTGCGCAGAGCTGAGACAGACTAATGGGACTTTCGGGATTTTCAGTGTGAGCAAGAAACAATCCCTCAGGCCATCGTCAATGAAGGGTGGGTACATTTGTCCCACGCATTTGCCCGGCTCTGTCGGCACACAGTGAACTCCTTCCATCTCTTCTTAAGGGATGCAGAACTCAAAGTGCTGAGGCAGGGAGATAAGACCTTGGGGAGTGGCAGAGGGGAAGGATGTGAGCTGGGGATATTAGGCTGGGAGCCTGGCAAGAGTTAGTCAGCACATCTGTCCATGTTGGGGCCCGGCGCGGGAAGACCTGCAGACACTGGTCAGAGTAGCCTGCTTGACCTTGTTTCCACAGAACGTAGGTCCCATGACTTACCTCATCTTCTGGGACTTCTAGTGGTGTTGAGCTTCATCCAGGGCTTTGTTTGAAGGGTGGTGGTCGAGGCTCCTATTTAGATGTGCAAGTGGAAGCCCTGTCTGTTCTCCCATTTAGCTGCTCTCTGGGCTATAAGCAGAGGCTGAGGCTCCGAACACTAGCCAGGGGCGGGTGAGGAGGCAGGAACTGGGCAGAGCCACTTAGAGACCTGTGTCCCCCTGCCTCAGGCTTTTCCCGAGCAGTCCAAGCAATGAGACAGGTGGGCGGAGCTGGGCTGTGCCTTCAGCTTGTCAAGGGTGCAGCGGGAGGCATCGTCCTACCAGAGACTGTTGGAGCTGGAGCATCGGTGGAGTCCTCCTGCACTCTGTTAGCACTGAGAATAGTCCTCTCTAAGAAGGGGCACTCCCCCTGGAGTCAGGGTGTGGCCCTGTGAAGGTTTCTCTCAGCAAACA
The DNA here is from genome assembly GCA_009823505.1 of Rhizomys pruinosus. Classification (NCBI taxonomy): domain Eukaryota; kingdom Metazoa; phylum Chordata; class Mammalia; order Rodentia; family Spalacidae; genus Rhizomys; species Rhizomys pruinosus. The sequence goes on along the minus strand of VZQC01012059.1, from coordinate 2,682,044 downwards.
TTTAGCAGAGTCACAGAGCCCTGAGTGGAAGACAGACCATCTCCTGGTTAATTTCAAGGTCCACTAAACATCCTGTGATTGTGCACTTAGAAGCGAGCTCTTCTTCCCCCGCCTGGCTACACTTCTCTATCTCTCTGCCAGAAGGTTCAGGCTCCACTGGGAAGTTCAAGGACCCTAGATTAGGCATTCAGAGGCATCCTCCTTTGTGGGAACGTTTATTTTGTCTGTCCTGAGAGACACAGCATTGAAGGTAGAAGAATGATGAAGCCACCCTGGGCCCGGCCGGGCTGTGCATGTATCTGTTGCCTGCTGAAGTCTTTCAACAGCTTGTGAGGTGGCAAAGCCATGCACAATGTGAGCCTCATGGGCACAGGCAGGCTGGAACAAAGCCTGGCACATAGTAAGTGCTCAGTAAATACTTTTAAAAGCAATATCACTATCATTCACATGTTTATTTCTTTTTTTAATTTAATTTTATTTTTAAATTTTTTTATTTATGTGTATGAATGTACTGTCTGCATGTAGGTTTGTGCACCCGTGTCATGCAATGCCGCGGACGTCAGAAGAGGGTGTCGGATTCCCCTGGAACTGGAGTTCTCCTGGAATTGGAGTTACAGATGGTTCTCACCGCCATGTGGGTGCTGGGGATCGAACCCGGGTCCTCTGCAAGAGCAGTCGGTGCTCTTAACCGCTAGGCCATCTCTCCAGCCCCATTATTTTATTTTCTTATGTGTATGAATGTACCGTCTGCATGTAGGTCTGTGCACCCATGTCGTGCAATGCCGCAGACGTCAGAAGAGGGTGTCAGATTCCCCTGGAACTGGAGCTAAAGACGGTTTTCAGCTGCCATGTGGGTGCTGGGGATCAAACCTGGGTCCTCTGTAAGAGCAGTCGTCGCTCTTAACAGCTAGGCCATCTCTCCAGCCCCATATTTCTTTTTTTTTTTTTTTTAAGAGATTGAAGTTGCCAGGTGTGGTGCCGTACACCTTTAATCTCAGCACACGGGAAGCAGAGGCAGGCAGATATCTGTAACTTCAAGGCTAGCCTGGTCTACATAGTGAGTTCCAGGACAGCTGGAGCTACAGGAAGATCATGTCTCAAAAAGACAAAAAAAAAAAAAAAAGATGGAAGTGTTCGACTGGTAAGATGGGTCTGCAGATGCACTTACTACTGCACCCACTACTGCTACTACTACTGCACCTACTACTGCTGCTACTACTCAGTAGCACTTACTACTATGTCTGATAACCCGAGTTTGATCCCCAGGACCCACAGAATAGAAAAAGAGAACTGACTCCCCAAAGTTGTCCCCTGATCTCCATGCACATATCACGTAGTAAATAAGTAAATAAATAAATATCTCAAACTTTTCAAAAGAGAAATGGGGAATCTTGGTGTGTTGCCCATGTTGGCTATAAATATCTTGGGCTCACATTATCCTCCTGCCTCAGCCGCTCAAGCACCTGAGAATACAGATGTAGGCCATCGCCCTCCATCCACATTTTTTTTAATTCTTTTAATTTATTTTTTATGTGTATGCATGTACTGTCTGCATGCAGGTCTGTGCACCCGTGTCGTGCAATGCTGTGGAGGTCAGAAGAGGGTGTCGGATTCCCCTGGAACTGGAGTTCTCCTGGAACTGGAGATTCAAACGGTTCTCAGACGCCATGTGGGTGCTGGGGATCGAACCTGGGTCCTCTGCAAGAGCAGTCAGCGCTCTTAACCGCTAGGCCATCTCTCCAGCCCCCTCCATCCATGGAGTTTCGAGAGATTAGGAGATGTGCCCAGTTTATGTGGTTCCTAGATGGTAGCATGAAGAAGCGAAATCTGCCTTTGGAAGAGAATAATTCTGCCTGTGCGTGTGTGTGCAGCTGGGCAGGAGAGAGGACGTAGAGGAGGACATGGAAGGACTCACCAGCAGAACGGGCTGTGACAGGATACACACTCATGTCAAGACGTCTGGCCGATTGGACTTCCAAAGGTGGCCAAAGTGGGACCTGAACATGCTTCCCCTTGCCCAGATTGGCCCTAATTGCCTCCGTCAATAGTAGGTGACTGCCAGGACAGATTCTAGAAGGTAACGTGACTTTGTCCTGGACTGACCTCTTAAGACATCACCCCGCCCCTTGGGAATCTGACTGGCAGATGTGACATGGCTCCCCTGACACCATGGTGCAGGACAGGTCACCACAGGTGGAGATCCCAAGGCTATCTCAGCCCCCCCAGACGTTTGCAGGGTACTGCTAGGGTGTCAATGTTCAGAGTGGACTATTTCTATCCTGTCTCTGCTGAGATTGAAAGTGAGCACCACACCTGGACTTCTTTCTTTTCTTTTCCTTTCCTTTCTTTTTTTTTAATTTTTTTTTAATTTTTTTTTAATTTTTTTTAAATTTATTCTTGTATGTGTATGAATGTACTGTCTGCATGTAGGTTTGTGCACCCGTGTCGTGCAAGGCCGCGGAGGTCAGAAGAGGGTCTCGGATTCCCCTGGAACGGTTCTCAGCCGCCATGTGGGTGCTGGGAATTGAACCTGGGTCCTCTGCAAGAGCAGTCGGCGCTCTTAACCGCTAGGCCATCTCTCCAGCCCCTCCTTTCCTTTCTTTTCTTTTCTTTTCTCTTTTTTTGTTATTTTTGAGACAGGGTCTCCCTTTTAGTCCCAGCTGGCTGGAGCTTGCTCTGTAGACCAGGCTGGCTTTGAACTCACAGAGCTCCACCTGCCTCTCCCTCCCGAGTGCTGGGATTAAAGGCGTGCGCTACCATGCCCGGCTTCTTTCTTTTTTTATCTAGCTGTTTTAGCTTCCTGTCTGTTGCCATAATAGAACCCTCTGACCAAAAGCAACTTTGGGGAGAACAAGTTTATTTGGTGTACACATCGTCAAGCAGGAGCTTGAGGCAGAAACCATGAAGGAAGGCCGCTTGCTGGCTTAGGATGTTACCACCCAACGTGGACTGGGCCCACTACATCAGTTATGTTCTCAGGGCGATCTGATCTAGGCCTCCCCAATGGAGGCTTCTCAGATAACCCTAGGCTACACCAACCTGTCAATTAAGGCTAACCAGGACAACAGGGTCTCCTTAGGTATCCCAGGCTGGCCTTGAACTCACGATCCACTCAAACGCTGGAACTATGAGTATATCCCACCATGCCTAGTCTGCCCCACTTCCCGTGCCCCATCCTTTCCTGGGCTCTAGAACAACCTTCCCAGTGGCTCCCTCCGTGAGACTGTTCCTCTCCCTTCTCTCCTTTCTCCTCGCTCTTCTGGGCCCCCAACATATGTGTATCCCCGTACCGCTCAAAGCCTACCATGTGATCCTATGTTTCACCTGGCATGTGCATGATGTCAGGATGCAAAGATCTGTGTAACTTGGCTGTACAGCCATCATGGTATAACTACCATAATTCCTGCCAGGTGACCATGACACGTGTTCTGAACCCTACACTAAGACAATTAACCCTACACAAAGATGGCCAACCAAGCATTTGTGCCACTGATGATGCCTACATCGCCCCTTAGCTGACACTGAATGTGCTAACAGTGTCTGAGAAAGCCTGGGTACGTCCCAGCTGTCTGTAGCCGAACTTTATCAAGCTTAAAGCTTATATACCTCTCGCCCAGCGTGGTGGCGCACGCCTTTAATCCTAGCACTCAGCACTTGGGAGGCAGAGGCAGGCAGATCTTTGTGAGTTCAAGGGCAGCCTGGCCTACACAGTGAGTTCCAGGACAGCTGGGGCTACCGGGAGACCCTGTCTCGAAAAGACCAAAAAATAAAATAAAATAAAGCTTATATACCTCTCTTGGGGCATTGAGAGGTGGGGGTTCCTTCTGTTCTTCTACTGTTCCAAACATGCCTCTGTCCATAGGCCTCTCGAAATTTCCTTCTGTGCAATCCTGGACTTGCAGCCCTCTCTCCATCTCTCGGTACCTTTGCCTTGGGCCGTTGGTTTTCATACACCAACGTTTTCTGAAACATGTGTCTAGCCTTTTCCTTGACGGTAGATCCAGAATCCAACCTCCTTCAAGAGGCTGCTACAGGAGGGCCATGAGTTCAAGGCCAGTTTGGATGATACAGCTTGGTGGAACTGAGACTTGATCACTGTCCCTGCTAGTCCGGTCCTGGTGCTGCTACCAGGGACTCCACACATCTTGGAATCAACCCTTCATGGGAGTCAAGAGGGAGGGAACTCTCCTTCGGCCAGGTCAGTGCTTCCTTCCGTCAGGATAAGCCCGAATTGTCTGGGGAAGTGTACAGCACACTGACACAAACACTCACATGTACACACCTGGGGTTTCCTCCTCAGATCCAGGGGCTTCTTGGGGAGTGAGTTCTGCTCCACTGGAAGCCATTTCAAAAATCAGCTCAGGGGGCTGAGGAAATGGTTCAATGGTTAAGAGTGCATGCTACTCTTGCAGAAGACCCACCATCCACTTCCTGCAGCTCACAGCCACCTATAACTCCAGCTCTAGGGGATATGACACCTGTGACCTGTGCACGTCCCTGGACTTGTGTACACATGCTCACACATATACACAAAAGCAAGATGGGAAGACATAGGTTAACTCCCAAAAGTTGTCCTTTGACCTCCATACCATGTGTGTACTGCCATACGTGTTTCCAAATTCACACATCTCATCCTCCCCCCACACACACATCGCATGCCTATTTCAACAACACAAACTGGACTCCATGGGTTTAAAAAAGGGGGGGAGGGACATTAGGGCTGGAGATATGGCTCAGTGGTTAAGAGCACTGGCTGCTCTTACAGAGGACCCAGGTTCAATTCCCAGAACACACATAGCGGCTGAGAACCATCCATAACTCCAGTTCTGGGGGGATCCAATGCTTTCTTCTGACCCCCGCAGGCATTGCATGACATGGTCCATTAAGCACATGCAGGCAATACAGTCATACATACAAAAATAAAAATAATAAATAAAATATTTTTTAAAGGATACAAAGGGTAAGGAAGGGGAGGAGTGGGCTGGGAAGGGTTAGGGGAAGAGGGTTGTGACTGTGACTAAAAGGCATTAAAATATTAAGAGAATCCATAAATTGATTTAATTTTTTAATTTATTTTTGTCTGTGTATGAATGTACTGTCTGCATGTAGGTTTGTGCACCCATGTCATGCAATGCCTTGGAGGTCAGAAGAGGGTGTCAGATTCCCCTGGAACTGGAGTTAAAGATGGTTCTCAGCCACCATGTGGGTGCTGGGGATCAAACCTGGGTCCTCTGCAAGAGGGATCGGCACTCTTAACTACTAGACTATCTCTCCAGCCCCAAATTGATTTAGTTTTAAAAATCAGCTCAGGGCTGGAGCGATGGCCTAGCGGTTAAGAGCGCTGACCGCTCTTGCAGAGGACCCGGGTTCGATCCCCAGCACCCACATGGCGGCCGAGAGCCGTCTGAAACTCCAATTCCAGGAGCACTCCAGTTCCAGGGGAGTCCGACGCCCTCTTCTGACCTCCGCGGCATTGCACGTCACGGGTGCACAGACTTGCATGCAGACAATACATTCATACACATATGGAAATAAATAAAATTAAAAAAAAAAAATTAAAAAAAAAAAAAAAATCAGCTCAGCTGGGACCTGATGGCTCAGTGGTTAAGAGCACTGGGTGTTGTTGCAGAGGACCAGGATTAAATTCCCAGCACCCACAGGGCAACAAACAACCATCCATAACTCCATTTTCAGGGGGATCTGATGCCCCCTTCTGGCCTCTGTGAATATTGCATGCACGGGTTCACTTACATACATTCATAGTCATAAAATCAATCAATCATAAAAAAAAACATCAGCTCAGCCTAGGAGAGTCACAGACTCCCTCCAGTGACCCAGGCCACCTGTTCCCCTACAACCCAAGCAGTTCACATGCCCCTTGCAGCCCCAAAGCCTGACTCATGAGTACAAGCCCAGCCTGTGTGCTGGGACCAGAGACTAAGAGAATGCTCCAGGCTGTCACGTGCTTGTTGGTCCTTATGGGTCTGCACCTTGAGTATGCACAGAGCTCTGCTAACTACACCATCTCACCCTGAGACAGGCGGCATGCAGATGCTGGCCATACAAGCTACAAATAATACGCCACGTGGATACCCAGCTGCTCAGAACCACCCACTAAAAGCCATTTCTCCTTGGCTGCCTTGGATTTATGTACATGATCCATTGACCATGTGGGTGTGGGTGTACTTCTGGGTTTCTGCTCAGTTCCAGTAACTGATTTGTGCGTCCTTAAATCAGAGCCATGGGATAGGATTGTTGCTCTAAAGCAAGTCTTGCTATTGTGGCGGTTGCTTTGGTGTGTGTGGGATGTGTGTGTGATGGGGGGAATTAGGGGCATAAGCATGCCATGGCACACAAGTGTGGAGGTCAGGGACGACAACTTTCGGGAGTCAGCTGTGTCCTCTCACCATGTTTTAAGGCAGGCTATCTCATTTCTGCCAGGGCCGCGTGATTCCAGATGGCTGGCTGGCGTGTGAGCTTCTAGGTGACTCACCAGTATCCATCCCTCACCTCACCATAGGAGTGCTGGGATTACAGATGGGCACGGGACTCTAATCTTCAATGATGACATTTAAACCTTCCTTTTCTAAGATTCCCTCCAGTACTCTGCATCCGTTATGTTTCCTTGTAAATGTCAGAATCAGCTTGACAAACTAAATAACAACAACAAACTGGGTTGCAATCTGATAGAGATGGTAATGAATCTTGATCATTTGGGGTAAAGCTGATATTTTTGTTCTACAGAGTCATCTAATAAGCAGGCATGGCATATTTATTTATTTATTTCAGTATTTCATGTCTGGTAGTTGTGGTTTTTTTATAAATTATTCTAAGTGTTTTGGGGTTTTTTTTTGTTTTGTTTTGTTTTGTTTTTTTTTTTTTTTTTGGTCTTTTTGAGACAGGGTCTCCCTGTAGCCCCAGCTGTCCTGGAACTCACTCTGTAGACCAGGCTGGACTTGAACTCACAAAGATCCACCTGCCTCTGCCTCCCAAGTGCTAGGATTAAAGGCGTGCGCCACCATGCCCGGCTGTTTATCTTAATCCACTGTGCTGCTATAACAAAATACCTGAGAATGGATAATTTATAAGGAAAAGAAATCTACTTCTTACCGTTCTGGATGCTGGGAAGTCTGAGATGAAGGTCCTGGCATTTTGGCATGCTCTCAGTTTCCCAAATAGCATCTTGTGAGAAAACTGGCTGAGCAGATAACATTGCTTGCAGCCCAAGCCTGGCAACCTGCATTGCATTCCTGGAACACACCCTGCAGAGGCGGAAGGAGAGAACTGACTCCACAAAACCGTCCTCTGACCTTCGTGTCTTCATGTGTGTACCCTGGCACACGCACCCACACACACACAGTATGCCTACAAATACATTAATACACAATAGTAATTTTTTTAGGCTGATCCTCCTGCCTCTGCTGCATGCTGGGATTAAAGGTGTGCACCACTATGCCTGGCACGATAATTTTTTTAATTTTAATATCCTTAATAATTGCTATTTGGGGGCTGGGGAAAGGGCTCAGCAAGTTAAAGCCTTTTTTTTTTTTGAGACAGGGTCTCCCTATAGCCCCATCTGGCCTGGAACTCGCTTTGTAGACCAGGCTGGCCTTGAACTCACAGAGATCCACCTGCCTCTGCCATTCTTTTTTTTTTTTAATTTTATTTATTTTTTTATGTGTATGAATATACTGTCTGCATGTAGGTCTGTGCACCCGTGTCGTGCAATGCCACGGAGGTCAGAAGAGGGTATCGGATTCCCCTGGAATGGAGTTCTCCTGGAATTGGAGTTTCAGACGGTTCTCGTCCGCCATGTGGGTGCTGGGGATCGAACCCGGGTCCTCTGTAAGAGCGGTCGGCGCTCTTAACTGCTAGGCCATCTCTCCAGCCCCGCCTCTGCCATTCTTAGCCAAGCAAGAGGCCTACCTTCAGATCCCTACCACCCTACAAAAACGCCAGGTTGACACAGAGGCCTACCTATAGTCCCGGCATGTGAGAGTTGGAGACGGAGGGTTTCCAGAAGCTGGCTGGCTAGACTGCTTTAATCGGAGAGCTCTGGGTTCAAGGGAGAAACCCTGACTCCATGTATAAGGTGGAAGGCAATGGAAGAAGACAACAGTGTCAGCCCTTGGCCTATTACACTTGCACGCACACATATAAACATATATGTGTGCAAACCATAAACACACATAATAATTGTTACATGCCTGTAATCCTATCACTTGAGATGTCAAGGCCGGAGTATCGTCATGGGTTCCAGACCAGCCAGGACACAGAGTAAGTGCCAGATGACCCTGAATGACAGCAGAGACTCTGTCTCAATAAATGGACAAGCTCCTTTTGCCCACCCACTTTCGTCCTTGCCGCCTGGCGTGCGCATCAACTCTGTGGCTGCCTGTTGCTGCCAGCCTTCCCTGTCACCCAGAGTCCACAGGAAAGTCCACTCTTCCCCTCCCTGCCTTCTTCCTGTTACGTCTTCACTTGAAAACAAGCACCTCATGAGTTGGAAAACATGCCTTTTTCAAGTCCTACTCTGCTTTTTCTTCTCACAGGAAACACGTCCTTGCTGAATTCTTCTTGGCATCTGCACATTTCAGTCTCACAGTTTAATCTTAAGCACTCAGATACCGGTGTTTATGTTATCAACCACCCTGTTGAGAACCTGGCTTCTTTTACACCTGTGCACTGACAGCGGAGGTTGGTCTCGTGTGTACTTGTCCCAGCGTCAATGGCTGATGTGCTAAAAGCATTCTCTCCACTTGCACAAACCTTGAAGCTTCCCACCCTTGGGGCCTGGCAGGGACTTGCTAGGTGAGCGCATGGCATTGGTGCATCAGAGTGGGTGAGAAGTAGAATCCTAGTTTGTGCCAGGCCTGATCTAAGGGATGAATGGTCCCATCATCATTAACATATCTTCTGATTCAGCCTGGAAAGGAAATCAGAAGGAACCTGTTCCCAAAGATGGAACTATCTGAGCAGGGTTTCAGCAGCTCTGGGGTCACTGGCCAGGAACGGTCACTGGGACTGTGCAGTGCGATTTGAATTTCCTATCAACAAAACCAATCCTGGAATTGACCCCAGAAAGAGTCGATCAGTTTTCCCTGGCTGCTGTGAGCTTTTTGGCTTTGTTAGTGAGATGCATAATTTGGGGATTTTTTTCCTCCTCTGGACTGGACAAGCAGACATACAATTGCTCCACTTCTCAATGGCTGCACGAAAGCTGCACTGAACGAACACTTCTCACTTTTCTCACTCCTGTCTGTGCTTTCATGGTCAAGGTGTGTGTGTTGGGGGGGGGGGAATGCTAGCTCACCCACAGAGAAAATGTGTGATACACACATATGCTATTCTTGTAGTGATAAAAAGGAATTAAACACACATTAAAAATAGAAAAGCTCTGCCGGGTGTGGTGGCGCACGCCTTTAATCCTAGCACTTGGGAGGCAGGGTCAGGAGGATCTTTGTGAGTTCAAGGCCAGCCTGGTCTACAGAGTGAGTTCCAGGACAGCTGGGGCTACAGGGAGACCCTGTCTCGAAAAGACCAAAAAATAAAATAAAATAAATAAAAATAGAAAAGCTGGCCGGGCATGGTGGTGCACGCCTTTAATCCTAGCACTTGGGAGGCAGAGGCAGGCGGATCTTTGTGAGTTCAAGGCCAGCCTGGTCTACAGAGTGAGTTCCAGGACAGCTGGGGCTACAGGGAGACCCTGTCTCAAAAAGACAAAAAAAGAAAAAAAGAAAAGCTGGCCTTGGGAACTGGGACCCTCCCAGCTCTCCGCTTCTCTGGTAGTCGCACGCATGCCAACCATGGAAGCTTGCACTTTCCTGGGTTCACCAAATAAGCAGGGCAGAACACTACCAGCCCCACCCTGCTGCCTGGGGTGGGAAGCAGCCTGCCGGCTGTCACCTCGCATGGTTCCCACATTAGCCAAGCCCTACTCCTCTACCTTGATAACAGCATAGGCCACATAGTAACTAAGCCTACTGCCTCATGGCAGTGCAAGATCTCCGCCTTCCTAGAAAACCTTTCAAAGTAGACACTTTGCTTTGTACTGTGCAGCAGAAACTCTCCTTCGGATAAACACCCCTCCCATCCACCCCCTCCTAATGTCTGCCTGTTTCTCTGTCCATCAATCACCTATCACCCAGTCTTTCCCTCCATTCTTTCTTCCTTTTCTTCCCTGATCTTGGACTTGGCCCAGATCAGAAACTCTGCTAACTATGAGGCCATGATATGAGTGTCTGAGGGGCTTGGCTATTACTGACAGGCCCTAAAACTGTAAATGCAGATGTTATTATAGGTTTTTGTATACAAACTGAAGTTATAGCCAGTTGTTAGCTGCTATGTGGGTGGTGGAACTGTACCTAGGTTCTCTAGAAGAACAGCCAGTGCGCTTAACCACTGAGCTATCTCTCTAGTCCCTATATTAATTTCTTTAAAAAATATTTTTTATTTATTATTTTTATTTTATGTGTATGAGTGCATTGCCTGGATATGCGCAAGCGCACTTATTTTGTCCAATGTCCATGGAGGTCAGAAGAGGGAGTCAGATCCCCTGGAACTGGAGTTATGAACTGTTGTTAGCCGCCATGTGAGCACCCCTGTACCCCCATATTTGTTTTGAAACTTAACATTTTCTAATTTCACACACACACACACACACACACACACACGCACGCACGCACACCACCTTCAGCAAACTCTCTTGTGTCATTCCCAACCCACACATACTGTGCCTCACCCAGGGTTCTGCCTTTCCCTGAAAATCATAGGAAGATACACCAGTTCTTATGAGAACTGAAATATAGAATCTCAGTATTGTTTTTGCTTAATGATCCAAGAAATTGAACATTGTTTTCGTGACAGTGAAATGTACATTGCAATTCTCCAGATTGTGTTTATATTGTAATGCTCGTAGGAAAAAAATTAAAAAACACTAAATTAAACAGTAATTTTTTATTTTAAAAAGCAGTAGTCACGTAAAAACCCCCAATAGAGTTCAGCCATGTGACATGCCCCATTTAGTGTTCTAAAAGGTTCTTATCAGATGTTTGCTTGCTGAGATCAGGTTGACCACATCTTACAGCTCAGTGGTTTTCCAGACTGTGCTTGCCCTGAGATAGCCCATTTTAGAAACAGCTTTTTCCTCCATTTTGAGGATGGGAGATGACAGTGCACTCAATAGACACATGATGACACTACCTGTCCAGCACTATCCATGTGTCGCAGACTGACTTATTCCTAGGATCAAAAAGGGTGGGACCCTATACATTTCTTGAGATCAATTGGGACTCTTAGAGCATATGGTATAGTCAAATCATGCCAGGAAAACTAGACTGAAGAGCTTTGGACACACCAGACAGCAAAAAGTGTATAACTGACTCACCTGACCCTATTAAGAGATAGAAAATTAGCCCAGCAATAGTGATGGGTAGCCCTGCCTGCTTGTCATCTGCCTACCTACTGCGTGCATCGGAGGGCCAACAGATAGAGGTCTCCCAACTATCCCAGAGCTTCAGCTCAGCTTGGCCCCTGCTGATGACACAGCCTACTTGAATTGCCATCCGCCTATCCTGTTGTCTACCCATATGACTGCCATCATCTGTCCATCTGGGATCCTTTATCTAGATGGGATCCTGCCTTTTGTCCTCTGTAGCTGCACTCTGTCTTCAGCTCAGCTGTGTCCAGGCAGGTGCGAAAGCGTCTCCTCGCTTCTTGTGCAGCCCTGTCATCTTCCCCCAGACAGAGACCCTAGACTTCTCAGTTCCTCTGATTCTCAGGCTTCTGAAACTCTTTGAAACTTTTGCCTCTTTAACCCTTTGAAGTTATTTTGTAGCCTGCATGTATCCATAGATAGAGATATATCCCCTGAGTGAGCTGAGTCAATACCACTAGTTAGCACTTGTGGTGGTTTGAATCAGAACATCCCTCACAGGCTCCAAGTATTTGGACATTTTGTCCCCAGTTGGTGGCGCTGTTGTGGGAGGCCGTAGAAGGTGTGGCCTTGGGCTTAGAGAGTTCTTAGGCCTTGTGGGATTTCCAGTCTTTCTCCGCTTCCTGTGGCCGCTTGCAGATGTGCGCTCTTACCTTCTCTCCTACTCCAGCCGCCTCTGCTGTCGCGCTGACATGATGGACTCTTGCCCTTTTGGAAACATAAGCTAAATAAACTGTTCCTTTTATAAGTTCCCTGGGTCATGGTGTTTCTATCACAGCCACAGAAATGTGATTAATACAAGACTGGAAGAAAATAACCTGTGTTTGCCTCAGAAAAGACTACCAAGGCAAGCAGGAGCATCTGGCAAATTGCTGTCAATGAAGCCACCATGCCTCATCAATTTTCTCTTTATTCAATAAACTCTGACATTGTGGAAAGATATAAATGTATCTGGGTGTCACTGTGCAACATGCTGTGTCACAGATGTGACGTGGAGATTTCCCCTGGACGGTCACACAGCATCTCCAGTAGGGAAGCTTCACTGGTAATGATTAATCGTTGTGCCTAATAAATCCCCAAACTACAGTGTAAGCATGAATCAGAAGCTTGTTTCTCCTCAGAACACGGGGCTCGAAGCTCTCTGCTCTGGATCCCTAGAAGGAATGGCCCAAATTGCTGCTCTGCTTCACTTCCATGTTCTGGAGGGGCAAGAAGGGCCCACACACTCCCTAGGAAGGAAAGTGCTCCAAAAACATAAACAGTAATTTCTGTACTTATGAGTAATTTGCTAATTTGTAACCAAAGGATCTCATCCAGCTGCAGTAGAATCTGGGAAAGATGAGCTTTGGGGAGAAAACATGGTTGTCTCATTCAAAATGAGTGTGCTAAGCCGGACGTGGTGGTGCATGCCTGTAATCCCAGCACTCTGGAGGCAGAGGTAGGCGGATTTCTATGAGTTCAAGGCCAGCCTGGTCTACATAGTGAGTTCCAGGTCAGCTGGGGCTACAGAGAGACCCTGTCTCAAAAAGAAAAAACAAACAAAAAAATGAGTGAGCTCTGACTTGGGAAAAAGTATGAAAGGATATTGCTTTAGGTCATCAAATTATCACATGGCTCTGGAGAGTGGTCACTTGATAGAAATTTCCTGGCGGGGCTGGAGAGATGGCTCAGTGGTTAAGAGTGCTGACTGCTCTTGCACAGGACCTGGGTTCAATTCCCAGCACCCACATGGCAGCTGAGAACTGTCTTTAACTCCGGTTCCAGGGGAATCCAATGCCCTCTTCTGACCTCCAAGGCATTGCACAACACGGGTACACCAACCTACATGCAGACTGTACATTCATACACATAAAAAATAAATAAAAAAAAAATTTCCTGGACTCTAAATGATACTACAATAGTTATACTAGAGTACCCATCTTTTGTGTGTCTAGACCTCTGCTTCTTCAGCTGTAAACTGTGTACTTTATTTTTCAGGAAACACTTTTTTTTTTTTTTTTTGAGAGTCTCCCTGTAGCCCCAGCTGGCCTGGAACTCACTCTGTAGACTAGGCTGGCCTTGAACTCACGGAGATCTGCCTGCCTCTGCCTCCCAAGTGCTAGGATTAAAGGCGTGCACCACCACACCTGGCTTGAGGATGGTTCTTAGCTGCCATGTGGGTGCTGGGAATCTAACCTGGGTCCTCTACAAGAGCAATCAGTACTCTTAACCGCTGAGCCATCTCTCCAGGCCCAGGAAACACTTCTTGAACAAGCTCCATGCTCCAATGGAGAGGTGGCACTTGGAGAAGAAGAACAGATCTTCGAAACTTTGATTTCCCCCAATAAAGTCTAAGAACCAATGTGATCCCCCTGAGAAAGTTGGCCATCGCTAGACTCCGGCTCCATGCTGGGTGTGGCTTCAGGACCCCTCCATCTTTCATTGTTTTTAAAATCCCAAAATATAAAGATTTGCTTCCAATCTCTTTGAATTATTTTAAATTATTGTTTAGATATGAGAAAAGAAGAAAAAAGATAGTTTAATTCCTCTTAATGGCTTTACCTAGGGAATTACTTTTTTTTTTAATTTTTTTTTCTTTATGTGTATGAATGTACTGTCTGCATGCAAGTTTGTGCACCCGTGTCGTGCAATGCCGCAGAGGTCAGAAGAGGGTGTTGGATTCCCCTGGAATTGGAGTTTCAGACGGTTCTCAGCCGCCATGTGGGTGCTGGGGATCGAACTTGGGTCCTCTGTAAGAGCGGTCGGTGCTCTTAACCGCTAGGCCATCTCTCCAGCCCCAGTAATTACTTTTCTTTTGGCTTCAATTTTTCTTTGTTTATACAATAAAAAGAAGACTAGCAATGAGGGGCTGGAGAAATGGTTCAGTGGTTAAGAGCACTGGCTGCTCTTGCAGAAGACCTGGGTTCAATTTCCAGGGGCTGGAGAGATGGCCCAGAGGTTAAGAGCACTGACTGCTCTTGCAGAGGACCCGGGTTCGATCCCATGGCCACTGAGAACAGTCTTTGACTCCAGTCCCAGGGGAATCCAAAGCCCTCTTCTGACCTCCGCGACATTGCACGACATGGGTGAACAGACCTACATGCAGACAGTATATTCATACACATAAAAGAAATAAATAAGATTTTTTAAAGTAACAAAATATTTTTTTAAAAAAGAATCTAGACTAGAGGGGGAGCCTCCAGCCCTTCCTCTTGGACCAGGAAGTCAGAAGTATGGCATCTTTATTATTTATCAGTGCCCCTTTCCCTGTCTATCTGCCTATCCAAAAAGAGGACTATCCCCTAGGTCCAAGGTTCAATTCCACCAAGATTCATTCTGGGCAATCGATGAGCTTATCGGGCTTGCTTACAGAGCACAGATGTTACTCACAGAAGTGTGTGTCCTCTCCCCACCCCAAAACCCCTCCAAAGTGTCTTCACTCAGCATCAGTGATGGAGCCTACCTTTCCCCTAGTCTTCTCTGGCCTATATACTCTAGCCTTCCCTGAGGGCGTGTGTAACTAGGGCAGAATTGCCCACAGGGAGTTGGAGGACGGGCTGGATGCTCAGGTGAAGGTGCACGCACTCTTCCTTCTATGATGGGAGGTCAACAGTAAACGAGCTGTGATGATCGTTTGTAAAGGGGCGCCCAGAGCTGCTGAAAATGGTGCTTACTTGGCTCAGAGGATAGACATGTGCAACAGTTGTCAGAGATGGTCCCAGTTCTCAGGGGACGGGCCAAGGGGGCCCTGAGTCAGGTGTGACTACTCTGCAAAGACCTTGTATTAGCTGCATTCCTGTTGCTGTGATAAGATACCCTACGAATGAGGCTGGAGTGATGGCTCAATGGTCAAGAGCACCAGCTGCTCTTGCAGAGGACCCAGGTTCAATCACCCACATGGCAGCTAACAACTGTCCATAACTCCAGTTCCAGGGGAATCCAACACTCTCCTCTGACCTCTGTGGGCATTGCACAACACAGGTGCACTTACACACATGAAAGCAAGACACCCACACACCCACTCACACACACACACACACACACACACACACACACACACACACATATATATATGTAAAACCTTACAAAAGAAACAAGTGCTTTATTGTGGGTTACGGTTGCAGAGGGCACACAGTCGTCCATCATGGTGGGGACAGCCTGGCAGCAGGAGTCTGAGGCTAGCCAATTACATTATATCAGCAATTCAGAAGAGAGAGAGAGGGGCTGGAGAGATGGCCTAGCAGTTAAGAGCGCCGACCGCTCTTACAGAGGACCTGGGTTCGATCCCCAGCACCCACATGGCGGACGAGAACCGTCTGAAACTCCAATTCCAGGAGAACTCCAGTTCCAGGGGAATCCGACACCCTCTTCTGACCTCCGCGGCATTGCACGACACGGGTGCACAAACCTGCATGCAGACAGTACATTCATACACATACAGAAATAAATAAAATTAATAAAAAAAATTTTAAAAAAATAAAATAAAATAAAAGATGCTGGAGATAATAACATGATGCCAGTAATTGGAAAGAGTTAAGGGAGATTTTTGCCTAGGACATCTGAAAACTAGAATCACTGTAGTTAGAAACTGAAATGATCCAACTAAAGGGAAAAAGAATGGGGACAGAATATGTCTGCATAAAAGTCTGATGGCTTAAGAGTGATGGTGGCATGTTCATACTCACTGTGTGAATGTGGGTTAAGTGTGGCTTACCAGCAGGGATCAATCACAGGGGACTGGATACTGCAAGGCAGTTGCATGTCAAGCTTATCAAAGTTTGATTTGAAGGTTAAGTTTTTAGTCCAGAATGGATTTTCTTTGCAGTGCTGAGAATCAACTTAGGACCTTACATATAAGGAAATTTCTTACTGTGCTACACTTTTACCTCCTACAAAGCATTTTATATAAAAGTCCAACCCACAAAAATGCTCATTGCCACTGACAGGGATCTTTATAAACTCATTTTTTTTTTTTTGCATCACAATTCCCTCCTTCATCACAGCACTTCACCATGGAATATTGTTTTTATTTCTCTAGAGGCTCAAAGTATCTATTTGTGTATTGGCAACATTTATGATAAAACCACCATCTCTCTGATTCCATACTGATTCTCAAAATGGCAACAAAATTTTATGCCTAATATTTCAAGCTATCTAACAGTTTCATTAAATTCTCATCAACTTTGTGGTTTTTTAGCTTTGCTTTTATAGTGTAGCTGTTATAAATTGCTTCATTTTCTACATTGAAATTGTTCTATTGCTGTGTTAGAAGTCACATTTTCTTGCAAAGAAGTAAATAGCTGGTACTCTTTTTTTCCCTCTTTCTGAGGTTTTGTTTTTAAAAGTGTATTTTTAAAAGTGCCCATCTTTTCCACTAGATCAAACATGTAATTCACTATGTANGTAATGCATTTTGGAAACAACAACAACAACAGAAAAGACTGCATCAAAGAACTGACTGAAACAGTGAACTTCTGCTCAAAACAGTCAACTTCCCCATGGAAAATATTGAGAAAGACTAAGAGATGAAAATCATGTTT
Organism: Rhizomys pruinosus; assembly: GCA_009823505.1. Lineage (NCBI taxonomy): Eukaryota > Metazoa > Chordata > Mammalia > Rodentia > Spalacidae > Rhizomys > Rhizomys pruinosus. The sequence goes on along the minus strand of VZQC01012059.1, from coordinate 2,665,091 downwards.
GGCAGAATGCATGAGCTCTGGCGGGGTGGGGGAATGGGCGGGAACACGGGTCTAGATTTGTTAAAAATAAATAAATAAATTTATGGAACAAAAAAAGTTTGGCCATTTCCATTCACCTGAAGTTTGCTTTCTTTTCCATTTGCCTAGTCCTCATGAATAAAAATAAAATTTTAACAATAAACAATGTGAGTACAAGGCTAGCCTGGTCTACAGAGTGAGTTCCAGGTCAGCTGGAGCTACAGGGAAACCCTGTCTCGAAAAGACAAAAAAAAAAAGACATGGGCAAGGTGTGGTGGCACACATCTTTGATCCCAGCACTCAAAGGCACGTGGATCTCTGTGACTCCAAGGGCATTCTGGTCTACATGGCAGCTTCCGGGCCAGGCAGAGCAGCATGGTGAGACTCTGTCTCAAAAAGAAAGAGAGGGGGAGAGAGAGAGAGAGAGAGAGAGAGAGAGAGAGGAGAAAGAGGGAAAGAGAGAAAGAGAAAGAGAGAAAGAGAGAAAGAAAGAGAAAGAAAGAAAGAAAGAAAGAAAGAAAGAAAGAAAGAAAGAAAGAAAGAAAGAAAGAAAGAAAGAAGAAAAAGAAAGAAAGAAAGAAAGAAAGAAAGAAAAAAAGAAAGAAAGAAAGAAAGAAAGAAAGAAAGAGAAAGAAAGGAAGGAAAGGAAGGAAGGAAGGAAAGGAAGGAAGGAAGGAAGGAAGGAAGGAAGGAAGGAAGGAAGGAAGGAAGGAAGGAAGGAAGGAAGCCGGGCGTGGTGGCACAAACCTTTAATCCTAGCACTTGGGAGGCAGAGGCAGGTGGATCTTTGTGAGTTCAAGGCCAGCCTGGTTTACAGAGCGAGTTCCAGGACAGCTGGGGCTAGAGGGAGACTCTGTCTTGAAAAAGACCAAAAAAATAAAAAAAGGAAGGAAGGAAGGAAGGAAGGAAGGAAGGAAGGAAGGAAGGAAGGAAGGAAGGAAGGAAGGAAGGGAGGAAAAGAAAACCATGACACAGAGGAAACTTAGATGCAGCCAATCTGAAGTGGTCACATATGACTCCGAGTACAAGACAGTCTAGGAAAGGCAAAAATTTAGAAATGGTGGAGACCTGAGGAATGAATAGGCAAAACACAGAAGATTATTAGGCCAGTGAAAATATATCATGATAGTGACAGATACATCCCATAACAAATTTGTCCAGGGGCTGGAGAGATGGCTCAGCGGTTGAGAGCACCAACTGCTCTTGCAGAGGACCCAGGTTCGATTCCCAGCACCCACATGGCAGCTAAGAACCGTTTTTAATTCCAGTTCCAGGGGAATCGGATACCCTCTTCTGACCTCCGCAGCATTGCACCACACGGGTACACCAACCTACACGTAGGTCAAGGGCTTGGTCTCGCAGGAAGCATCCAAAGCAAATGCCTTGGCTGGGGGTGGGGTGGGAGATGGGGGGGGCAAGGAACCAAGTTTCATATTATCCCTGGGTACATCTCCCCTTCCAGAGCCTCTATGTAATCACTGACCCAGAAGTTCCCTGGCACTATGGCTTTAGGGATTTTTATGGAGGGTTCATTAGGCAGCTGTGGCTCAATAAGCTACAGGTCATTGGTGACTGACACTAACTCCCTCCTCTCCCTAGGTGAGCAAGCTAAGAGTTGTCACCTTCAAATCACAGGGTAGGTTCCTGTGGTGATCAGCTCCATCCTGAAGCTCTCTAGGGACTCTGGGTCACCTCAGGATAGTGACTATGATTAAAAGGAGCTTACTCTGGGACTGGTTAAATGGCTCAGTGTGTTAGAGTGCTTGCTGGGCAAGTCCTAAGACCTGAGTGCAACCCCCAGGACCCATGTAAGAATCCAGATGTAGGGGCTGGAGAGATGGCCTAGCGGTTAAGAGCGCCGACCACTCTTGCAGAGGACCCGGGTTCGATCCCCAGCACCCACATGGCGGCCGAGAACCGTCTGAAACTCCAATTCCAGGAGAACTCCAGTTCCAGGGGAATCCGACACCCTCTTCTGACCTCCGCGGCATTGCACGACACGGGTGCACAGACTTGCATGCAGACAATGCATTCATACACATATGGAAATAAATAAAATTAAAAAAAAAAAAAAGAATCCAGATGTAGCAGAGCACATTTGTAATCCCAGAACACCTATGGGGAGATGGGAGGCAGAGAAAACTACCCACCAGAAGTCCCAGGGCCAGCTCTTCTGAAGTACAATGCACAGCGGCAGAAAGGAGACCCTGCCTCAAAATGATGAAAGATAAGAACCAGCTCCCAAAAGATGTCCTCTGACCTCTACAGTAGGACATTGTAGGACGTGTACCATGGCACAACTGTGCTTACAGTCACACACACACACACACACACACACACTCACGACAAATAACCCACAATAAATAAATTATATTGTCAATAGAGAAGGATATTCTGCCTCAGAAAATTAGCTGTATGCCGGAAACTTGGGGAAAGGATCCAATTCGCAAAAGCCATCCCTTAACATCTGAAGGGACTGGTTCCAAGACTCCCCTCATATCAAAATATATGCTCACTACATGACACATGTTTATATAAAGCCTACACAAGATGACTGGGGTTGGAGAGATGGCCTAGCGGTTGGGAGCGCCGACCGCTCTTGCAGAGGACCCAGGTTCGATCCCCAGCACCCACATAGCGGCTGAGAACCGTCTTTAACTCCAGTTCCAGGGGAATCTGATGCCCTCTTCTGACCTCCGCGGCATTGAACGACACGGGTGCACAGATCTACATGCAGACAGTACATTCATACACATACAAAAATAAATTTTAAAAAATGTAAAAAAAGAATCTTCCAATGACTTATAATACATCAAACAATGTAAATGTTAGTTGTTATGTTGTATTGTTCGTTTATGGAATAAACTAAAGATGTTTGCACAGGGCTGGAGAGATGTCTCAGCAGTTAAGAGCTCTGGCTACTCTTACAGAGGACCTGGGTTCAATTTCCAACATCTACGTGGTGGCTAACTAAACCATCCCTAAGTCCAGTTTTCCAGGGGAGCCAGGAACTCATATGTAGACCAGGCTGGCCTTGAACTCACAGAGATCTGCCTCCCTCTGCCTCCTGAGTGCTGGGATTAAAGTCGGCAGGCCTGGCATAAAAGAAGCCAGGGGTAGTAGCCCACACCTGCAGTCTCTGCTTCTGTGAAGACTGAAGCAGGAATTCAAGGCCAGCATGAGTAACAGCAAGATCCCATTCTCTTTAAAACAAGGGGGGCTGGGCGTGGTGGAGCACTCCTTTAATCCTAGCACTCGGGAGGCAGAGGCAGGCGGATCTTTGTGAGTTCAAGGCCAGCCTGGTCTACAGAGTGAATTCCAGGACAGCTGGGGCTACAGGGAGACCCTGTCTCAAAAAANGGTTTGTCCTTGGCCCCATCCCCTGAAGCCACACGTGGTCCTCCTCAACTCCCGTCTCATCATAATTTCCAAGCTCCAGCATCTCATCCCCAGTGCAGTACTCAAAAGTCCAGAGGGCCAGCTCCTGGTGGAGATGGCTAGTGTCCTTTAGACAGGAGGGCCCTGTGGTCACGGGCTATGAAGCAAGGGACCGAAACCACAGTGCTCAGTGAAATAATGTACTGGGGGGAGGTTTAAAGAGCTTAGGTTATCCCCAGCACCCACATGGCGGCCGAGGACCGTCTGAAACTCCAATTCCAGGAGAACTCCAGTTCCAGAGGAATCCGAGACCCTCTTCTGACCTCCGCGGCATTGCACGACACGGGTGCACAGACTTGCATGCAGACAGTACATTCATACACATACAGAAATAAAAATTAAAAAATTAAAAAAAAAAAAAGAGCTTAGATTAGGGGACAAGAACTGGAAACTCAGGAGAAGAATCCAGAGGCTCACAAAGCCTCTGAAAGCAGAGCTGGGGGGAATCATGGGAAGGGAGAAGGGTTTGGGCTAAAGAAGGGCTGTCCAATGCAGGTGGTCCTACACATGGGCCCCTTTGGGCCTCTTGCTGGGAGCCTGTCCGGTGGGCCCAGACAGTGACCAGAGAGGCTCTTGGGAAATATTTCAAATCAAAGATACACATCGCTTGAGATTGAGGAGCTGAACACCTCTAAGGGCTCTGTCACAGAAACAGTGGCTCCTTTTCCATCTCTTGCTCTGGAAAAAACATTTCCCTACTGAGCTTTTCCACGCCTGAGCTCAGACAGGCAGGATTCCATCCTGGCCATGTTCCGCTAACCTGCCTCTGGTTTGCAGAGGCGACAGCTCTGTGGGCTGTTGTGGATGCCCCTCCCGGGCCTACTCTGTGTTCTGCATGCAGCATCTTTAATAAGTGCTCTGATTCATCTGCCCTCTTCCTTTACTTTCCCAGGCAGTCTTCAGAAACAGGAATGTTTCCTTTCCCCTGTCTCATCTCTGAAGCAAGATTCCTTGAATTGGGGCTGGAGAGATTAAGAGCTCAGTGGTTAAGAAAGAGCACTGGCTACCCTTGCCAACGACCCAGGTTCAGGTCCCAGCACCCACATGGCAGCTAACAACCATCCATAACTGCAGTTCCAGGGGCGTCTACACCTTCTTCTGTCCTCCGCAGGCATTCTACAACACAAATCTACATACGTGCATTCAGGCAAAACACTCATTCACATAATAAATAAACAAACAAATAATAAATAAATAAATAAATGATCCCTCTGAACCAAGTTTTCATAGGACATTTGTGTTGGCAACAATGAGGTGTTGTGTTCTTGGCTCATGTGGATTTGTTGGACTAATTAGGGAGGCAGGTAGTTTAGCTGGTAGAATACTTCCCTAGCATACACAAAGCCCTGGGTTTGATCCCCAGCACCCCATAAACCAGACATGGGAGGACATACATGTAATCCAATTCCAGGAGTGCAGAGGCAGAGGTAGGAGGATCAGAAGTTCAAGGTCACACACAGCTACATGGTGAATCCAAGGCCAATGTGGGCTACGAGAGACCCTGTCTCATAAAGCAAACAAAGCCTCTTGAACCTGTAAGGCCGTGCTGCCTGACTTCAGACCCTATCCCTGCCACTGCATGGCCCTCAGCTCAGCGGCAGTGGAAAATGCACTGGTGACAGTTCCAACCACATCTGANAAGAAATGTAGATTTTGCTGTGATTCAAATTTTGGATACGGTTATTTTTCTCACTTTATTTTTATTTTTACTTTTTGGTCTTTTCGAGACAGGGTCTCCCTGTAGCCCCAGCTGTCCTGGAACTCGCTCTGTAGACCAGGCTGGCCTTGAACTTACAAAGATCCTCCTGCCTCTGCCTCCCAAGTGCTAGGATTAAAGGCGTGGGCCACCACGCCCAGTCACTTTAAAATAATAGTGGTGGCACATGCCTTTAATCCCAGCACTGGGAGGCAAGGTACTACATGGAAGGCTGAGACAGGACGATTGCCTGAGCCCAGGAATCTGAGGCCAGCCGGAGCAAAATAGTAAAGACCCTTTATCTTTATCTTGGGGCTAGAGAGATGGTTCATCAGTTAAAAGCATTTTTAGTCTGTGAGACCAGCCTGCTCTACATAGTGAGTTCCAGGCTAGCTGGGGCTACAGGGAGACACTGTCTCAAAACAAACAAACAAACAAACATAAGCTATTGTGTTTAGGAAAGTTAGAAAGGGAAGGCATAGATTCCAGGGCTGTAACTTGGTGGGTGAGTAGTTATTAGTGTGAGCAAGGAGCTGGGTACCCCAGCCATTACGAAAGAAAAGAAAAAAATGCTTTTCTGTTTTTTTGTGTTACTAGGTATTGCACACGAGTAGCCAGGACTCCCCACTAAGCCACTTCCCCATCTCTTTCATGTTTTATTTTGAAACAGTCTTGCTGAGGTGCCGGGCTGACCTTGCAGTCACTCTGTAGCCCAGGCAGGCCTTGAACTTTCAATCCTTCTGCCTCAGCATCCTGAAGAGCAGGGATTACATGTGCGCCAACAGATCTGACTAAAATTAACTGATTAAGGAAAGACAGAAAGAACTTTAACAAATAAGGACTCAGTATATAAGACAGGACACACCGTTACCTCTGACATTACCTGTGTGCCCCAATCTATTTCCTGAGGGGGCAAGTCCGTTCCTTAGCGGTGAGGAGAGCCTTCCCTCCCCTCCTAAGCTCCAGGCTTATTACCCTCCCCCTAACCGCTCCTTCACCTTCATCTGTAGTTTTTCTGTATCTGTGTTGTGTCCTCAGAACACAGCAGCCACCTCTGCTAGGCCTTCACTATTCTCTCCAATGCTCTTGTGTCTTGTGACTTCCCTGCTGTTCTGGATTCAACCTCAGCCAAGGGGCTGGTCCAGTCCGTCAGGCTTCTGTGATATTCTCTTAAGAGCAGACACTACACTTGAGGGGAAAACAAACAAACAAACAAACAAACAGCTGGGGGTGGCTGGCGATGCACGCCTTTAATCCTAGCTCTGGGGAGGCAGAGGCAGGCAGATCTCTGTGAGTTCAAGGCCAGCCCGGTCTACATCGTGATTTCCAGAACAGCTGGGGCTACAGGGAGATCCTGTCTCAAAATAAGACAATAAGTAAATACATACATACACAAATACATAAATAAATATCTTTCTAATCAGCCAAAAGCCCAAACGATTGCCCTTCACCTTACCCTCCTGGCACAGCAGTTCCATGCAAATAAAGGCTTAGAAATAACAGGCACGATGACACTCTTGGCATTTAATTAGGTTCACACTTTTGATTTGCACAGTGTTACAGAGCTGACCTGCTGACCTGTTTATCTAGCCCACAGGGTAAAAACTACTCTAATATATGGAAGTGAAGTCCAGAGGTTAACTCTGTATATGCAAAATGTAGAAAGTATTAATAGAACGGTATATTAATAAAAGCGCCCTAGAATTCTTCCCCTTTCCAGGGTGACTGGAGGGCCCCGGGCTGTCTATGTCCTTGCCGCGTGGCTCCCTAGAGACATCATTACGAAACAGTTCTCTACAAACCCCCAGAGAGGATGATTTCTTGCCTCTATTCCTCAACTGCTGGTTATTTGAGGCTTTTAACCAGGCCACTCAGTCATGTCAGCCCTGGTAGTTTGTGTTCTTCTGCCATGCTTATCAGGTGACATGTTCGTGTCTTCTTTTCCTGGTCCCAGAGATGGAACCCAGGCTCCAAGCATGCCGGGCACTGAATTCTACCTCCAGCTGAAGACCCACACTCAGCTACCAGCCCAAAACTGTATCTCTAATAAAGGGGCATCTCAAAGCCAGAGGCCTGGAACCTCAGCAAGTCATGCTAAAGAAACTGATGGGAGGCTGGGCACAGTGCCGTGTGCCCACAGTCCCCAGGAGTTTGAGGGTAACCTGAGCAATATAATAAAGACCCTTCTTCTTGGGGCTGAAGAGATAGCTCAGTGGTTAAGAGCACTTGCCCAGAGGACCTGAGTTTGATTCCCAGCACCAACATTGGACAGCTCACAAAAACTCCAGCTCTGGGGATCTGAGGCCTTTGACCTCTGTAGGTACGCACACGCACATACCTTCACACAGATACACATAATTAAAAATAAAATAGGGCTGGAGAGACGGCCTAGCGGTTAAGAGCGCCGACCTCTCTTGCAGAGGACCCGGGTTCGATCCCCAGCACCCACATGGCGGCCGAGAACCGTCTGAAACTCCAATTCCAGAACTCCAGTTCCAGGGGAATCCGACGCCCTCTTCTGACCTCCGCGATATTGCACGACACCGGTGCACAAACTTGCATGCAGACAGTACATTCATACACATACAGAAATAAATAAAATTAATAAAAAAATTTTTTTTAAATAATAAAATAAAATAAAATAAATCTTAAGCTGGGTGTGGTGGTGCATGCCTTTAATCGCAGCACTCAGGAGGCAGAGGGAGGCAGATCTCTGTGAGTTCAAGGCCAGTCTGGTCTAGATAGTGAGTTCCAGGCCAGCTGGGGCTGCAGGGAGACCCTGTCTCAAAAAGAACAATCAATCAATCAATCAATCAATCAAGTTGGCTTGTGACTAAGAGCGGCTGCTTTTCCAGAGGACCCAGGTTCACCCACATGGTGGCTAACAACCATCTGTAATTCCAGTTCCAGGGGATCTGATGCTCTCTTCTGACATGACACAGGTATATTTACATGCGTGCAGAAAAAAAACATTTATAGACACAAAATGAGTAAAAATAAATTACAAAATAACAAAATAAACCTTTAAATTTTTTTAAGTGGAGCACAGTAGTGCATGCTTTTAATCCCTGGATTTGGGAGGCAGATGCAGGGAGACCTCTGCAGACTCAGTCCAGCCTGGTCTACAAAACAAGTTCCAGGTTTCGGGCTAAGTGGTGTTACAGGGAGGCCCGTCTCAAAAAAAAAAAAAAAATTTTTTTTTTTAAAGATCTCTCCTTTTAAGGAGGAAGTAAAAGAGGGAGGGAGGGAACAAGAATCCGATGATGAGGTAGACGTCTTCAGATCAGCTAACATAAACTTGGAGACTGGACCAGAGAGATGAGTAGACTCCTAGGACAATCAGTGCAGAACAGAAGCAACGGAAACTCCCTAACCCAGGAACCAAGAACAGTGAGCCTGTGGTTGCACCATGCACTGGTAAGTAGTGCATTGCTCTCCGTGTAGTCTCAGATCTCCAGGCAATGCGCACTCACACCCATTTACAAGCTCCACAACTACGCAGGGCTGTGGTTACTGTGCAGAGAAAATTGCCCAGTCAAGCGCGTGTACCTGCTGTCTGTGTCCGTGGCCCCACAGGTCATGTATCTGGGGACTGGATGGCAGCCAAAATCCTCCAGGGACACTGCTTCCTCGGGCCTGACCTTCCCCATCCACCAAAAAGAAACTAAAAATATATATATTTACTTGTATTTTATGTGTATGAGTGTTTTGCCTGCGTGTTTTCATGTGCACCGTATGCAGTGCCCCCAGCGGCCAGAGGAGAGTTTTGGATTCCCTGGAACTGGAGGTATATAGCCCAGGTCCTCTGCAAGAACAACAGTGCTCTTAATTACTGAGCCAGCTCTCCCGCCCCAGAGAAAATGTACATTTTTAAAGCCCCCTGCAGGGAAAGGTGGCTCAGCAGGTGGGTGCTTACAGCTCTTCCAGAGGACCCCAATTCATTCCACTGCTCCATTGTTGCATAGCTCAAAACTGCCTGTAACTCTAGTTCCAGCAGGGTCTGACACTGTTTCCTGGCTCTGTATGCATAGGGGAGGTGCTGGGGGTGAAGGCAGTTAGGTATGAACTTGCTAGGAGAAGGAAGAAAAACAGTGGTCAAGACTGGACTTCATAGCCGAGCGTGGTGGCACACGCCTTTAATCCCAGCACTCGGGAGGCAGAGGCAGGTGGATCTCTGTGAGTTTAAGGCCAGCCTGGTCTACAGAGCGAACTCCAGGCCAGCTGGGTCTAAAGGGAAACCCTGTCTCAAAAATACAAAAAAAAAAAAAAAAAAAAGACTGGGACTTCAGGAGATTCTGAAATGAGGAAATCTGATGGTGGATCTTTTTCCTTTGAGGTGCGATCTTCGGTGACTTATATTGAATATGCTGAATTGAAGATGGCTATTAGACATCCAAGCATGGGCGAGTGAGTGGAAAACAGCTACCTGAGCCTTGAAAACACAATAATGGGCTGGAGGCAGAGGGTTAGAGTTGACACCCAGGTAGAGTTTAAAGCCATGGCCTCCATGACGTTTTAAGAGGATGAAGAGATTAAAAAGAAGAGTTTGAGGCCCACAATGCTGGGCCCACAGCATTGCCATATTCGAGATGGAGAAGGGGAGGCCAGTGGAGGAAGAATGAAGACCCAGAGAATGTCCCAGGAGGGGGAGAGGCATCTAAAGTCAAAGAGAGGGGCTGGAGAGCTGGCTCAGTGGTTAAGAGCATTTCCTGTTCTTCCGGTGGACCAGCACTCACCCAGTCATCTCGACTCTGTTGGCCCCTTCCAGCCTTTGCCAGCACTACATACACCCCAGCAAACTTCCCCACAGTCAAAACATGTAAAAATGAATAAAAATCATTAAAAACAGCCAGGCCTGGTAGTGCGTGCCTTTAATTCCAGCACTCTGGAGGCAGAGGAAGGTGGATCTCTGTGAGATCAAGGCCAGCTGGGGCTATGGGGAGACCCTGTCTCAAGAAGACCCCCCCCACCAAAAAAAAAAAAGAAAGAAAAGAAAACTTGCTTAGCACGTGGAAGGGTCCTGGATCAGTCAATAGCATCACACACACACACACACACACACACACACACACACACA
>VZQC01012059.1:2579722-2637038 GCA_009823505.1 Rhizomys pruinosus | reverse complement strand
GGCCCAGATGCTGTGTGTCCAGCTTATGTATGTCCATCTGCTACCAGCACAGCCGGGGTGGCTCTATTTGCTGTGACTCCAGGTGCTGTGGACCCTGCTGCTTTCTGTGTCTGTCACACAGCCAGCCTCCTGCATGCCTCTTACTGCTGCCCAGCCTCTGTCCTCTCCACTGGCCCCACACCACACCCTGTCTCTCTCCTTGTAACATTTATCACACATGGATTTCTTCAGTAGTCTCTTCTTCTTTTTCCTGGCAATAAATAGTTTAATTTTTGCTTATGATGACAAATCATTTTCAAGTTTATTTCCTTGTTTGCTATTTAAATACAAAGCTAAACCACAAACAAGTACAACCAGGAAATTTCAACTCACAGTTCCACCCTCCTGTCGGCTCCTCCTTTCAGTCTCAGACTACTGACCGGGCTGGTTAAGGGGTGCAGGGGAAGACTTTCGTAGGTAGCACCATCATGAGGCTAAGGGGTGGGGTGAGGCTAAGGGGTGAACCTTACCTGCTCCTACCCTCCCCTCTGTCCTCTGTTCCTGGAGCCACAGGGGCCAAGCTGCTGGGCAGGCACCGTGTTGCACATCTTCAGCTTTCAGAAGCAGTGCTGACTGCCTTCCAGGCTGGGTGCATGGACTTAGAAATGCAACTGAAGCTCACTCACACACCCTCCTTTACTAAAGAGCATAGATACTCCCGGTCAGCATTGCCAGGAAAAAAGAAAATGGAAGCGTGTTCCATCCCTCAAGGAGCTGTCATCCTGGGCCTGCGGCAGCAGCAGTGGCTTCAGACCCCCAACATGGAAAATCACAGTGTCGCTCATTAGCAGTTAATATATTTTTTTAAATTTTATTTATTTCTGTATGTGTATCAATGTACTGTCTGCATGCAGGTTTGTGCACCCGTGTCATGCAATGCCGCAGAGGTCAGAAGAGGGTCTCGGATTCCCCTGGAACTGGAGTTCTCCTGGAATTGGAGTTTCAGACGGTTCTCGTCCGCCATGTGGGTGCTGGGGATCGAACCCGGGTCCTCTGTAAGAGCGGTCGGCGCTCTTAACTGCTAGGCCACCTCTCCAGCCCAGCAGTTAATATATTAATATTCTACTAGTTTATTCAAAACTGAGAAGCAAGTAATAGCTCTCCAGAATTTACATTTTGGCCAGGCACAGTGGCATAGGCCTTTAAACTCAGCATTCAGGAGGCAGAGGTACATGGATTCCTATGAGTCCAAGGCCAACCTGGTCTCCACAGTGAGTTCCAGGCCATCTGGGGCTAGGGAGACCCTGTCTCAAAAAGACCAAAAAAAAAAAAAATTTACATTTTGCCTGGAGGAGGTGGTATACACATAGTCTTTTTTTTTCAAATTCATTTTATTTATTTACTTTTTGTATGTGTATGAATGTACTGTCTGCATGTAGGTGCATCCATGTCATGCAACGCCACAGAGGTCAGAAGAGGGTGTCGGATTCCCCTAGAACTGGAGTCAAAGACGGTTCTTAGCCTCCGTGTGGGTGCTGGGAATCAAACCTGGGTCCTCTGCAAGAGCAGTTGGTGCTCTTAACCGCTGAGCCATCTCTCCAGCCCCTACATATAGTCTTAACTACTCTGAAGGCTGAGGCAGGAGGAGGAGATTGAACACAGAAGTTCAAGGTCAGCTTAACATAATGTTGTGTATGCACCATGTGACTGTGCACCAGTTTAAAAACAAAATACACGGGCTGGAGACATGGCCTACGGTTAAGAGCGCCGACTGCTCTTGCAGAAGACCCAGGTTCGATCCCCAGCACCCATATGGCGGTGGAGAACCCTCTTTAACTCCAGTTCCAAGGGAATCCGATGCTCTCTTCTGACCTCCTCGGCATTGCATGGAACACGGGTGCACAAACCTGCATGCAGACAGTACATTCATATACATATGAAAATAAATAAAATTAAAAAAACAAAAAAACAAAACAAAATACACAAGGCCGGGCATGGTGGTGCATGCCTTTAATCCTAGCACTTGGGAGACAGAGGCAGGCAGATCTTTGTGAGTTCAAGGCCAGCCTGTTTTACAGAGTGAGTTCCAGGCCAGCTGGGGTTACAGGGAGACCCTGTCTTGAAAAACACCAAAATAATAATAATAACAAATACACATACAAAACATTTAAATTGTATATATTTTTTATTTATTTGCTTTTATGTATAGGAGTGTCTTGTCTGTATGTACGTGTACCCATGCATGCATGCAATTCTTGTGCAGACGGGGGGGGGGGGGCGGCAGATCCCCCCGGAACGGCTAAGTCCAAATCATAGCCACCATGTGGGTGCTGGAAATGGAACCAGGGTTTTCTTTTTTTTTTTTTAATACTTCTTTTTTTATTTTATTTATTTGTATGTGTATGAATGTACTGTCTGCATGTAGGTTTGTGCACTCATGTCATGTAATGCCACGGAGGTCAGAAGAGGGCTTCGGATTCCCCTGGAACTGGAGTTAAAGACGGTTCTCAGCCACCATGTGGGTGCTGGGGATGAACCCAGGTCCTCTGCAAGAGCAGTCAGCACTCTTAACCGCTAGGCTATCTCTCCAGCCCCCAGGGTCCTCTTTTTAAAAGATAGATTCCTGAGGCTCACTGGCCAGTCAGTCTAACAAAATGATTAGCTTTGGTTCAGTGAAGAGACCCTGTCTCAAAAAGTAAGAGAAGAGTGATAAAGGAAGATACTCAAAGTCTACCTATGGCCTCCACAGGTGCGCACACAGCCTAGCACACACCACCCACATGCATGTAACACATAAGAATAAAAGAAAAGGCGGGGGAGGGGGAGGGGGGGAGGAAAGAGAAAGAGAAGAAAGAGGAGGAGAAGGAGAAAGCCAGGCATCACAAGAAATAATCCAGCACTGGGAAGGTCCAGGTGTGAGGATCAGAAGTTCAAGGTTACCTTCAGCTACATAGCATGTTCAAGGTCAGCTCTACCTGACCCTATCTCAAAAAACAAAAAATAATAAAATAAACAAATTGAAAAACAAAAAAAAGTTAAGGCAGGCCTGGTGTCTCAAAGCTGTGACCCCAGCACACAAGAGATGGAGGCGAGAGGTCAATTGAAGGCCAGGGTGGACAGTAGGTGGACTGAGGATGATCTTGAATCTGAGCCTTCTGCCTCTACCTCCCAAGCACTGGGATTATAGTGAGCAGGCCAGGCCTCACCAATAGCAGATTGGAATTCCCCCGCCCTGTTCACTAAATTTCAACTTGTTCAATAGGTCTTTTTCATCTGGTAAACAGGACTCTGAGAAGCCTGCTGTTCTTTCTAGTCTAATTTGAGAACATAACACTGTTCCCTTTTTTTACTGTAGAGCAGAGCACTGAACGGCTAAACTGCTGCAGCATTTTTTAAATTAGCTATTGCTGGGAAAGGGATGGGATTTAGTCAAAGCCAAGCTCTGACTGCACCTGAGGCCAGATTTCAGGTGGCCACAAGTTGGGTGAGTAATTAAGACACAAGCTTCTAGAAAGCACAAAACTACAGGGTTGACAAGATCGCGAGTGGGTGTTTGTTAGCTGCTGCCAAGCCTGAAAGCCAGAGTTCGATATCTGGAACCTACATGGCAGGAAGGCCCCAACTCCAAAGTTGTCCTTTGACCTCCACATGTCTGCTGTTGCAATCCGCAATGCAAAATAGATTTAAAAAAATAAAATAAAATAAGGCTGGGCATGGTGGCGCATGTCTTTAATCCCAGCACTCGGGAGGCAGAGACAGGCAGATCTCTGTGGGTTCAAGGCCAGCCTGGTCTACAAAGCGAGTTCCAGGACATCTGGGACTAAAGGGAGACCCTGTCTCAAAAAAAAAAAAAAAAAAAAAAAAAAGAAAAAAACTACATAACATAAATAATAAATAAAATCACCTTAAACTGTGCCGGGTGTACACTACCCTTTAAATCTCTGAGTTTGGGCCAGCTGGCTCTATAGGTGGTTCCAGACAGGCTGGGGCTTTAGGAGGAGCCGTGGTCTCAAAAGACAAAAAAAAAAACATTCCATTACTGGCTGGAAGAGATGGCCTAGCGGTTTAAGAGCGGCCGACCGCTCTAAGAGGACGCCGGGTTCGATCCCCAGCACCCACATGGCGGACGAGAACCGTCCTGATAACTCCCAATTCCAGGTAGAACTCCAGTTCCAGGGGAACCGACACCCTTCTTCTGACCTCCGCGGCATTGCACGACACGGTGCACAAACCTGGCAGCAGCCAGTACCATTCATACACATACAAAATAAATAAAATTAATAAAAAAAAAATTCATTTACTTTTGTGTGTGGTGTTGGGTGTGTGGGTGTGTGTATGTGTGTGCTTGAGCATTGGGTTAAAGGTTTCACTCTGTGCACAATCTGGTATGGAAGCTTACTCTGTAGTCCATATAGACCTTGAGTACGGCCTCATACCTCACGGTCACTTCTATACAAATGAACATAGGTAAGAGCAGCTTCAACGTTAAACCTTTCCAACCTGCCGTACCTTTGGCCTGTTCAACCACGTTTCTTGAACCATGTGGGTCTTTTTATCAACACAGAATCTCATATAATTTTATTCTGAATATAAATTGTAGATAAAGACGTTTGAGCAAAAGATTCTTGGAATGAGAGCCGCATGATGCTGAAAGAAGAAAGCTTTCCATAAATGTCCAATTCTGGCTGCTAAATCTAGGTAGAGGGCGTCAGGTGTAGGCTCAGGGCGAGCACTTATGCATGGAGGGGGCTCAGGGTAGCTCAGGGCACAGCACATGCATGGAGGGGGCTCAGGTGTAGCTCAGGGCAGAGAACATGCAAGGAGGGGGCTCAGGTTAGCTCAGGGCAGAGCCATGCATGGAGGGGGCTCATGGTGACTCAGGGCAGAGGCAATGCATGGCGGGGGCTCCAGTGTGTAGCTAGGAGCAGAGCACATGCCATGGCGGGGGACTCAGCTAGGGGCACATTGGAGCTGAGGGGGCTCAGGGCAGAGCACATGCATGGAGGGGCGCTCGGGTTAGCTCAGGGCACAGCACATGCATGGAGGGGCCCTGGGTTCAGCTCAGGGCAGAGCACATGCATGGAGGAGCCCTGGGTTAGCTCAGGGCTCAGCGAGCACAGAAAGGGCCCTGGGAATAGAGGCACATCGGGAGGGGCTAGCCGCAGAGACATGCTGAGGGCTCAGGGTGCCAGGGAAGCATCATAGGGGCGTAACTCGGGGAAGAGCCCATGGGGGTCAGTGTAGCCTGGCAAGAGCCAGCATTAGGCGGTGTACAGCGGCACATGATGGGGCTGGAGTGTGGCAGGGCGAGCATCTGAGGTAGTGTAGCTCAGGGCAGAGCACATGCATGGGAAGGGGGCTAGGTGTAGCTCAGGGCAGAGCACATGCATGGAGGGGGCTCAGGTGTAGCTCAGGGCAGAGCACATGCATGGAGGGGGCTCAGGTGTAGCTCAGGGCAGAGCACATGCATGGAGGGGGCTCAGGTGTAGCTCAGGGCACAGCACATGCATGGAGGGGCCCTGGGTTCAGCTCAGGGCACAGCACATGCATGGAGGGGGCTCAGGTGTAGCTCAGGGCAGAGCACATGCATGGAGGGGGCTCAGGTGTAGCTCAGGGCAGAGCACATGCATGGAGGGACCCTGGGTTCATCTCAGTCTTGGAGTATGTCAACTTCATTGGCTTAGTTTAACCAGAAAAAAATGTGAAAAGAAACTTTAATACTGTGGCTTCCAAGTGTTTCTGTGGTTTTGTTTCGTGTGTGTGTGTGTGTGTGTGTGTGTGTGTGTGAATTGAACTCAGGTCTTCGGGCACACTAACCCTACCATTGAGCTGCACCCCAGATCTGAGGCAGGTTTACTATTAGGATGAGAGTTTGGTCAGTGATTGAAAAGTAGGTTAAAGCTGGACGTGGCCACGCCCTTAATCCTAGCACTTGGGAGGCAGAGGCAGGCAGATCTTTGTGAGTTCAAGGCCAGCCTGGTCTACAGAGTGAGTTCCAGGACAGCTGGGAGACCCTGTCTCGAAAACACCAAAAAAATTAAATAAAATAAAAAAGAAAAAGAAAAGTAGGTTAAAAAAAATGAAAGAAAGAAAACTGGAGAAGAAAAATCTCTTCAGAATGTTTGTGAGCCATGGCGACAACAGGCATAGCTCACTGTAAAACACATGCAGAGAGCACAGAAAAGGAAAAGAGGAGAGAAGGAAGTGGAGATAAGGCCATGCTGCATTCCACCTGTGAACCTGGTGTTTCTTAGGCTATACCTTGCCCTGGGAGACTCCATTTCATGTCACATTTGACTCCATTTTGGGTGCAAAATACAGAGGCACAATGGTCCTATGCCTTGTTTGTGCAAATAGAAACCACAGCTTCCTCTGCACCCGGCACAGACTGATCAGTAATTTACATGTGTGATAGCTTCTTGTTGACTTGACACACCTGAGAAGAAGGAACCTCAGTTGAGGAATTAGCTCTATGGGACTGGCCTGCAGGCATGTCTCTGAGGCATTTTCTTATGGCCGAGTGCTGTGGGATGGCTCATATGGGTGGAGCCATCCCTGGGCAGGTGGTCCTGGGCTTACAAGAAAGTGGGCACAGCACAAGCCAAAGGAGCAAGCCAGTAAGCAAACTTCCTCCATTCTTCCTCCATGGTCTGTGCTTGAGTTCCTGCCCAGACGTCCCTCTAAGATGGACTGTGAGCTGTAAAGTGCAATAAACCCTTTCCTCCCCAAGCTGGTTTTGGTTGGTGTTTTATCACAGCAATAGAGAATAACTAGGACAACTTGTTTCTGCAAGCGAAAAGGTATCAGGTTAACATGCAAGCACGGCGGGAGGTCAGAAAGAAAGCAACTCCCTCATGTGGATTCCCAAGAATGAGGAATACTTAATACCCACAGACCTGTCTTCTGCCATCCACCCCCCAGGTGTATCAGGAAACAGCAGGGTCCCCATTGTCTTTGGACGTCCCACCCAGCCTGGTCCCGACTGCTTGACGTGACCCATTCCATCTATCTGGACCCAGGCCTCGTTCCTGAGACTGTGAGACTGATGCCCTGAGCAGATCTCCAAATGAGTTTGTTAATGCTTTAGCCAAGCACTGCCGCTGTTAGGGAGATGCCCAGGAGCACAGTCAGCTTTGGCCCTTAGCTCCCTGTCCCTGGTTGCACACTAATTTTGAGGAAGGAGGAAGTATCACAATTTCTCTGTCTTAGAATTTGAAATGCCATGGTTAATGACCAGTGACCTCTTTTTCAAATGGCTTGATCAGGCTAGATAACACCCTTTGTTAAACTCAGCCAGAGTTGCCCTTGCCCAGGCAAGGCCTGTGTTAAAGAGAAAGTTTCTCTACAACCTCAAGAGAACAGCCCAAGCCAGAGGTGAACAGAAATGTGATACAACTGAAAACAGGCTTTCTGATACCTGGAAGAGTCCTAACCCTTGGGGCTGGAGAGATGGCCTAGTGGTTAAGAGCACCGACTAGCCAGGTGTGGTGGCGCACACCTTTAATCCTAGCACTTGGGAGGCAGAGGCAGGCGGATCTTTGTGAATTCAAGGCCAGCCTAGTCTACAGAGTGAGTTCCAGGACAGCTGGGGCTACAGGGAGACCCTGTCTCGAAAAGACCAAAAAAAAAAAAAAAAGCACCATCTGCTCTTGCAGAGGACCCGGGTTCGATCCCCAGCACCCACATAGCAGCTAAGATCCGTCTTTCACTCCAGTTCCAGGGGAATCCGATGCCCTCTTCTGACCTCCATGGCATTGCACGACACAGGTGCACCAACCTGCATGTAGATAGAACGTTCATACACATAAAAAAAAAAAAAAATTTTTTTAAAAATTAAAAAAAAGAGTCCTAACCCTGCCCTTCCTTGCTCTGAGGTAACTGGCCTCCACCACGTCCAGCCCGCCCTCCCCGTGCAGCCCGCCCTCCCCGTGCAGCTGCTCCCAGACTCCATCACTGAGCGAGCCTGCTTGAGCCTGCTTCCTTGACTCAGAAAGTATAACTTTTTTTCTTCCTCATTCTTTAAAAGACTTTATTATTCTATGGGTATAAATGTTTTGCCCGATGTATGTAAGTGTACCACATGTGTACAATGTTTGCACAGGCCAGAAAAGGGTGTCAGATCCTCTGGAACTGGAGTTATAGCTGGTTGTTAGTTGCCATGTGGATGCTGGGAACCAAACCTGGGTCTTCTGAAAGAGTAACCAGTGCTTTTAACCACCGAGTTTTATTTTTGAGACAAGGTCCCATGTAGCCCATACAGGCCTCTACCTCACTAAATATCAGAAGATAGCCTTGAACTTCTGATCTCCCTGCCTCCACCTCCCAAGGGCTAGATTCTACTTGTGCCACTGTTACCGGATCTGGCTAACCAGTCTGTACTCCTGGAAGCCAACTGAAACAGATTAACAGGGTTGAGGGGGGGAGGGGGATTCCATGTTGGGAAGAGAGACAAAGACGTCCAGGGACACTCTTCAGTCCATCTTTGGAGTGCTCAAATGAGATTAAAGTTTAAACAGAGGACCAGGGATGTACAATTCCAAGCAGTCCCCGTCAAGCTGTGGTCCCAACCACCACTGACTCGCGGAAGGCTAGGCTTCAGTGTCACTCTGCAAGGCGGTCTGACCAAACAGGGTTGTCAGAACCGTGTGAAATATCTTTGCAGGAAATAAGTGGCCCCTCTGGTGCATTTCCTTTTCCCAGCATGAGATGCTTGGGGAACTTCCTATTCTTGGGGTTCATCTTTTCAACAGTCTGACAGAATGAGGTATATAAGAATTACTTCGGAATATCTTACACACGACCATTACCCATTTTATGATGTTGGGGATCTAACCCAAGGCTTCATGCATAGGAGGAGAGCACTCTACCAACCCAGCTAAATCCCCAGTCCTATTTATTTATTTTTGAAACAGGGTCTCATTTTGTTGCCAAGGCTGACCTGGAACTCACTGTATAGCCCAGGCTGGCCCCAAACTTGCAGCAATACTCCCACCTTGGTTTCCAAGTCCAGGTACAGGTACAGATACCACACCTAATTGACTTGTATACTTTACATCATATCCCTTTGCAGGGGTGGGGTGGGGTTGTTTGTTGCGATAAAGCCTTGCTATGGACTGTGTATTAGCATGGCACTCGCTATATAGGTCAGGCCTTGAACTTTTGGCACTCCTGTCTCAGCCTTCCAAGTGGGCATTTGGCACCACAACCAGCCAGAATTATATCTCAAAAAGACTGTTTTTATATCACATTAAAAATAAGCCGGGCATGGTGGCGCATGCCTTTAATCCTAGCACTTGGGAGGCAGAGGCAGGTGGATCTTTGTGAGTTCAAGGCCAGCCTGGTCTACAGAGTGAGTTCCAGGATAGCTGGGGCTACAGGGAGACCCTGTCTCGAAAAGACCAAGATAAATAAATAAATAAATAAATAAATAAATAAATAAATAAATAAATAAATAAGTTTGGTCCAGCAAGATTGCTCAGCAGGTAAAGGTGCTTAGCATCAGGCTAATGACCCGAATTCCATCTCTGGGACCCATAAAAGGAGAGAACCAACCCTCCTGGGCTGACTTCTGCCTTGCCCCCCACCCCATACACACACAAATAGACAGATGGAGGGAAAAAAAAAAAGAAGAAGAAATTAAGCCAGGTTTGGTGGTGCACACCTTTAATCCCGCATTTAGGAGGCAGATCTCTGTGCATTCAGGGCCAGTCTGGTCTATATAGAATGAGCTCTAGGCCAGTCAGGACTATATAGTGAGACTCTGTCTCAAATAAAACAATGACATGTACAGCTGTACAGCCACTTCTGGGTGGGGCCAGGCAGCCAGCTACAGCTGTGTGACCTGGGCACCACACCTGACATTCCATTTGCTCATACTAGAGTCTGGGCGATGAGGCTCTCTTCCCTGGCAGTTGCTTTCACTTGTCCTTTCTTCCGCCCAGCATTCTAATTCGAAAGAGAAGCCTCACCTAAATGATTAAGGTGTTAATTGCCACATAACCCTTTTTTAGATGTACAAACCCAAGAACAAACCCCAAGAACATCGGATGACCTTTGTAACACCCCTCCTTAGCCTTTACTTCTAAATAGAACTGCCGTCATGGGCTGCCAGAGGGCGAGGTCCACCGCTATAAACAGTTCTGCCATAGAAAAAGAAAGGAAGGATGACAAAGACTTTGATGTGACTTCCCTTCCCCCACCCCCATTTTGTGCCCAGGACGCCCCCCCAAGATGAAGTTTTGTGGGATGCAAACCTTCCACCTTTCAAGACTGCCAGCATTTGAATAAACCCGGTCCTTCCTAACAACCCTCATCTCTTAGATATGGGCCTTTGAGACCTTAATTCTAATAACAGCTGTAAGGACTGCATGGGTGAACACATGGAAAATAACCAAGAGAAGAGCAAGCACTTGATAAATACTAGAATAATGCTCTCTGCTAAGAACACACAGAAACTATTTGGATACATCATGACTGGTAGTTGATAAAAGACTTTCAAGAAGTGATTGGGCATAATGGCGAATGGCTGTGATCCCAGGGCTCAGGAGCCTAGGGTAGGAAGATGGAGAATCTGAGGCCAGCTTTCTCTGTGAAAGGAAGGAAAGGAGGGAGAGAGGAAGGAAGGGAGAAATGGAGGGAAGGAGGCAAGCAACCAAAAGAAAAGATAAGCTGGGCCTCGTGGCACATGCCTGTAATCCTAGCACAACAGAGGCTGAGGCAAGACTGCTCTTAGTTCAAGGCCAGCACATGCTACACAGTGAGTTTAGGATAAAGTGGGCTCTAGGTGAAAATATGTCCCAGGCCTGGAGAGATGGCCTAGCGGTTAAGAGCGCCGACTGCTCTTGCAGAGGACCCGGGTTCGATCCCCAGCACCCACATGGTGGCTGAGAACCTTCTGTAACTCCAGTTCCAGGGGAATCCCGACGCCCTCTTCTGACCTCTGCGGGATTGCACGACACGGGTGCACAGACCTACATGCAGACAGTACATTCATACACACACACACACACAAAAAAAGAAAATGTCTCAAAAAAATGTGTGAATGCTTGTGTGTATGTGTATGTGTGTCTGTCTGTATAAACTTCAAATGGATGTAGCTGGGCGTGGTGGTGCACGCCTTTAATCCTAGCACTTGGGAGGCAGAGGCAGGTGGATCTTTGTGAGTTCAAGGCCAGCCTGGTCTACAGAGTGAGTTCCAGGCCAGCTGGGGCTACAGGGAGACCCTGTCTCAAAAAGACAAAAAAAAAAAAAAATTTCAAATGGATTATAAGTAGACTTAAAATTCTACTTTGCTTTAAAATATCTTTAACTCCAGTTCCAGGGGAATCTAACACCCTCTTCTGACCTCTTCCATGGCATTGCATGACACAGGTGCACCAACCTACATGCAGACAGTACATTCATAAACATAAATAAATAAAAATAAAAAAGATACATGCAGAATTCCAGAACCACCTGGGATAAATGAGACTTTGCATTTTTATTGTCTTGGTTTGTTTTGTGTTGGTTTGTTTTTTCTTTTCTCTCTATGCAGCACTGGCTGTTCTAGGACTCATTGTGTATACCAGCCTGGTCTTGAACCCACAGATATCTGCAGCCTTTACCTCCTGAGTGTTGAGATCAAGAGTACGGGCCATCACACCCATCAAGACCTCACTTTTTTTTTTTTTTTTTTNAAAAAAAAAAAAAAAAAAAAAAAAAAAAGACCTCCAGCACCCACATAGAAAACCTAGGTGTGGATAAGTGCCTGTAACCTCTGGTGCTGATGTTATTGGTTGTTGGGTTTGGGGCTGGATATTTCCAAGTTCTTGTCCTCTTCTCCAAGGAATTGAGATAAGGGCTCACACAGATTGCAAAGAAGTAAGAACACTTTATTCAAATCAAAGCAACTGAAGAGTCAGACTGTCAGGAGTGACAGCGGGCAACATTGGGTGAAGGGACCTTGATGATTGCTTGGGACTTTTTTTATAATTTATTTTATTTTAATTAATTAATTAATTAGTTAATGTGTATGAATGTATTGTCTGCATTTATTTATTTATTTATTTATTTATTTATTTGTATGAATGTATTGTCTGCATGTAGGTTTGTGCACCCATGTCGTGCAATGCCGCAGAGGTCAGAAGAGGGTGTCATTTTCCCCTGGAACTGGAGTTCTCCTGGAATTGGAGTTACAGACGGTTCTCAGCCACCATGTGGGGTGCCGGGGATCGAACCTGGGTCCATCTGTAAGAGCAGTCAGTGCTCTTAACTGCTAGGCCATTTCTCCAGCCCCGGGACTTTTAAAAAATTTTTTTAATTTATTATTTTTATGTGTATGAGTGTACTGTCTGCATGTAGGTTGGTGTACCCATGTCGTGCAATGCCACAGAGGAGGTCAGAAGAGGGCGTCGGATTCCCCTGGAACTGGAGTTAAAGACAGTTTTTAGCCACCATGTGGGTGCTGGGAATGGAACCTGGGTCCTCTGCAAGAGCAGTCGTTGCTCTTAACTGCTGAGCCATCTCTCCAGCCTCTGCGTGGGACTTTCTTATGGGGTTCAAGAGAAAGAAGAATTTGGTTCCTTGGGGTGTCGTTGGCTAGTTCTCTATTTTGACTGACAGAGTTAAGTTCTATAACCATTCTTCATTGCACACATCCCATAGTGCATCCGATTTTAAACATATGTGTGCCCAATTATGCATAAGCATGACAGTAAATATGAGATTTTCCCCTCAAAAGTCACTTGAGAACCCAATTTGCCTTACTGCATATGCACCACAAATTAGTTCAGGTTGGATCAGCTTTCTGGACATAACAGGAGCACAGTTGAGTGGAATATGTCTATGTCAGATAATCGTGTCCAAGAGATGAAACTTACTCCATTCTTTGTAGCAAGGTGTGCCTGCAGCTTAATGCAAGTGGAGTCCTCGACTGCTAACAGGTTCACTGTTCACAGTGTGTGTGTGTGTGTGTGTGTGTGTGTGTGTGCAGGTACATGCAGGCAAGGCTCTTAGACTCTCGTGTGTTTTTAAGAGAGGCCCAAGCTGGGTTGGAGAGATAGCCTAGGGGTTAAGAGCATCGACTGCTCTTGGAGAGGACCCGGATTCGATCCCCAGCACCCACATGGCAGCTAAGAACTGTCTGTAACTCCAATTCCAGGAGAACTCCAGTTCCAGGGGAATCCGAGACCCTCTTCTGACCTCCGAGGCATTGCGTGACACAGGTGCACAAACCTACATACAGACAGTACATTCATAAATATAAAAAATTTTTTTTAAATAATAAATTAAAAAGAATATACCTCAAAAATAACAAACCAAGCAAAGAAATAACACCAGAGGTGTACATCCCAATGCAGCAACATAAAAAAACACAAAACCAAGACAAAATATCTTCTCCAAAAATTACCAATCCCGCCGGGCATGGTGGCACACACCTTTAATTCTAGCACTCCGGAGGCAGAGGCAGGCGGATCTTTGTGAGTTTAAGGCCAGTCTGGTTTACATAGTGAGTTCCAGGATAGCTGGGACTACAAGGAGACCCCGTCTCAAAAAGACCAAAAAAAAGAAAAAACATTACCAATTCTGGGGCTGGAGAGATGGCTCAGCAGTTAAGAGCACTGACTGCTCTTGCAGAGGACCAGGGTTCAATTCCCAGCACCCACATGGCGGCTAAGAACCATCTTTAACTCCAGTTCCAGGGGAATCCAACGCCCTCTTCTGACCTCCTCGGCATTGCACAACAGAGGTGTACCAACCTACATGCAGATAGTACACTCATACACATAAAAAATAATAAATAGAGCTGGGCGTGGTGGTGCACGCCTTTAATCCTAGCACTCGGGAGGCAGACGCAGGCGGATCTTTGTGAGTTCAAGGCCAGCCTGGTCCACAGAGTGAGTTCCAGGCCAGCTGGGGCTACATGGAGACCCTGTCTCGAAAAGACCAAATAATAATAATAATAATAATAATAAATTAATTTAAAAAATTACCAATCCTACACTTATGGTATCTAATGAAAATGGGTAAGATGAAATCCCAGACAGAACCCAAAACACTGACTATAACTATGTTCAAAGAAAACAAGCTCTTGACTGAGAACACAAACGGCTGAATGAAATAAGGAAGGTGAAGCAAGCCATTAAAGAGGAATTCAACCAAGACAAAAACTGAAGCAAAACCAATCTGAAATGCTGGGAATGAAAAACATAATAAATCAAAAGGCTCTGTGGAGAGTTTCAATAGAATGGATTGAGGAGAGGACGGAGTATCCAAGCTTGAGGATAGGGTAGAGGAACTGAACAATAAAACACAGACAAAGATAAAATAAGAAGGTATGGCAGTGGGGCGGGGGAGCTGCAAGATATACAAGACTGTCTGGACCTGGGAGCTGGAGAGATGGCTCAGAGGTAAGAGCACTGGCTGCTCTTGCAGAGGAATCACATCTGATTCCCAGCACTCACAAGGTGGCTAACAACCATCTATAACTCTAGTTCCAGGGGATCTCTGTGGGCACTGCATGCATGTGCATGCGTGTACATGGCCCACTTCCATACATGCAGGCAAAACACTCATAAAACAAATTTTTATTTATTTATTTTTTGGTCTTTTCGAGACAGGGTCTCCCTGTAGTCCCAGCTGTCGTGAAACTCACTCTGTAGACCAGGCTGGCCTCAGACTCACAGAGATCCGCGTGTCTCTGCCTCCCAAGTGCTAGGATTAAAGGCATGCGCCACCACGCCCGGCGTTTATTTATTTTTGTATGTGTATCAATGTACTGTCTGCATGCAAGTTTGTGCACCCGTGTCCTGCAATGCCGCGGAGGTCAGAAGAGGGTCTCGGATTCCCCTGGAACTGGAGTTCTCCTGGAATTGGAGTTTCAGACGGTTCTCGGCCGCCATGTGGGTGCTGGGGATCGAACCCGGGTCCTCTGTAAGAGTGGTCGGCGCTCTTAACCGCTGGGCCATCTCTCCAGCCCCAACAACAAATATTTTTTAAAATAATAAAATTACCAAATATGTGGATAAAAGGATATAAGAATCTTGTTCTAAAAGCATACAAATTTTTTTTTTGCATACAAATTTTTTTTTTTTTTTGGTCTTTTTGAGACAGGGTCTCCCTGTAGTCCCAGCTGTCCTGGAACTTGCTCTGTAGACCAGGCTGGCCTTGAACTCACAAAGATCCGCCTGCCTCTGCCTCCCGAGTGCTAGGATTAAAGGCGTGCGCCACCACGCCCGGCTTACAAAATATTTTTTACAGAATCATAACAAGGGGGTGGAAAGACAGCTTAGTGGTTAAAAGTACCATGTGTTCTTGCAGAGGACCTGGGTTTGGTTCCCAGCACCCATGTGGAAGCTAACAACCCTCTATAACTCCAGTTCCAGGGGATCTGATGCCCTTTTCTGACTTCCTTGAGCATTGCACGACACAGGTGCACTTACATACATACAGGCCATACACATAAAATTAATAAAACATTAAAAAAAAGAATCATAACAAAGCTGGGTGTAGTGTCAAATGCCTTTAAGCCCAGCACTCAGGAGGCAGAGGCCTGTAAATCTCTGAGTTCAAAGACTGCCTGGTCTACATAGTGAGTTCCAGACCAGCTGGGGCTATAAAGAGACCCTGTCTTGAAAAAAAAATAACAGACAAACAACAACAACAACAACAACAAAAGAATGTCCTGGAATTAGAAGAAAACATGTGAATCCAAATACAGGAGGTGTTTAGGACCCCAGACAAGACCAGAAAAACCTGCCCTTGTCAAGTAACGATTAAAACACTGAATAAGCAAAACAACTAGAGACAGTTGACAGCAGTGAGAGCTGGGCCTCCAGGACAACAGCTGATTACACAAAGGAAACCTAGAGCCCAGAGGGCCTGGAAGGGTTAAATTCAAATTCTGAAGACTACCTATCCCATAATGTTCTCCGTCACAATTTAAGGAAAAATAAAAACTTTCCATGATAATAAAACAAAAAAAAAAGGCTAAAGGAATTCAAATTCCCTGTCCTCCTACAAAGAAACTTGCACATAGTTGTTCAATGCTGGTCTATTTACAATAACTAAAAAATAGAATCAGTCTGCCCGGCGTGGTGGTGCGCACCTTTAATCCTAGCACTTGGGAGGCAGAGGCAGGTGGATCTTTGTGAGTTCAAGGCCAGCCTGGTCTACAGAGTGAGTTCCAGGACAGCTGGGGCTACAGGGAGACCCTGTCTCAAAAAGACCAAAATATAAATAAATAAATAAAATAGAATCGGTCTATATGTCCCACAGCTGGCCAAGGGACAAGGAAAGCACGGTACACGCAACTGTTTTCAGATGTAAAGAAAAATGAAATTATGAAATTCAGAAGAAGGTGAACAAATGAAAAATATTATATTAAGTGAGAAAACCCAGAAAGATAAATGCCATATGTTCTCTGTCATATGTGAATCCTAGCTTTGAAATTTTAGATTTGTATGTTTCACGTGGAGTTATCTATAGAGCCCAGGAAGCTAGAGAGGGCCTGTGGGAGGGAGAGAGGAACAGGTCTTCAAGGGGAGGGGACAGAACACTTATGAGAGGAAGAAAAGGACCTGACAGTGGAAGGGTCACGTATTAGGGGCTGTCCAGAGGAGTTGAGGCGTGGAGTTGCGGGTGGATATGCTTGGATGCATTGTATTCGTGTATGAAATTGTCAAAGGATAAATAATTATATATATATGTGTATATNTGTATAATGAATTCAAGGCCAGACTGGACTACATGATGCCCTGTCTTTGTCTCTGGGTTGTGTAAATGTATGTGTGCATGTGTGTGTGTCTGTATGCATCTGTGTATAACATGTATGTGTAACATATATGCTATATATCCACTAATTTAATATAGTATATATACTTTTTTTGAGACAGGGTCTCCCTATAACCCCAGCTGGCCTGGAATTCACTCTGTAGACCAGGCTGGCTTTGAACTCAGAGATCTGCCTGCCTCTGCCTCTGCCTCCCTAGTGCTAGGATTAAAGGTGTGCACCACCACACCTGGCTTAAAGACAGTTCTTGGCTGCCATGTGGGTGCTGGGAATCAAACCCGGGTCCTCTGCTAGAGCAGTTGGTGCTCTTAACCGCTAAGCCATGTCTCCAGCCCCAAATAATTTTATATTAATAATATATATTAATAATTATATATTATATATAAAGAATTTTAGCTGGGCGTGGTGGTACACGCCTTTAATTCCAGCACTTGGAGGCAGTAGCAGGCGGATCTCTGAGCTCAAGACCATCTTGGTCTGTATAGCCACTTCCAGGCTAGTTGGGGCTACAAGGAAACCCTGTCTCAAAAAGACAAAAAATAAAAAATCTGTGAAATCTTTTCCAGTTTGCACAGAGTTGGCTGAGTCTTTGTGACAGTCTTGGGTTTGGGCAGAAGGCGACGTGCTTTCCCGCCCAGTCCCAGTCCTTCAGGACCCTCTCAGAGAGAGAGAAGATACCACCTCTCTGAGGAGAGAGATTTTCCAGCAACCCAAAGATTTTTTTTTTTTTTGGCCAGTTACTCCCCAAAAACTTCCTTAGCAAGAGACCAATTCCAATCCCAATGATCTATTCTCAAAGGCAACCATGCAGTGCTGGGCTAGGACCTGAGCTTCCCTGTTCCATAGGAGCAGAAGGAGACAGGCACAGGTATGAAAAGGAAGAAACCAACCTTCATGATCCAAACTGACCTACATTATTCAATGGTGGACGCTAACTGGCTCCCAGAACGGGGCAATCACACAGATTCAAGTGGCAGGTGGGTTGAAGCTGTGAGGATAGGTATGCGGTTGGATATGTAAAGGCCCAGAGAGAGGCCTGATAAGGGCAGGAGGGCCCGTTTTCAGAACAGGTATTGCTTCATGGCTGGGGGGTGGTATGTTCTGGGGCCATGGTTTCCCAGCAGGGGCTTACAAGGCTCTGATAAAGGCCAGGGGGTGACAATGCTCTGATAAGACCCCTCAATAGGGAATAGGGGTGGTGATTTATAAGCAGTCAAGTTTTTTTGTTGTTGTTCTTGGGTTTTTTTGTCTTTTTGAGACAGGGTTTCCTCGTAGAGCCCCAGTTGGCCTGGAACTCCCAGAGACTCGCCTGCCTCTGCCTCCCAAGTGCTGGGACTAAAGGCCTGTGCCACCATGCCCAGCAGTCATGGGGTTTGTGTGCAGTCTTCCTTTGTCCTCCACCTTCCTGAACATAGTCGAGTCACCCCAGCCCTCCAGCTTTGCTCTGCCAAGAAAACTAGGGAATTTCTCAAGAAGCCTCTTTCCTTTGCCCCTTTCTGTTCAGCCACCTGCTCTCAGACCACTCTGACTCAGAGATCTCCTGTCCACGGAGGCTCTGGCCACTCCTACAGCCATGCCACTGACGACAACCCCATCTATCAGCCCTTCGACACTCTCCTCAGCCTACTCAGGCCGAGCGACCCCCAAGGCTTCCCCATTTCCCCCCAAAACACAGACAAGTTTCCCTCCTTTGGTTTGTTTTTTCAGTCTTTTTGAGACAGGGTCTCCCTGTAGCCCCAGCTGTCCTGGAACTCTGTAGACCAGGCTGGCCTTGAACACACAAACATCCGCCTGCCTCTGCCTCCCAAGTGCTAGGATTAAAGGCTTGCGCCACCACGCCCCCCGGCAGATTCCCTCATTTGGAAAAGAATCAAACAGCAGAGCAGAGTCCTAGTGGCCTCTAAAGACCTGTGGCTGGCTACGTCTGGCCCGGCAGTGCACAAAGCAGGCCTTCCTCTGCTTGGCACGTCCCTTTGTGAGGAGGGACAATGTCCAGGTGGTCCTGGCCAGTTTCTGATTCCGCCCCAGAACCACGTGGTATCAGGGCTAAGGTAAGTGAAGCAATGGATTGCCATCAACCACAGCCCTCCCCTTCTATAACACCTAGTCCAAGAACAAGCAATGCAAGCAACCACAGAAAAGGCCATTCTCTCTCTCTCTGGTCATCCACGCTACCATCCCCGAGGGACCCCACACAGCTCTGGAACCCCACTGTTGACACAAGAAACCAGAGCCCCCAAACCCCTGCAACCTTTTAAATTACATTTATTTATTTATTCATTCATTCATTCACTTATTTATTGTGTGTGGCTGTGAAGGTTAAGACGACTTGAGGGACAAAAAAAAACAAAAAAACAAAACAGGGCGTGAACATGGGCCCATGTTCAGTTCTCTCATCCCTCAGCTCTGAGCAGACTGGGACCTAGCACTGGCTCTACCCTGGGTGTGGTAGGTGAGCTATGTCCTTAAAGAGCAGGTAGGGAGGGCCGGCTACAGGAGCGTAAGATGTTGGACCAGTTCTCTCCAGACTGCTGGTGTGTGGCCCTGGGCGGGGCCCCTGGTTTTAAAAAGCCAGAACCCACCTAGGCTGTCCTCAGACCTGTTCTGCACCGTGCACCTGCTGGTAAGTAGCCACTTGCTAGAACTTCAGTGTACTGGATGGAGGGCGTTGGTCCAGGGACCATGTGGGGAAGGGAGAGGGTGACCCCATAACTCTGAGAAGTGAGCTATTGTTTGGGGCGGGGTTGAGGAGAGAGATGGCCCCCTTCTGGGGCCTAGAGACTTCGACTTTGTAACCCTGTGTGGCAGAGGGTTCAGAGGAAGAGGAGGATTGAGCCAGCTTTTAGCGGAAGTATATGAGGAATGAAAATGAGACTCAATCCAGGAGATCCAGATTGAGGGAAGGGTAGGAGAGACCAATGGAGGTCAAAGGAAGCCAGTTCCGGAGACTGGCCTAGATTGTCAACCCCATGTTCAGAAGCCCACCATCCAGTTCCCCTCCTAGGGCAAAACGTGTGTAGATGGTACCAGGTTTGCGCTACTAGGCAGATGTCCTAGGATTGACAAATCAAAGCCATTTCATTCCATCTGTATAATTCACAGGGTTGCTAAAACCCAGACACTGAAACCCAGAGAGGCTAAGTTACCCAGGGCCACACAGCTGACAATGAGAGGCGACTGAGTCCGGCCAGCTGGCACGAGACTTGTGATGTCATTAGAGGCCAGAGCGAACAAGAGTAGTCAGTGGATGGAGAGTGGGGCCCTGGACACTAGCCTGTGCTCACCAATGTGCAGAAAGCTGGGACTTCATCTCTACAACGCAGACGCTCCAGGGGTGCCACATATGACACGGAGACGGGACACAGAAGGGAGCAATGTCCCACAGGCCAGCAGACACTTCCAGTATTCCAGTATTCTGGCTGGATGGAATCTGGGGCTGCCTGGGTAGAGGCCTAAAGCTGCACCCTTCAACCCTGGTGCTGGATTCTGAGACTATCTGTAATTCATCTTGGCTCACCTCAGGCTCAGATCTTTTCAAACAATGGCCCACGGCCTGATCAGGACTGTAGGATTAGGAAAGTCAAGTTCTAAGTGTGACTTACAACAGCTACCTGCCCCTGGGCATCCAGTTACACCTCCCCAAACCTCTCCTCCACCCACCCCCCTTTTTTTTTCTTCTACCCATGAAGCAGAGATAATGATAGGATCTTTGTAAAGATCTTCACAAAGCCCTCAGTGGCCACTGCAGGGTGCACTGTTCTAAGCACTTAACTAGAATTAACCTGGTCCACATAATTAGGCAGTCACCAGTATCCTCTCTAGATGTGAAGGCAGAGAAAGGCGGTCACTTTCCTAAGATGGCTTAGTGTTTGTGAGATGTGGGGTTCATGGGGTTCGATGGCAGCTCTGCCCTCACCTGCTTCTGCTTGCTAATGGGGTGAGCTGTGGAGCTGAGCCAAGTCAGAGGCCACAGGTCTAAGCCCACCCTCCGCTGTCCCTGCAGCTCACCGTGCAGCCCTGCCCTGTGCCCCGACATGGACGGAGTACCCTGTGCCTTTCTCCTGCTGCTTGCTGGTGAGTCCTCTATGCACTCCACCCACCAAGGCAGTGGACACCAGACAGCCTCTCCCCAAAGGAGGGCTGGTGCCCAATAAACGCGTTTATATTTAAACTCTCAGCCGAATGAAATGATTAGTGCAGGTGGAATGAGGACATTGGAAAAAAAAATTGCTCTAATGGCTCTTGAGTCATTGACCTGTGGAAAATGGACCACGGACATCATGAACATCAAGGAAGGCCATTTCTTCAGGAGACAGACAAGGAGCCCGCCCCTGCCAGAAGCTTCTCTGGGAACCAACCATCAAATTCAGTGCATAAGAAAGAATAGCAGCCAGGTGTGGTGGCACACACGTTTAATCCCAGTGCTCGGGAGACAGAGGCAGGTGGACCTCTATGAGTTCAAGGCCAGCCTGGTCTACATAATGAGTTTCAAAAAATGAAAGTCAGAAACAGGAAGGACTCTGAATGGGAAGCCATGGTGTCAGGGTGAGCACCAAAACCCAGCCATGCCCTGCCTGGGCCTGGTAAAAGTCTAAGGAAGGACTCTGAATGGGAAGCCATGGTGTCAGGGTGAGCACCAAAACCCAGCCATGCCCTGCCTGGGCCTGGTAAAAGTCTAAGGAAGGAACTGCTGGGCCCAGGGTTACCTTCCAGAACCACGCCGCCCCCAGGACCCCCCACCCAATAGCTGGCTCATTTAGAAACTGGTGTAATGAAAAACCACTGCTTCTCCTGTCCAGGTCTGCCTGCTTTGGAAGCCAACGACCTGACTGGTGAGTGTCCCCACAGCCCACACCCCTGCAAGTGTCCTCTGCCACCTCTAAGAGCCACACCACCTCCTGGTTCTGCTCTTTATTTTTTTTATTTATTTATTTTTTTATTCTTCACCACAGATAAAGACAGTCCTTTCTACTATGGTAAGAGCTGACACTTCCCTCCTGACTGTCTACCTCGTCTACCCTGGAACTGTTTGCCAAGGAGATTGATGGGGATGATGCATAGCTCAATGCAGACAAGGAGGAGCAGGACATCAAATCTGTTCTTTGTGAGAGTTCAGTGCAATGAGGAAAGATGGTACCCCAGAACAGGGAGCAGGCTTTGGAGGCCTGGCTTGAGCCCAGTGAACCTCGTTCCTCTTGTCCTTCTTTCTCTGGGTTCTTCCACTATACACTGTGTTTCTCTTCATAGTACTTATCCCCACAATATGTGTCCATTAAATGGCTTAGTCTCCTTCTCATTGCGTGGAATGTAAGTGCATGTGGACAAGTATTTATTTATAGGGCAGGTGGGTGCTTGTAAATACTTGCCACAAAGCCACACCCCCCAGCCCCATAAATACCTTTTGACTGAGTGTGTGAGTGTGCTGTCAGTTCTGAGCTCACTATCTGTCCCCCTCTCCATGCCACCACGACCACCATCAAGACTGGGAAAGCCTCCAGCTGGGAGGGATGATTATTGGAGGGCTTCTCTTCATCGCTGGATTCGCCATGGCCCTGAGTGAGCAGAGGGCTTGGCAGAGTGGGGGAGGGGAAGGCTCAGATGCAAGCTCTTCCTCACTAGATTCTTCTCTTGCAGGTGGCAAATGCAAATGCAGGCAAAACCAGACGCCTAGGTAGGACAGTGGCCCTGTTGTATCTGCCTTCTGCTGTGCAGACCTATGTGGTTATAAAAGCATGGCTATTCATTGGGCTTGAAGTAGGATTTGTTGTTTGAAGATAATCAACCTTTAAGAGTCCCAGATTGGGGGTGGGGAGGACCCCACCCTTTGATATCATAAAAAGTTACTATGAAAGAATATTAAGGTGTGTCCCCAGCCAAGGGAGGCACGTTCCTGTAGTCTCAACACTTGGGAGGTAGAGGCAGGAGGGTCAGCAGTTCAAGGTCATCCTTGGTTAAGAACCAAGTTCAAGACTGGCCTGGACTACAGGAGACCCTGTCTCAAAAAAAAAAATAGATGCATAAGTAAGCAAAAGGTGTGCCCTTGGGGACAGGACATGGACAGGAAATCCTCAGTGCTACTTAATGCTGACTGCCTCCTTTCTCTAGCCCCTTACCTGGCTCGGTCACCCCACTTATCAGGCCAGGTGAGCTGGGCCTCTCTGGTTTGCAGGATGGGGTGGTAGGGCCAAATGAATAGGGATGTGTCACTGAAAAGCTGCCCCAACTCTCCACAGGCTCTGCCAGTACCAGCTGAGCTCAGGACCGGCTCCGAGGGTCTGCTGTCCCCTCCGCTCTTGCCAGCCCCCGCTCCTCTCCGTGGAGACTTTCCTCTCCAGAGCACACTGTTAGCTCCCCAGTGTCAGGGAAGGGGTGTCTCCAGAGCTCATTTTACATTAAACTGGTCCCGCCACTCTTTCTTGTGATTCCTCTCTGGGTGTTGGGGAAGAGGGAGCAGGGATGCTCAGTGAGTTGCTCCCTGCGGTTTTCTGTCTGGGAGCCCACCTCCAGTAAGATCTCACTATGAAAACCTCATAATTGCGGGCTGGAGAGATGGCCTAGCGGTTAAGAGCGCCGACCGCCCCCTGCCCCTGACGCTGTCCCCGGGCGCCCACCATTGACGCATCCCAGGCAAATCTGGTAAAGCCCCCAGGACCAACACATGGGACACCACCTCTCCTCCAGTGTCCTGGGATTCGAGTGCATCTCCTAAGGTCGCTTCCCGATGGCCTGCGGCACGGGCAGAGCCACTCAGTGGGTTATTAGGACAGGCCTGCTCTGCAGATGGCCCACAGTGGTGTGGAAGTGGGGCAGAGCTGGGCTTTGGGACCTTGAGACCGGATGCTAGCCGGGCATCCGACCCAGAGGACGCGTGGGAGCTGAGCCCTCCAAGGTGAAAGAAGAGAAAACGCTGCGCCGCCGCTCTACGTGAGGGAACAGCAGGTCAAGATCCAGAGGACAAAACGGCCTCGCTAGTCCTCCCGCAGAAGACAAGTCAGCGAGAAAGTCTCTGTGATGGGAATGCAGGTGATAAAACCTGAGAGGGCCGACAGCCTCGCCGGAGGGATGGAGCCCGAGCCCCAGCCCGCCCAGCAGCGCCCAGCAGCGCCCCGGCGCATGCTCTGTAACGCCCTGCTCGGGAGACCCGCCGGTTAAGTAGAGAAGTCCAGGCGACAGGCAGGAGCCAGTCACCAGGCAACCAGCCGACTGTAAGCAGACTTGCTGAAAAAGCTGGTAGTGCAACCCAAGGCCTGAGAAGCGGTGCGGCTGTGCGCAATCCTACATGAGTGAAACTAGCTCTCGCCTGGTCACCGGGACCTGAGATACAGCTTCCATTTCTAGCATGGGGAGGGGGGCGGACGGGACGGGACGGGGCACATAGGAGGTAGATGCCACACCCATCTTCAGATGTGTACTGTGTAGTATCTGTAGTATCGGAGGCCTGCCCCATGCACTCCTGCTCTCTCAGCCTGCCAAACACTAGCGTTTGAAAGCTGCCCCTTTGTTGTTTTTGTTGAGATAAGGGCTCTCGTGTAGCCAGGCTAGCCTCGAACTTTCTATGAAAACCGGGGATGATCTTGAATTTATGCTCCTCCTGCCTCTATCTTCCAAGTGCTGGGATTACAGGCTTGGGCCATCCCCAGCCCTAAATGTCTTTGAAATTTAACACACACAGCCATTCCTATTAGCAACCGCTGTTTTTCATCTTGTTTTCTTTGGGTGGGGAATCTCCCTTTAGCCCCAGCTGGCCCATAACTCACTATTGGAGACCAGTCTGGCTTCAATCTCACAGAGATGGGACTACCTCTAACCCCCACAGGGATTTAAACGACTGTGCCACCACGCCCCACCTGGCAATCAAGTGAGGACCAAGTGCCTCACGGTGTCCTCCCCTAACCATGACTCAGTAAACCCTGTTAAATGACAGGCTTGTTGTGCAGTGTGGAAGGTGACATTGGCTTTGTCACAGGGCGGTGCCAGGAGTTCATGGTTAGATGCAGGGTGCAGTAGGACTTAGCTCCAGATGGACTTGCAAGGTGGCAGCCTGAACTTAGCAAAATCAAGGAAACAGGTTCTTCTATCTCCCCTCCTCTGAGAAATGATAGGCAAGCCCTGGGATGAGAAATGTCTCTAGCTTTCTCTTTGTTCTTATATACATCTTGGACTTGGGGAGCAGAGAATGCAAAGGACAATTTTCTTTTTAAAAATGTTTTGTTTTGGGGGCTGGAGAGATGGTCTAGCGGTTAAGAGCGCCGACCACTCTTACAGAGGACCCGGGTTCCATCCCCAGCACCCACATGGCGGCTGAGAACCATCTGAAGCTCCAATTCCAGGAGAACTCCAGTTCCAGGGGAATCCGAGACCCTCTTCTGAACTCCGCGGCGTTGCACGACACAGACTTGCAGGCAGACAGTACATTCATACACATACAGAAATAAATAAAATTAATAAAAAAAAATTTAAAAAGTTTTGTTTTATGGCCAGGCGTGGTGGCGCACGCCTTTAATCCTAGCACTTGGGAGGCAGAGACAGGCAGATCTCTGTGAGTTCAAGGCCAGCCTGGTCTACAGAGTAAGCTCCAGGCCAGCTGGGACTAAAGGGAGACCCTGTCTCAAAAAATGCAAAAAAAAAAAAGTTTTTATGTGTATGGGTGTATTGCCTGCATGTATTACATGCACCTGTCATGCAATGCCCACAGAGGTCAGAGGAGGGCATCAGAGCCCCTGGAACTGGAGTTACAGATGGTTTTTAGGTGCCCACAGATGTGGGTGCTGGGAATCGAACCCAGGTCTTCTCCAAGAGCAGCCAGTGGTCCCAACCACCAAGCCATCTCACCAGGCCCATAAAGGATAATTTTCATTTAATAGTTACTATGGGACAGAAACTGTTAACACATGTCACCTCAGTTTCCACAAAGGCTGAGATGGGAGTTTGAGTATCCCTACTGGACATACCCAGAAGTTCCCACAAACTAACAAAGCACAGTCCAGCAGACCTGTTGAACCATGTATCTGAGTTTTGCAACTGTTCTAGAAAACCCAGTGGCTATCTCAGCTTTCTGACTCTATCCCTTTCATGAATCTGCAGTAGTGGGGATTAACTATCCGGTTTTTGTATTTTTTTATTTTTTTTCTATGTGTATGAATGTAACGTCTACATGTAGGTTTGTGCACTCGTGTCATGCAGTGCCACGGAGATCAGAAGAGGGTGTCGGATTCCCTTGGAACTGGAGTTAAAGACGGTTCTCAGCCGCCATGGGGTGCTGGGAATCAAACCTGAGTACTCTGCAAGAGCAGTTGGCGCTCTTAACCGCTAGGCCATCTCTCCAGCCCCTAAATTTATTTTTATGTGTATATGTTTTGCCTGCATGTAAGTGCACTCATGTCATGCAATGCACAAAGACCTCAGAAAAGGGCATTGGAGGCTGTGGAACTGTAGTTACGGGCAGTTGTTAACTGCCACGAGGGTTGGGTCCTCTGCAAGAGCAGCAAGTGCTCTTAACTGCTGTGCCATCTGCCCTCAAATTATGTAGCGTCCTCCATCTGGTCATCTTGAATTCTTGCTCCTCTGGGCTCCATCCTCCACCTTCCTCCACCCTGTGCTCTGATTACAGGCATGTAATCAGATCTGGTTTTACTCAGATCTGGGTATCAAACCCAGGGCCTTGCACATGCTAGGCAGGTGTTTTTACAACTGGAGCATAATAAACCCCAGCCTGGTATAAACATCTATACAACAAATAATCCAAGTGTGACGGCAATCACCTATAACTCCAGCACTTGGGAAGTGGACACAGAAGAATCACATTGTAAATTCCAGGTCTTAAACCAGAAGACACTACCTAAAAGGGCTGGGAGAAATGTCTCAGTTGGTAAAGTGCACAAAGACCTGTGCTTTGATTGCTAGCACACCCATTTATTTATTATTATTTGTCTTTTCAAGACAGGGTCTCCCTGTAGCCCCAGCTGTCCTGGAACTCACTCTGTAGACCAGGCTGGCTTTGAACTCACAAAAGATCCGCCTGCCTCTGCCTCCCAAGTGCTAGGATTAAAGGCGTGCGCCACCACGCCCGGCAACTAGCACCCACTTAAAAGCCAGGCATAATAGCATGCACCTGTAACCAACCCAAGGGCTGGCAGAGGTGGGTAAGTAGGTGGATCCCTAGAACTTGTTGGGTTATCAACCTAGATGGACTGTCAAGCTCCAAATTCAGACACCCAATTTCCAAAAGGTGGGGAGCAATCAAGACAGACACCTGACATTGGCCTGACCTCCACACGTATGAGTTTACACATGCACTCGCATGTCACCACACACAGTCAAAAGGGCTCATCAGGTTAAGGTACTTTCCACCAAGCTTGACACAGAGTGGAATCAGAGAACTAATGGCCTCAACTTGTTCCCCAACTTGGCCTGCTACCAAGCCTCCCAAAGATCCCGAGTTTGATCCCAGGACCTACATGTGTCGTACTAATGATTACTTCCTAATTGAAACATTCCCTCCAGGGAGAAAGGGCAGGCTCAGGAGACCCAAGACGTAAATTGAAGAAGCTAAAACTTACATTCACCAGGACCCCTCCCAAGGTAGTAAGCAGTAGACAATGATTAGGAGCGGGGACTCTGGCTCTGCAAGTGGCACAGGCAGCTGCTCCAGGATTGCAGCTCTTCCGTGCTGGGGTGGCCTATTCAGTGATACAGCTGCTTCTGACTCAGTGCTGCTCCTGTAGCTAACCAAGGGGTGGGGGGAAAATATTTTCAAGGGGCCGGAGAGATAGCTCAATGGTTTAGAGCACTGGCTGCTCTTGCAGAGGACCCAAGTTCAGTTCTCAGCACCTGCATGGCAGCCAACCATCCACCCTAACTCCTTCCAGGGGATCCAATGCCCTCTTCTGGCCTCGGGGGGGCACTGTACACACAGTCCACTAAGAAACCTAAAGGGATATCTTTGATCTGTTGAGTTACCTATTTGGCATAACTGGATCTGTGTCTGAGAGTGTGTGTGTGTGGTCTCCCAGGTAAATCTTACACAATATAGTAGGAAAGAAACAGAACACTCCACGCTCTCCTTTGACTCTATACCGCTCCCACACGAAATGTGATAAAAAAAAAATGATTTCTAGGTGAAGACAAAAAGTCCATCTGTCACCTTTGTGTTCTGAAACAGGCTGAACTTTTATCCCAAATTCACAAGGCCACTCTCTGGCACAAAGGAGAGATGATGTGGTGTTGTTGAACCTTTAACCTTATTTCTGCATAATGGTCAGAAACTGGTTTACCTTCTGAGATGTCTTTGGCATTCTCAGGTTTCCTGTAGTAAAGTGTAGACTATCAATAATAAAACCAAATTAATAATAAACCAGTCTAAAAAAAAAATGAAGTTTGTCCAATGAAAGGGGAATTTAAAAGTCACATGGACAGGTGTGGTGCTTATCACTCTAATCTCAGCACTGAGGCTGAGGAAAGCTGGTGCAAGATCAAGGCTAGACTGGACTACAAAGAGATCCTGTCTCCACAAAAAAGCAAAAGGGCAAACTCAGAAGAGTGCTCTAAACCAATCTCCTAGGAAGTTTTTTCAAATAAAAACTCCCAGGCATGGTGGCAGACACCTTTAATCCCAGCGCTCGGGAGGCAGAGGCAGGCAGATCTGTGAGCTCAAGGCCAGCCTGGTCTACATAGAGTTCCAGGCCACCAGTGTGTGAGCTGTAGGTAGCGTTGTGAAGCTTTACCACATGCACATTTGTGTGGTTATCACAGTGTAGCCAATGCTTGAAGAGTTCAGAAAGTGCTTTGAAAATAAGGACCTTATAGAATTTGAGAAAAGGTTCATTCTACGACCACTGCCTAGAGAAGAGGGCTGTTATTTCCCAGGTTGCACCATCTTATCACCATTTCTTCACGTGTTGTGCTTTCCAGGGATGAGAGTACTTACTGGGCTTAGCAGCAAGTGCCTTTACCACTAAGCCATCTGAGTTAATACTATAAACCAGACTGCAGATGTAACCAAAACAGGGTGTGGAGTACTTGTAGCAGCTTGACTCAGTCCTCAGCCCAGCAAACGACATCGCACAACCTTGCAAACCTAACACTTGGGAAGCAGAGGTAAAGCAAACTACCTGTTTCCAAGTTGGACTGGGATACAAGTTTTCAAAGACCACTATCAACAGAAGCTGACATAAGGTGAGAACTAGGTTCAGTTAACATGACAGGGCAGCTGGCCTCAGGTTTCACTAGCCTAGATCTGTGTTCAGTTTACTTCCAGCTCAAAGATGGTTAAGAGTATTCTAAGGCCAAGCAAGGTCCTATCAGCTGTCAAATACACCACTCTATGTTATTGGAAATCCCTCATTATTGTCTACAGCTCTGTATCCCTAACCATGAGCACTCCAACATCCTCACACAGCCTTAGGGTTAGGATCATACATCTGATCCTGCTGGATAGCTGGTAGACTATCTCAAAAATAAAAATCCCATTATAAAAATTGTATATTAGGCTGGTTTGGGGATTTGTGTGTGGAAAACCAGCACTCAGGATTTTTAAGTTCCAGGTCAGACTGGCAATTGAGACCCTGTCCACATAGAATTCATGGAAACCCTGGGCACGTTCCCCTTCCATTCTAATTTTATTCCCACCAACAAAGTTCTAAAATAAAGCACCTAAAGTTAGTAGTGGAGCATGTTGACACTGAACATTATCATAGCACTCCACAGGCTGAGACAAGATTGAGAGGTTGAGGCCAGCATGGGCTACGAGACCCTGCCTCTACGTTTAAAAAGTATAGCCATGGGGGGTAGAGATGGCCTAGCGGTTAAGAGCGCCAACTGCTCTTGCAGGACCCACGTTCGATCCCCAGCACCCACATGGCAGCTGAGAACCCTCTTTAACTCCAGTTCCAGGGCAATCTGACACCCTCTGCCCTCCGTGGCATTGCATGACACAGGTGCACAAACCTACATGCAGACAGTACATTCATACAAGTAAAAAAAAAAAGGCCGGGTGTGGTGGCACACCACACCTTTAAACATTTTTTTTTTTTTAATTTTTTATTTATTTCGGTATGTGCATGAATGTACTGTATGCTTGCAGGTCTGTGCACCCGTCTCGGCCACCATGTGGGTGCTGGGGATTGAACCCGGGTCCTCTGCAAGAGCGGTCGGCGCTCTTAACCGCTAGGCCATCTCTCCAGCCCCCACACACCACACCTTTAATCCTAGCACTTGGGAGGCAGAGGCAGGTGGCTCTTTTTGAGTTCAAGGCCAGCCCGGTCTAGAGTTCCAGGACAGCTGGGGCTACAGGGAGACCCTGCCTCAAAAAGACAAAAAAAAAACCCTTTGGAGCTTTCCAGTAACTGGACAGCAGACTTATTCAGAAGTGTAAAATGAGCAGTGAACATTTTGTTGCCCAAGTGGTATCTGAATGCAATTACCTTTCTCTTTGCAAGAGCAGGTATGTACAATGAATGAGGATATAACCTTTTAGACACAGGCAGCAGGCCTGCTTGCCTCATAGTCCCTTCCCAAGTTACTAGACCCACCATCAACTTCAGTGTGGCAGACGGGGCTTATCCTAGCATGTGCAGTCCTTGCCGCTTCTCCACATACAATTAGTCGTCATCAGTAAGTGAACACATGGCCCAACATGTGGATCAGCCAGCTGAGAATTTCAGCAGCCAATAGGTTACTGGGGGAATGATTTTGAAGATGTTACCTACCACACTTCCTTAATTAATGGATTGCTCTGAAAACACGAGCAAGTCTCTTCCTTTTTTGGGGGGGTGAGATGGGTGGTGTCACAGCTACAGGAAAACACTATTTTAGAGTTAAACACTGGCAGAATCCCACAAAAGGACATGCTTTCTTTTAAATAACATTGCTCAACAAGTCAAGGCACTTGGTGCCAATCCTGGCTATCAGAGTCAAATTCTTGAGACCAATGCAGAATGGAAACCAGTCCCTACAACTTGTTTTGCTTCCACATGTGAAGTGGTATAGGAGCCCACAGACATGAATTCTAAGTAAATATGCTGAAAATTAGGTGGGTTCTGCTGGAATAAAAGGCATGCACCTCACCCAGGAAATGTACTTTTTAAAATGCTGATTGGAAGGATAACTTACTAGGTCCAGAAACTTTCCAAAGAAATGCTCTGGGGTAGGAAGCATCTCATTTTTAGTGGTTGGCCAGGAAAGGACTTGAGGGCTGCCTCAATTTGCTGTCAAGGATGTGTAAAGACTTGAGTCCCTGACATTTTCCACAATTGGAGCTGTTCTCAAACAAATGCACCTAGAAGACCCAGGATCCCTTCCCATTTAATAGACATGGCTAAAATAAGACAAGGGCTTGCAAATTTTTTTAGCCAGTAGTCCAGTCACTCCTGTTTTAGGACTCTGGTACAACAAAAGGGCAGTCTACTATTATGTCCATGCCAACCCAGACCCTTCTCTAAAACCATTGAGACCTGGGTATTTCCACTGGTACAGCCTGGCCCTACAGAAAACAAGTTTTAAGGCTGCCAGATCTTTCCTCCGCAAGCCTATAGCCTTTTGGTTGATCTCATTCTTTTCTGGAAATAGAACAAGATTCTGACATCTAATCAAACATGGCCAAATCACACGGTTTAATCAGCAGCAGAAAATTTTAACAAGCAAGAGTCACAGGTTTTGATCTCCATTTCTATTCCTTTGGCTAGTTTACCCAAGATGGTTGTTTGCTGTACACTGGCTATCTTCAGGTTGTACAAAGCACTCAATTCTCTACATATTTACAATGTTTTGAAACTCCAGTATCAATGGACTTTTAAGTATAAAGAATTTTTAGTACATAGCAAATGAAATCACAGGTGCATGTTGGGCTGTTTCTAATCCACCTCAATGCACATGCCACTTATTTCTAGTGTACTTTTATATTAACCTTTGGGGAGGAGGGGAAGGGGAAGAAAAAAAAAAAAAAAAAAAAAAAAAAGCCCGGCAACTAGCACCCACTTAAAAGCAGGCCTTAATAGCATTTGCACCTGTCACAACCCCTACGGGCTGCAGAGGGTGGGTTTAAGTCGGTGGATCCTTAGAAAACTTGTTGGTGTATCACCTAGGATGGACTGTCAAGCTCCCAAATTCAAGACACCCAATTTCAAAAGGTGGCCGTAGCAATTGAGACAGACACCTGACATTGGCCTGACCTCCACACGTATGAGTTTACACATGCACTCGCATGTCACCACACACAGTCAAAAGGGCTCATCAGGTTAAGGTACTTTCCACCAAGCTTGACACAGAGTGGAATCAGAGAACAAATGGCCTCAAACTTTTTCCAAACTTGGCCTGCTACCAATCCTCCAAAGCTTCCCGAGTTTTGATCCCCCGACCTACCCGTGTCGTACTCATGATTACTTCCTCCAGATTGAAACATTCCCTCCAGGGAGAAAGGGCAGGCTCAGGAGACCCAAGACGTAAATTGAAGAAGCTAAAACTTACATTCACCAGGACCCCTCCCAAGGTAGTAAGCAGTAGACAATGATTAGGAGCGGGGACTCTGGCTCTGCAAGTGGCACAGGCAGCTGCTCCAGGATTGCAGCTCTTCCGTGCTGGGGTGGCCTATTCAGTGATACAGCTGCTTCTGACTCAGTGCTGCTCCTGTAGCTAACCAAGGGGTGGGGGGAAAATATTTTCAAGGGGCCGGAGAGATCGCTCAACTTTGGCTAGAGCACTGGGCTGCTCTTTGCAGAGGACCCACGTTCAGTTCTCAGCACCTGCAGGCAGCCAACCATCCACCCTAACTCCTTCCAGGGGGAATCCACTGCCCTCTTCTTGCCTCGGTGGGGGCACTGTACACACAGTCCACTAAGAAACCTAAAGGGATATCTTTGATCTGTTGAGTTACCTATTTGGCATAACTGGATCTGTGTCTGAGAGTGTGTGTGTGTATGTCTCCATGTGTCTTTTACACAATATATAGTAGAAAAGAAAACAGAACACTCCACGCTCTCCTTTGACTCTATACCGCTCCCACACGAAATGTGATAAAAAAAAAATGATTTCTAGGTGAAGACAAAAAGTCCATCTGTCACCTTTGTGTTCTGAAACAGGCTGAACTTTTATCCCAAATTCACAAGGCCACTCTCTGGCACAAAGGAGAGATGATGTGGTGTTGTTGAACCTTTAACCTTATTTCTGCATAATGGTCAGAAACTGGTTTACCTTCTGAGATGTCTTTGGCATTCTCAGGTTTCCTGTAGTAAAGTGTAGACTATCAATAATAAAACCAAATTAATAATAAACCAGTCTAAAAAAAAATGAAGTTGCTCCCCTGAAGGGGAATTTAAAAGTCACATGGACAGGTGTGGTGCTTATCACTCTAATCTCAGCACTGAGGCTGAGGGAAAGCTGGTTGCATGCAAGATCAAGGCTCGACTGACTAAGCCAAAGAGACTGTCTCCACAAAAAGAGAAAAGCGGGCAAACTCAGACGAGTGCTCTAAACCAATTCTCTAGGAAGTTTTTCAAATAAAAACTTCCCAGGCATTGGTGGCAGACCCACCTTAATCCCAGCCTCGGGAGGCAGAGGCAGTCAGATCTGTGAGCTCAAGGCCCGCCCGGTCTACAAAGTTTCCAGGCCCCAGTGTGTGAGCTGTAGGTAGCGTTGTGAAGCTTTACCACATGCACATTTGTGTGGTTATCACAGTGTAGCCAATGCTTGAAGAGTTCAGAAAGTGCTTTGAAAATAAGGACCTTATAGAATTTGAGAAAAGGTTCATTCTACGACCACTGCCTAGAGAAGAGGGCTGTTATTTCCCAGGTTGCACCATCTTATCACCATTTCTTCACGTGTTGTGCTTTCCAGGGATGAGAGTACTTACTGGGCTTAGCAGCAAGTGCCTTCTTTACCCCACTTAGCCATCTGGTTAATATATAAACCAGACTGCAGATGTAACCAAAACAGGGTGTGGAGTACTTGTAGCAGCTTGACTCAGGTCTCAAGCAGCAACCCATCGCACAAACCTTGCAAAACCTAACCACTTGGGAAGGCAGAGGTAAAGCAAACTACCTGTTTCCAAGTTGGACTGGGATACAAGTTTTCAAAGACCACTATCAACAGAAGCTGACATAAGGTGAGAACTAGGTTCAGTTAACATGACAGGGCAGCTGGCCTCAGGTTTCACTAGCCTAGATCTGTGTTCAGTTTACTTCCAGCTCAAAGATGGTTAAGAGTATTCTAAGGCCAAGCAAGGTCCTATCAGCTGTCAAATACACCACTCTATGTTATTGGAAATCCCTCATTATTGTCTACAGCTCTGTATCCCTAACCATGAGCACTCCAACATCCTCACACAGCCTTAGGGTTAGGATCATACATCTGATCCTGCTGGA
Source organism: Rhizomys pruinosus (assembly GCA_009823505.1). Taxonomy (NCBI): domain Eukaryota; kingdom Metazoa; phylum Chordata; class Mammalia; order Rodentia; family Spalacidae; genus Rhizomys; species Rhizomys pruinosus. The sequence continues at coordinate 2,602,937 of VZQC01012059.1, read as the reverse complement.
TAGCTGGTAGACTAATCTCAAAAATAAAAATCCCATTTGTCTTTTCGAGACAGGGTCTCCCTGCAGTCCCAGCTGTCCTGGAACTCACTCTGTAGACCAGGCTAGCCTTGAACTCACAAAGATCCGCCTGCCTCTGCCTCCCAAGTGCTAGGATTAAAGGCATGCGCCACCACGCCCGGCGTTTTAGTATTTTTTTTAAAGTGAAATGGAAATCAACTAAGGAAATGTATGAATTATTTTCATTTTGTGTTTGAATGTGGTCACTGTATGTATTTAAGTACGCCAGTGTGACTTAAAGCCATGCACCGCCACACGGGAAAAAAATCTGCATAGTTCAAGATCATCTTCAGTGATACAGGTTAAAGGCCAATGTGGGCCTACAGGAGACCCTGCTTCTAAAAATAAGGCCTGGCACGGTGTCTCAATGGAAGCCTGAAGACATGAGTTCCATCCATAGGCCCCAGAATGGAAAGAATCAATCCCTGCCAAATTGTCCTCTGCCCTCTACATGTACACTGTGGTGTGCTGGCCCCATAATTGAATAAATAAACAAAGAATCAGGCAACGTGGTAGACACTGGTAATCCTCGCATTTAATGTAGAGACAAAAAGCATCAAGAGTTTAAGGCCAGCCTTGACAAGTTATATTCTAGGCCAACTCACTATGTAATGTATCACAGTCAACTATATTAGCAAAGAAAAATGACACTATTTTCACCTACTATAATAGTAACTTTAAAATACTATGACAAAGATCCCACTTATTTGTGCATACACCAGATAATTGGGTAGTATGTCCACGCTCATCTCATATATCACTTAAATAAAAGATACCTTCTGTCCCATCCCCCAAGTAAAAGTGTAATGGGACTAACATTTAACAACTGGAAAATTTAAAATTAAAAAAAAAAAAAAAAATCAATTGCCTTTAAATATAAGCAAAAGATGTTACTGTTACTCCTATGTATAAATTACATATACGTCAAATTTAACTTGTTCATATATACTCCTACTAGGCAACCTGGAGCACTGACAACTACTCTCACTGTAGCACTAGACACTATCTGTCCTTTTGTCAGAGATTTTGTTTCACTGCTACTGCTAGAGTATAATCTATAATTTATCCAGCACTTTCTCCTAGATTCCTGCCTCTAATCATCTCACCCAAACTCCAATGGAGCAAACTAACTCCAAGTACTATTACAAGTAACCTAAAATATCTAAGAGCCTTTTCATGCTGTGGAAACCTCACTTCCAGAGCTAAGATGGCTAGCCCCCTTCCACTCGTTTAGGGCTCCAATAAACAAATCTACATGTAGTTCTTGCCCAAAAGGTGCTCAGGCTCAGGATTGCTGGCATTCTGCATTATACCATCCATTTGCTCTGAGGGAAAATGTGTGCACTGTTTGGCTGCAACCCTAGTTCATATCCAGTAGAGGGCAATAACACTCAACCTACCTTCCATACTCAATCCCCTCTCATCAGTCTCCCAAGTATTTCCAAATATTCCCAGCAAGGTAAAGTTGCCCTCAGGCAGAAAAGCAAGGTTATCAACCTTAGAACAGGCCTCAAATATCATATACATAGCCTGGCCTAGAGGTACAGTGCTTGTAATCACAGAAACTGCAGGCTAAGACTGGAAGACCAAGTTCAAGGCTAATAACTCAAAGTGGCCTGTGTAAATTTTTAATTCTATTAAGGGGGGGGACACTGAGGAGCCAAGAAGGTGGTACACGTGCTTATAATCCCAGCACAAGAGACATGGAGCAGGAGAGTTAAGATGAAGTGTTCAGATCACCCTGTGTTACATGAGGTTCTGTCTTAAAACAAATTCTACCAGTCTGTTCTTGGGACATTTTCAGGTTTGGGGGCAATTTCATAATTTCCTTCTAAGTTTAATAATGTAAAGAAATTAGTTTATAGGTCTACTCTGGGCCCAATCTACAGAAAGTCTTTTCACTAGGCTGACTCCTTGCAATGGAATATGCTCGGCATTATAACCTTCTTTGGTAAGGCCCTCCCTGTAACAACTTTGTCTTCCTTTATCTTCTTTCCCTTTTCTATGAAAGTCTCAAAAAGCCCAGCCCTCTATTGTCTCTTCCACTCTCCATCATTAAAATGGCAGTATTCATTGGACCAAGCACATCTCTCCAGAAAGAGAGCAGTTGTCTTATTTTCCTTCATACACTGTCATTACAAATTTTAGCCATTCGTTCCTGGACACCCTCTGTCCTGGTGGATCAGTGTCTGGGCTCTTCTCTTATAGTAGTAGGTCTTCCAATCTTCAGCTCCAACACTCAGGCATATATAATTTCTTAACACAAATGAATGTACCCTTTTACCTGTATCTAGAGGATCTGCAAAGTAACTTGAGCTCATCTCCCAAACCCTCAGATCCTACTAACTCTTGAGTAATCCTATTCTCCACATAACCCACATTCCCAAATCCTATTCCTTATTTTGAGACTGGGTATCCAGGGCCTACCCAAAGTCATGCTGCCCTCTACCTAAGGTTTGTGCCATGGTCTCCAGACGGAGAAGGCAACCAACTGAATTAATTTAAAAATGTCCCAACATTATAGCTTAGCCCATCTTAAATGGGCTCAGGGTATATTTCCATCATACAGTTGGGCAGTCATTTAACACAAAGATAAAGTATTGAATAACAATTTGCTACACTGGAAGTAAAAAACAGATGAATGCACCCTTTCAGAGCATCATAAAGCTGAAAAACCCTGAAGTAAACCAAAGTTAATGGGGAACATGGAGCTGGAGAAACAAAAACACGGACCTCACTTCTTGCAGAGGACCCATGTTTCATTCCCCAGCACCAGCATGGAAGCTAAAATCCCCATTTATCTCCAGTGACAGAAGATCTGACACTCTTCTGGCCTCCATGGGCTTGGCATCTAGTACATGGAATTGGCATTTTTACCCTTTTAATCTGGAGTGCATTTGCAAGTCCTGCCCAGGGTGCTGAGTGGTGAAGTTACTAGACCTTACTCCTGTCATTCTTTCTGTATTCAACTCTATTTTCCTGGAAATCTTATTTTCTACTAATCGCCCCATTTCCCGCTTTTCTCAGGTTCATCTTTAAACTTGTCTAAGTACAACTGCATCGCAACCCATTAAGGTTCATGCTCTTGAAAAATGTAGCTCCATGTCCCACTTCCTAAGAATAAATAGAATCCTCTGGCACTATAGACTTGGGCCTCTAATAAGACTGTTTCGGCCGGGCGTGGTGGCGCACACCTTTGATCCTAGCACTTGGGAGGCAGAGGCAGGCGGATCTTTGTGAGTTCAAGGCCAGCCTGGTCTACAGAGTGAGTTCCAGGACAGCTGGGGCTACAGGGAGACCCTGTCGAGAAAAAAAAAAAAAAAAGACTGTTTCTACCTGCCTTGTAACACCTCCAGTTCTTTCTTTTTGCTCCCTAGGGGATTTAATAAACATGGTTGACACACACACTAATTCTCCCTCAAAATATCCTCTAAGCAACCTTCTGCCTTGTTAAATCCTGTTAATCTCCAGGTCTCAGATCCAACACCTTTACCAAACTTCTTCCCATTCTCCACAACCTTATGTTTTTTTCCCCTTCACTGCACCCTATTTATGACTTAAACTACATGGGGACCCTATTGAGGATACATTGTTTTGCTGTCCTGTGTGACCAACCTCATCTTTAGCAGAGGCTTTGCAAGGACCACAGCAGGACGAAGATTAGTGAGGGATTATGATATGGGGTCGTCACCTTTCCTCAAGAATGTAGCAGCTTAGCCAAAGCTAAGAGACATGCAAGTGAACACAAAAGCATTTTTACAGAATGTGATCTTGATTTAAATGCCTGAGTTTGCAAATTACTTTCACTCTAGAATCAAATCTGTTTGAATATTAAACTTCACTAGATGGAAATCTGACTAAAAGAAAACAAAAAATTTCAGGCTCCAAAACTTATCCTTGCTTAGAAATAAAATCTTAACTTTCTTAAATAGCTTACCTTACAGAACCACCAGGGGTGCCTTCAGTAGGAGACACTTATGGAAAGTAACAAGTTTTCCTTTAAAGAAAAACAAAACAAAAATCGAAATTAGACTCATGGCCTCAGAACCCTATCAGGCTAATAGTAACAGAAGACAGTCTCCTCGAGCTGGGCTCAGAGCAAGCTCCACCACCAGAGAGAGCACATTTAGGTAACCACATATCTGGGTTTTTTATTTTCTCATAGGCAACACAGATGACATGAGGAAGCACCATATCTGCTTTACAGATAAACTCCAGAAAATCCATATAAACTCCAGAAAACCCAAACAATTCAGTATGCTAGGGGTGGGGGAGAAATTTAAATGTGTGGGGCTTGCAGACACAGAGTGTGGAGGGAAGTGATGCCTGTTCTTTCCCTCCCACAACATTCAGTCTAGCCTGCTACAAACTGTTTAATTTTGACTGGCAGTGTGAAGACACTCAAGACTACTGATAGGACTAAAGGTTTGATTTTTTTTTTTTAAAGACAGGTTTCTCACTAGGGAAGGTGTGTGCCACCAAGGTGGGCTATCTATATACTTGATCTTTTTTTTTTTTTGGTCTTTTCAAGACAGGGTCTCCCTGTAGCCCCAGCTGTCCTGGAATTTGCTCCGTAGACCAGGCTGGCCTTGAACTCACAAAGATCCGCCTGCCTCTGCCTCCCAAGTGCTAGGATTAAAGGCGTGCGCCACCACGCCCGGCTATACTTGATCTTTTAACTACGATAGACAGAAAGCAAATGAAGGGATGCTTTCTACTGATAGCCATGTAACAAGGCTGTCCCTAAAGGAACAGGAGGCCATGGGCTGAAACCTATGGAATATTTTAAAATTAAGCTCTATACTTCATTTCTGGAAAATGGTAGTCAGTTGGTCTTGCAAAGCCTGTTGTCTTAAAATAGTTGTAATTTATGTCTATTTTGTTTCTTCTCGTGATTGATTACATAAGATACCATGTGGGTGGTATTAGGAAACCAATTTCAAATATCCTCGAACTAGGTTTCTAAGAAGCTTTACTCCTAATTCTCAGCCCTATGATAGAGGAGATGAAATCTTAATGGTCAGGTTCTTCTCCCACCCCTACACTCCATCCCGTAATATGATCCCTTCCAGTGATGGGTAATACTTGAGGCCTCTCTTGGAATACCATCATCAAGTTAAGCAGTTGGCAACTAGACCCACAGTAGGCCTCTGGCACAAAACCCCGTGAACACTATGTGTGGAGACATGCCCAGAGAAAAGAGCACCTGCAAAGTCCGGCTTCATTGCTGACCACCCCGTGCAGATGCGGATGCCTCTAAAGAGTCTGTACAATGTTAGGTGAATGGAATGTGATACTAGATTTAACTCTCAAACCACTACTACTGCTCAGGGAACTTTAGTTGTTAATGTTAAGACTCACGGGAGCCCCAAAATGAGGCTGAAATTCGGCATTTCTAATAAGCAACCTAATGGTGATACTGGTTGGACTGGATTTTGGCTGCCTTCAGGTAGGATCCAAACAAGATAAACAGGGCGCACCCTTTGAATCTAGGACTAATTAAGTTTATCAGGGAAACAAACAAAGCAGTTCAAGCACCACCCACCTTGTTCTTTTGTTCAGGGCCTAGCACGGTGGGAGCCAAGCAGCACCCTCTAAGTATCTTTGTGTTCCAGGAAGTCGGCTGAGTCTTTACTACGACCCGCCCGCCAGCGAGCTCGCGCGCTCCCTCCCTCCATTTTGTAATTGAGCTTTAACCTCGGAACGCCGGGAGCGCGTCCAGGCAGGTTCTTCCTCAGAAAAGTTCCACTCCTGATCAAAGTCCACTGAAGCGGCGGCTTTTAGCACGCCGCAGCCTTTTCTACTCCAAAACTTACCACTCAGCGGGTCACGAGTGCCTTCGGTTCTCAATATGCAAGAGCGGCTTACGGCCAAAGAACCCGGAACACCACCCGACGCTTAGAATCGCAGAGGGCTCCGGGGAAAGTCCAGGTGCATCTTCTTTTTGTTCTTAACCTGAAATGGTAACTCAAATGACCAGGGGCAGGAGCTCTGAACCAGAGTCAAGCCCCCGGAGAGCCGTGTTTTGGCGGGAAGCGGGTTCGCAGACCTCGGGCGAGGTGACGCGGCTCTACGGCCTCCACCCGCCAGTGCGACGCCTGCAGCGCGCCGGCCGGGCAGGAAGGTCCGCCCCGGGGCCCGTGCGCGCTCTGGCGGGAGCTTCCGCCGGGGGCGGGGCGAGCGGGAGGGGGAGGGGAGGCTGCGCGCCCGTGGGACGGGGGAGGGGCAGAGTCAGAGCAGGAACTGAGCCCTGCGGCCCAGGGTGGGGGCAGGGGAGCAAGGCTCGTGGAAAGGCTCCTGGCCGGAAATCAGCCGGAGAGCAGGCGGCCCAGGAGGTGCGGAGGAGCAAGCGGGTCGGAAAGCAGAGACTCGGGCGAACGGAGCGGAGCTCACCATGCCGAGGCCTCCGGTCCGGAGTCCAAGAAGCAGAAACCGCGTGATCCCGAAAGGCAAGCGGGCTAGGGTCACGGGGTGCGGAGGAGGAAGTGCCTCTGCCGGACCCGCCAAGATCTCGCCAATGCCTACCCACAGGTGTGGCCGGTGAACCGCTGGATTGGCCCAGGCCGGAAGCGGGGGGGCGGGGGCGGGGCGGAGCGCGGTAAGGGAAAGACTCCACTCTACACTTTTCAGAGCAAAGTCCGGAACCTGCCCAGCGAAGGAGGACCAGAGGCGCGGGAAGAGAGAAACCAGCTGGGAGTGGAGACCGGCCGCACAACCCTGACCGTGGACGGAGATCCTCCGTACTCAAAACAGTAAAAAATTCCTGGGTCTGCGAAGGCGGCTCTGAGGGCAAAAAGTCCCCTTTCCCCATCTGACTCGATTTTGATCGTCCGGACCCACATGGTGGAGGAGGCCTCCAACGTTGTCCTCTGACCTCCACATGCCGGCTGTGGCTAGTGAGCTTGCGCGCGGTTTTGCCAATCGCAGTGGCTTAGGCTTTAATCCCAGCACAACAGAGGCAGAGCCAGGCCAACCCTGTCTACATACTACACAGTGAGTTCCCGGAAAGCACAGATGGGGCTACCGGGAGACAACCCTGTTCTTGTAGTCCGTTCCACCTGACCTCCAATTCAATTCTGTTGAGCATGACCTTGAACTTCCGATTTTCCAGAGCACTTGTCTCAGTACATTCGCACACGAAAATTAACAGGGACTTGATTCTTTTTTTTTTTTTTAATTTCTGTATGTGTATGAATGTACTGTCTGCATGCAGGTTTGTGCATCCGTGTCGTGCAATGCCGCGGAGGTCAAAAGAGGGTCTCGGATTCCCCCGGAACTGGAGTTCTCCTGGAATTGGAGTTACAGACGGTTCTTAGCTGCCATGTGGGTGCTGGGGATCGAACCCGGGTCCTCTGTAAGAGCGGTCGGCGCTCTTAACCGCTAGCTAGGCCATCTCTCCAGCCCCGGGACTTGATTCTTAACACTCTACATTTGTTTGCAACGATCCATACATAATAAGCTACCAACCCTAGTTCCCTGCATATTCTTGCCATCAAAATATAAATCCTCAACCTCATTATGTTAACTTGTGTTATGCCTCCAATCCTGGATCCCATCCCCAGCAGCCAATAAAACCAGCATCGTCATTTATTTATGCCTCAGTCCTAGTACTAGGGTGGTAGGGCAGAAGTTCAAGGCTACCTACCAAGTGGCTCAGCAGGTAGGCCTGTCAACCAGAGCTCCATCCCTGGAAATCAGAGTACTGATTTCTACAAGTTGTTCTGACCTCCACAAGCAAATGGCACACGTCCACAAAACAAGACACAAAAATAGAAAAACAGTTCCAAGCCAGCAGGTGTTACTTGAGACCCTGCCTCAAAAACAAAAAACAAGACAAAAAAAAGGATCCTGAACATCGGGATTCAAAATCCAGCTGTTTTGTCCCCAAGACTGAGTAAAAAGGGAAAAGGGACCTTGGCTTTTTTTCTTGCAAGACTGCCCTCGTCTTAACTGCTTGTGAACAGCATCTTACTACATATTTTACTTGTATGTGTGCAGCCACTTGAGTAGCTGTATGCAACTGGTCCTGACATTAACAACTATTACTGATCAGTCCCCTAGTAATCTCAGCAATAGGGAGATGGATGGAGGCAGGATGTTCAGGATGTTTAAACCAGCCTGCGCATTACATAGTCCTAGAAAAGCCTGAGACGGTAAGTCCTCTGGTATGGCATTTTGTATCCTTAAGTCAGTGGGAGGTCACGTAATTATTACGGTATGGTTTGACTTTTTAAGACATGATCAGACTGTCAGAAACCAACACAAACACAGGCATGGTGTCAGGAGTTTAGATAATGGTAAAATTCTATCTAGACTGTTAGTCTTACTTGAGAATTATGATCCAAATCTAGACCAACTTCAAAGACCCGTATAAACATTCAGTGGGCTTATGGATCTAAGAGCAGAATTCTGGCTCAATGTGTACTACATGCCAAATTCAATACATAAACTACCTACTCAAATGACTAGTAAAGACCTACAAGCTGGGCTGGAGAGATAGCCTAGTGGTTAAGAGCACCGACTGCTCTTGCAGAGGACCCGGGTTCGATCCCCAGCACCCACATGGCGGCTAAGAACCGTCTGTAACTCCAATTCCAGGAGAACTCCAGTTCTAGGGGAATCTGAGACCCTCTTCTGACCTCTGAGGCATTGCATGACACGAGTACACAAACCCACATGCAGACAGTACATTCATACACATACAAAAAAAAAAAAAAAAGAAAAAGACCTACAAGCTGTGAACCATTTATTTACATTCTGGGTGTTACTTTTGGCCAGCCTGGTCTACTACCATAGTTAGTTTCCAGGACAGCTGGGGCTGCAGGGAGACACTGTGTCCAAAAGACAGGAAGACTGTCTCCAAAACAAAACAAACCTAACTGTAGTTGTGTGTTCCTTAAGTGTTCATTTCTCAAAACCTATACTACACCCCCCAAATCAAAGTAGCAACGTCATATAAAATCTTTAAGGCTTATGTTTAGCCCAAGGGTTAAATTCTTACCATATAATATATATATATATATATAATAAAATGATTACTATATGACAACGCTTAACTCTTGTTTTCCTTTGAGACCACACCTGCTGTTACCTTCAACAGTTACCTTCAAGCTTCTTTACCTGAGGACTCCTATATCCTCCATCTTACATCCCCTTACATCCCCAGTGCTGGAATAGTCATGTATACAAATGACCCGGTATAACCCCTGGGCATGCTGAGGCACCCAGACTTCTAGGAGTTCAAGGCCAATCTGGTCTATAGAGTTCCAGGACATCTGGGGCTGTGGGGAGATTCTGTCTTACACACACACACACACACACACACACACACACACACACGTACGTTGATGGCATCTGAAGTAGGAATTGAAGCAGTATCTCTCTCAGCAGGTGAGAGCACTGGCTATAAGACCCAGGTTAGTCCAGAAACCAGACACTTACAAACATGCAGGAATAACACTCAAACACACGTAAAATAAAAAGTAATAATTCCACATTACCATTTTGTTATCAACTTTCCTGCATCTTTTCCCAAAGGATGGGCTTACTCAAGTGGCCATCTCAGAAAACAAGACACTTCAATTCCCAACTAGCTGGCCATAGGAGCCTAGAGCTAAAATGAGGAATGGAACATTGACAATGTACAGACAGAAACTGGCACTTACAGAGATTACATCACATTTCAAACCTACACAGTATCAGGGAAAAACACCATTAACAGTAGGAAAACAAAAGAGGACTTTATAAAATTTAAAAATTACTATGCTTGCCGGGCGTGGTGGCGCACGCCTTTAATCCTAGCACTTGGGAGGCAGAGGCAGGCGGATCTTTGTGAGTTCAAGGCCAGCCTGGTCTCCAGAGTGAGTTCCAGGACAGCTGGGGCAACAGGGAGACCCTGTCTCGAAAAGACAAAAAAAAAAAAAAAAAAAATTACTATGCTTAAAATTAAAAAAAAAATTTTTTTTTTTTTTGGTTTTAGAGACAGGGTCCTCCCTGTAACCCCCAGCTGTCCTGGACTCACTCTGGAGACCCAGGCTGGCCTTGAACTCACAGAGATCTGCCAGCCTCGCCTCCCAGATTGCTGGGATTAAAGGCGTGTACCATCACACGCCTAGCCCTTGAATTTTTATTTTTGAGATGACCAATTGTAGCCTAGGCTAATATGGAACTCCCAAATAGAGTTGTAAATACTGAATTTTAGGTGAACCACTATCCCCCTACTTAAATAGTGAATTTGTAAAGTAGTGATGAAATGATATGAAAAAGCAGTGTCCTAGAAAAGCTAACTAGGAAATCAGGAAAATATTGAAAAGAAATTGAAATATAATTTAAAAAGGGAAGGGGAAACTGAAGAGAATAGATGGCTCAACAACCGTTAACAACGTGGCGGTATGGGGATTGGGTTTTGATTTCCAGCGCCATATGGTAAGCTCCATGCCTATCTCCATGGACAATCTTTGAACCTTTGGGCATAAAACGACATGCAAAATCTCGTTTTTAGAATACAACAACAAATACAAACAAAACAAAAATCAAATAGATTGTTAGCCCTGGCTGGGTCTAAATCTCTTTCCTTTTATATATTTTTTATCTCCCTAACCCCTCGGCGTCAAGAATGCTGGATTATATTAATAATCATATTTAGAAGACATGCCTTTTCCAAATCTGTTGGCTCTGTACTTTAAACTTGGCAATTTTAATATATCCCTAAGATGTTTTTCTTCTAAAATTAAATCCAAGTAACACACCCAGAATCAGGCTATGTTAACCCAAGAAAAATTTTCCTTCACCTCCTCTTCCATCCGCTCCTTGTTGGCCCTTATTTTTTCCTCCTCTTTTTTCCAGATCTATTTTTCATTTGTGTGGTGTCCCAGAAATTAGCAAACCTCATCTTACCCTTCATCTTAATACTTCTAACCTCCAACTGTGAAGAGATAAACTTACTGGTTTAAGGAAAAGAAAAAAAAAAAAAAAAAAAAAAAAAAAAAAAAAAAAAAGAAGAAACAAGAAAAAAAAAAGAAAAAGAAAAAAAAAAGATGGAAGAGAAAAAAAAAGAAAAAAAAAAAGAAAAAAAAACAAAAAAAAAAAAAAAAAAAGAGAAAAAGAAAAAAAAAAAAAAAAAAAAGAAAAAAAAAAAAAAAAAAAAGAAGAAAGAAAAAAAAAAAAAAAGAGAAACCACCAAAGTAAATTATTAGTAAGGTACCAAAAAATTAGTAGACTCCCTAACCATGAGCTCTAAATATTGTGATAATTAACATAAAATTTAAATAGAAAAGGCATTTTTATACTTATATCTTTGAGCAACTGAAATTGTCTTTTCATGTCTAGAATTAATATACAACGATACAGCTTTATTGTTTTTATATTTTATAATCGTAGTGGACGGCAGGTACCCCATTTTAAAGTTACACCCCGATGGCGGTTGGAGCGCACTAATGTAGGACCGAGGCCAGTACCGCACATGCCATACAAGCCAATGGCAACCCAAACGCCTTTGGATCCTAGCAACTTGGGAGAAGGCAGAGGTAAGAGATGGATCTCTTGGGTTTACGAAGTGCCAGCCATGGATAGACCTAAGAGACAAAAGTAGATTCAACAGGGAGAACATCCAAGATGTTCCCCAGGAAGAGACCCTGCCTCAAAAAGACAAAAAAGTAATATGACCAAAAGAATTATGGTAAGACAAAAAAGTTTCAGAAGTGATACATTACCAAGGACAAGGTAACAATGATTCTAAAAAGGATTTGCCCGAAACCTATATCCTAATACACACGGTGAAACATATAAAGCAACGTTTTGAGGCCGGCGTGGTGGCGCACGCCATAATCCTAGCACTTCGGGAGGCACAGAAGGAGGCGATCCTTCTGAGTTTTAGGCCAGCCTGGTCTACAGATTGAGTTTCCCAGGACAGCTGGGGCTACAGGGAGACCCTGTCTCGAAAAGACAAAAAAAAAAAAAAAAAAAAAAAAAAAAAAAAAAAAAAAAAAAAGCACGTTGACAGCACACTACCACATTGATCCTCAGGACTAAAAGCTCTATCAGTCTTAAATTTAACACTGCAACTTAGAATATGGAAGATATACCAATGGAGACAAATAAAAATTGTTATCAACTACGTTAAGGGGGCTGCTAAGAAAAGAAAAAAAGAAAAGAGAATGTGCACAGAGGTTAAGAGCACAAGATAATGTTCCTCCCACTCACACAGAAACATGGGCTAACAGTCAATCCATCAACAGATAACGATAAAATCCAGATTCCAGAGGAAATCTGGATGCCCTGTTTCATAAGAGACCATCGGCAACAGCCAATAATTGCTAGACAGGGGTGCACTAACATACACACAGGCAAAAAAAAAAAAAAAAAAAAAAAAAAAAAAAAAAAAAAAAAAAAAATATATATATAGTATATATATATATATATAATTATATCCAAGCACCAGGGACTCTACAAACACAACCTCTCTTCTGTCCCCCCCCAAATTTCTGGGATATCCAAAAATAAAAAAGAGTTCGGATTTGGGCCTCTTCCTCCCGGTGTATTGGGCTAGGGCGCATGCCTGTAAAAAATTTGTGTTTTTTGAGATAGATGCCCTGGTAGCTCCAGCTCTCCTGGGAACTCACTATATTGACCAGGCTGGCCTTGAACTCAGAGATCTGCATGCCTCTGCCTCCCAAGCACTAGGATTAAAGGCATGTTTACCAACCACATCTGGCCCTCTAAAAATCTTTAAAAAACTGGAGCTGGAGACTGCTCAGCAGTTAAGAATATTTACTATTGAGCCAGGCCCACCTGGGTGGTGAAATGCATGTAATCCAGCACTGGGAGGCAGAGCCCAGTGGATGATTTGTGAGTTCAAAGCCGACCTGATCTGGCAGAGTGAGTTACAGGACAGCTGGGGCTGCAGGAGAACCGTCTCAAAAAGCAACAGAAAAATAAAATAAGATGACAAGAAAATAAATGGACAAGACTTTCCTAGGCAGATTAAAAGGGTCCCAGTTACAGCCAATCCCCTGCACTAAACAGTCTAAGAAAATGATTCCCCTGGAAGTTGCTTAAAGATTTGGGGGTGGGGGGGTGGGGGGGGGGGTGGAGAGATGTCCTAGCAGTTAAGAGCGCTGACTACTATTACAGAGGACCCAAGTACCCACATGGCCGCTAAGAACTGTCTTTAAACCCAGTTCCAGGGAATCGGACGACCTCTTCTGACCTCCCTCGGCACGCATTGCCACGGACACGGGTGCACAAACAAACCTACTTGCAGACAGTAACATTCATAAACACAGAAAAAATAGCGGTTAAGAGCACTGACTGCTCTTACAGAGGACCCCCGGGTTAGATCCCCGCACCCACATGGGCTAGAACAGTCTGAAACTCCAATTCCAGGAGAACTCCAGTTCCAGGGAATCCGAGACCCTCTGCGGAACCTTACATAAGCGCATTGCACGACACGTGTGCCCACTTGCAAAGTCCATCACAGTACATTTCCATATACATACGAGAAATTAAAAAAAAATTAAAAAAAAAATTAAAAAAACATATAAGGGGAAAGGCATGGTTGTGCGCACCCCCAACCAACAGGCCATTTAGATCCCATGCACTCTGAGAGACAAGAAGGCGGGGGAGGGGATCTCAACGATTCAGCCAGGTCTACACAGGTAGTGACTCGCAGAGACCTACAGGAGACCCGACGTCAAAAAACAAAACAATGGGGCGGGAGAGATGGCCTATAGGTCGGGGTTGGGGTTATAGGTAAGGAAGCGCCACCGCTCTTAACAGAGGTAACGGTTTCGATCTTGTTGTTCCCCATCCCCAGCTTGCGCCATATGGCGGCCTAGAGCCGTCTGAAACTCCAAATTCCACGAGAACTCCAACTATCCAGGGGAAGCCGAGACACTCTTCTGACCATCCAGCACGCAGTGCGAAAAACGAACACGGGTGCACAAACATGCAATGAGACATAAATGTCATGAACACATTTTACAGAAATAAATAAAAAAAGTAAAAAAAAACTTATTAAAAAACAAACAAACAAAAAAAAAAACAAAAAAATAGCAGGAATGGGTGGTCAAAAGGTTGAGCCCATTCTTCAACTAAGCGTCCCCATAAAAGCCCTTGGCTTAGCACAACTAGTTGGGGGGACAGAAACCCTATCAAGGAGCCAGACCCTGTTTCTAGTCCTAGTTTCAACTATGTGCAAGGCTGTGCCCAGCCTCCGTTTTCTTATCTGTACTAAGAGATAAGATACCCCCCCTTACAGGATTCTTGTAAGCATCTGAATAGAAAAATGGTTGTTTAAAATGTAGCTCTCGGGCTAAAGAGATGGCCTAGTGGGTCATCTTCTCAAAGTTGCAGAGGACCCCGGGTTTGCTCCCCAGCAGCCACATGGATGAGCTGAGAACTGCCCTTTACAAAATCTAAATAACACTTCCAGTTCCAGGGATCTACACCCTCACTTCCTAATCACTCCACGGCATTGCATGACACGTGAGTGCCAAACCTCCATGCGCAGATAGTAAAACATTCATACACAAAAATAATTTAAAAAAATAAAAAATAAATGTATCCGTCCAACTATCCAGGATGGAGCGCGGGACCCTTGTTTCATTTAATGTGGTGTAAAAGTCACCAGGCTCCTTTCTGTTATCTCTAGGGTCTCACTGGCTTTAGAAACATGGAGAGAACTTATTTAAACCATTTCTATTTTTTTAAATTTAGCTGGTAGTATTTGAGATATTATTTGATCCTATTTGTGAGACAGGTTTTCTGTGGTAGCCCGCCAGCTGTCCTGTAACGTCTCCTCTCTCGCTCTGAAATATGCTAACTTTATGTTTTTTTTATTATTTATGTATTTTTTTTTGTATGTGTAATGAATGTACGTAGTCTGCATGACCGGATCCTGTGCCCCCTGAATCAGTAGAGGCCCTGCACGGCGGAGAGTCCGCAGAGGGTCTGGCTCCCCATGGAAACCCTGGCAACTTTCCTAGGCCCTTGGCGTTCCAGCCGGTTCTGATCGCCGCTCTGGTGGGTGCTGGGTATTGACCCCGGGTCCTCTGCCAGAGCGTCGTTGCTCTTAACCGCTAGGCTAGATCTCCAGCCCCTTTCCTGTAACTTATATTTAACCAAGGCAGCCGTGAATTCCAGAGATCGCCTGCAGCCTGCCTCCCCAATGCCTGGATTAATGGTGTGTACCATCACCCTGTAGCCCGTGGTCCTGAAATTAGCTATGTAGACAGCGGCCTTAGAATTGCCTGCCTCTCTCCCCTCTGCCGTCCTGAGTGCTGGGATTAAAGGCATCATAAAGCCATCTTGCCTGGCCAGAATTACCAATTGATTAATAATGAAAAAAAATTGAGCCTAGCTTTTAAAAAAAAATTACTGAGGGGTTTGGGGTTATACTTCAGCTCACGAGACGTTTTTTTTTTTTTTGTCTTTTTGAGAACAAGGTCTCCCTGTAGCTCCCAACTGTATTTAAAAAAAAAATTAAAAAGAGATGTTAAAAGGTACTCAATCCAATATGTGCTGGGATGCCTCCCAAGTGCTTCCCCAGCTAGCTTTTTTTTAACTACAGCCTCAAGTTCCAGGGGAATCTAGTGCCCCCAAGGCCAGGGTACATATATATAATTAAAAATAAATCTTGTAAACTTAACTTCAAAAAGGTCCTGGCCAGGTGGGCCTAAGGGGGACCCTGTCTCAAAAAGACAAAAAAAAAAAAAATTGTGAGCTAAGATACCCCCCAAACCCCTACAGTGAAGTTTTTGTTAAAAGCTAGGATCAATTTTTTTTATTATTACTAAAATGGTAATTCTGCCAGGCAAGATGGCCTTTAATGATGGCTTTAATCTCAGCACCAGGAGGCGAGGGAGAGAGGCAGGCTCTGATTAAGGCCACCTTGGTCTACATAGCTAATTTCAGACAGCTGGGCTACAGGGTGATGTGGGAGCAGGCAACCATTAATCCCAGCATTGTGTGGAAGGCAAGTGCAGAGCAGATCTCTGGAAATTGCAGAGGCTGCCCCGCTGGTCACATAATATTACGGACAGGGGCTGGAGAGATAAGCCAGCGGTTAAAGCACGACCCTTTGCGCAGAGGACCGGTTCGATCCCCAGCAACCCACATAGCGGCTAAGAACCGTCTGTAACTCCATTCAGGAGAATCCAGTTTCCCAGGGGATCCGAGAGCCCTCTTCCATGAACCTCCGGCGGCGCATTGCACGACATGGGTGCACAGACCTGCATGCAGACAGTAACATTCTATACACATCAAAATAAATAAATATAATAAAAAAGAATATTACAGGGACGCTGGTGGCTACACAGAAAACCTTGTCTCAAAGAACAAAAAAGAATACTAAGCTAAAATTAAAAGATAGAATGGTTTTAAAAAAAAAATAAGTTCGCTCCATGTTTTCTAAAAGCCAGTGAGACCCTAGAGATAACAGAAAGGAGCCTGGTGACGTTTTAGCCAATAAAAAAATAAATGAACAAGAGCCCACTGGAGAAGAGATGACATTTTATTTGAATTTATTAAATATTACTGTTGTTATCAATGTACTATGCTGCATGGAGGTTTGATGGCACCAGTGGTCATGGCAATGCCGTGGAGATAGGAGAGGGTGTACCTATTCCCCTGGAACTGGATTAAAGGCATTTCCGTCAGCACCATGTGCTGCTGGGGTATCAAACCCCGGTTCCTCTGCAAGAGAAGAGACCACTAGGCCATCTCTTTAGCTCGAGAGACTTACAGTTTATAAACAACCATTTTTTTCTATTCAATGCTTACAGAGAATCCGTAAGGGGGGGTATCTTATCTCTTAGTACAGAAAAGAAACGGCGCTGGGCACAGCCTATGGCACATAGTGTTAAACTAGGCCTAGAAACAGGTCTGGTCCTCCTTGATAGGGTTCTGTCCCCCCAACTAGTTGTGCTAAGCCACGGCTTGTATGGGAGTGAGTGAAGATTGTTGTGCTCAACTTTTGCACCACCCTTCCTGCTTTTTTGTTTGTTTTTGGTTTTGTTTTTTTTTGTTTTTTAAATAATTTTTTTTAAATTTTTTTTATTTATTTTCTGTATGTGTAGAATGTACTGTCTGCATGCAGGTTTGTGACCCGTGTCGTGCAATGCCGCGGAGGTCAGAAGAGGGTCTCGGATTACCCCTGGAGCTGAGTTCTCCCGGAATTGGAGTTTCAGACGGCTCTAGGCCGCCATGTGGGGTGCTGGGGATCGAACCCGGGTTCCTCTTAAGAGCGGTCGGGCGCTCTTAACGCTAGGCCATCTCCCAGCCCCATTGTTTTTGTTTTTTGAGTCAGGGTCTCCCCTGTAGGTCCTGGCTCACTATGTGTAGACCTGCTGGACGGAGACCTCTCCCCCGCCTCTTGTCTCCAGAGTGCAGGGACTAAAGCCTGGGGGGGGGTGCGCACAACCATGCCTTTCCCGTCTTATATGTTTTTTAATTTATTTTTTAATTTTTAATTTCTGTATGTATAATATGTACTGTCTGCATGCAAAGTTGTGTACCCGTGTCGTAGCATGCCGGTGAGGTAGGTAAGAGGGTCTCGGATTCCCCTGGAACGGGAAAAGTTCCTCCTGAATTGGAGTTTCAGACGGTTCTCAGCCCCATGTGGGTGCTGGGGAATCTAACCCGGGTCCCTGTAAGAGCAGTCATGCTCTTAACCGCTATTTTTTTATGTGGTATGAATGTACTGTCGTTGCATGATAGGTTTGTGCACCGTGTCTGCAATGCCGAGGGGAATCAGAAGAGGTCCGTCAGATTCCCCTGGAACTGGAGTTAAAGACAGTTTTTTAGCAGCCATGTGGGTGGAATAGTAGTCAGCGTCTTAACTGCTAGGACATCTCCCCCCCCCCCCACACCCCCCACCCCCAATATCTTTAAGCAACTTCCAGGGGAATCATTTTCTTAGACTGTTTAGTGCAGGGGATTGGCTGTAACTGGGACCGTTTAATATGCTAGGAAAGTCTTGTCATTTATTTTCTGTTGTCAATATTTTATTTTTCTGGTGCTTTGAGACGGTCTCCCCTGCACCCCAGCTGTCCGGTAACTCACTCTGTAGATAAGTGCTGGCCTTTAACTCACAAAGATCATCCACTGTCTGCCTCCCAAAGTGCTGGGATACAGGGCATTCACCACCAGGGTGGCCTGGCTCAATAGTAAATATTCTTAACTGCTGAGCAGTCTCCAGCTCCAGTTTTTTAAAGATTTTAGAGGGGCAGATGAGTGGTGGTAACACATGCCTTTAGATCCTAGTGCTTCGGGAGGCAGAGGCATGCAGACTCCTGAGTTCAAGGCCAGCGCTGGTCAATATAGTGAGTTCCCAGGAGAGCTGAGCTACAGGGAATCTATCTCAAAAACACAAATTTTTACAGCGCATAGCCCAAACACAGGAGGAAGAGGCAAACCGAACTCATTTTTATTTTTGGATTCCTCAGAAATTTTGGGGGGGACAGAAGAGAGTGTGTAGAGTCCCTGGTGCTGGATATATATATATAATATAAATATATATATATATATATATATATCTTGAGGGTCTGGATACTGATCCTGTTCCTGCTTGTATGTTAGTGCACCCCTGTCTAGCAATGGCCGTGGAGGCCAGAAAAGGGCATCAGATTCCCTGGAACTGGAGTTACTGATGGATGACTGTTAGCCACTGTGTGAGTGGGAGGAACATTATCTTGTGCTCTTAACCTCTGTGCCATCTCTTAGCAGCCCCCTTAACGTAGTTGATAACAATTTTTATTTGTCTCCATTGGTATAATCTCCATATTCTAAGTTGCAGTGTTAAATTTAAGACTGATAGAGCTTTAGTCCTGAGGACAATGTGGTAGTGTGCTGGTCAACGTTGCTTTTTTTTTTTTTTTTTTTTTTTTTTTTTTTTTTTTTTTTTTTTTTTTTGTCTTTTCGAGACAAGGGTCTCCTCTGTAGCCCAGCCTGTCCTGGAACTCACTCTGTTGAGACCAGGCTGGCCTTGAACTCAAAGGATCCGCCTGCCTCTCCCTCCCGAGTGCTAGGATTAAAGGCGTGCGCCACCACGCCCGGCTAACGTTGCTTTATATGTATTACCGGGAATAGGTTTCGGCAAATACTTTTTAGAATATTTGTTACCTGCCTTGGTAATGATCCTCTGAAATTTTGAATAAGGTAATCTTTTTGTCTTTTGAGGCAGGGTCTCCCTGGAACTCTGCTGTCCTGGAAATGCTCTGTAGACCAGGCTGGCCTTGAACTCCAGAGATCCACCTACCTCTGCCTCCCAGTGCTAGGATCAAAGGCGGGTGCCAGGCTGAGGAGGCGATCTAGCCGGGTCACATAGTGAGCTCCAAGCCACGGGGACTAAAAATGGGGACCCTGCCTCCAAAATGATTAAAAAAAAAAAAAGCTGTAAAATTCTAGACATGAAAAGACAATTTCAGTTGCTCAAAGATATAAGTATAAAAATGCAAGTTTATGAATTAAAATATATAGCCTTATGGTTAGGGAGATCTAACAAAGGTACTTACTAAATATTGGTGGCTTAACAGAAGTTTCTCTTCACAGTTGGAGGTTAGAAGTATTAAGATGAAGGGTAAGATGAGGTTTGCTAATTTCTGACACCACACAAATGAAAATTGAGATCTGAAAAAAGAGGAAAAGATAAGGCAACAAGAGCGGATGGAAGGAAATTTTCTTGGTTAACATAAGCCTGATTCTGGGTGTTACTTGGATAATTTTAGAAGAAAAACATCTTAGGGATATATTAAAATTGCCAAGTTTAAAGTACAGAGCCAACAGATTTGGAAAAGGCATGTCTTCCAAATATATATTAATAGAACCCAGCATTCTTGAAGCAGAGGTAGGAGCATAAAAGAGTGAAGATTCTAGACCAGCCAGGGCGACAATCTATTTATTTTTGTTTTGTTTGTATTTTGTTGTTGTATTCTAAAACGAGATTTTGCATGTAGTTTTATGCCCAAAGGTTCAGATGTCATGGAGATAGCATGGAGCTACCATATGGATGCGGGAATCAAACCCACATCCCCATAGCAGCCACTGTTGTTAACTGGTTGAGCCATCTATCTCTTCAGTTCCCCTTCCCTTTTTTAAATTATATTCAGATTTCTTCATATTTTTCCTGATTTCCTAGTTAGCTTTTCTAGGACACTGCTTTTTTCATATCATTCTCATCGACTACTTTACAAATTCACTATTTAAGTAGGGGGATAGTGGTTCACCTAAAATTCAGTATTTACAACTCTATTTGGGAGTTCCATATTAGCCTAGGCTACAATTGGTCATCTCAAAAATAAAAATTAAGGGCAAGGCGTGATGGACACGCCTTTATCCCAGCAATCGGGAGGCAGAGGCGGCAGATCTCTGTGAGTTCAAGGCCAGCCTGGTCTCCAGAGTGGAGTTTCCAGGACAGCTGGGGTACAGGGAGACCCTGTCTCTAAAAAGACCAAAAAAAAAAAAAATTTTTTTAAGCATAGTAATTTTTTTTTTTTTTTTTTTGTCTTTTCGAGACAGGGTCTCCCGTTCCCAGCTGTCCTGGACGGCACTCTGGAGACCAGGCTGGCCTTGAACTCACAAAGATCCGCCTGCCTCGCCTCCCAGTGCTAGGATTAAAGGCGTGCGCCACCACGCCCGGCAAAGCATAGTAATTTTTAAATTTTATAAAGTCCTCTTTTGTTTTCCTACTGTTAATGGTGTTTTTCCCTGATACTGTGTAGGTTTGAAATGTGATGTAATCTCTGTAAGTGCCAGTTTCTGTCTGTACATTGTCAATGTTCCATTCCTCATTTTAGCTCTAGGCTCCTATGGCCAGCTAGTTGGGAATTGAAGTGTCTTGTTTTCTGAGATGGCCACTTGAGTAAGCCCATCCTTTGGGAAAAGATGCAGGAAAGTTGATAACAAAATGGTAATGTGGATTATTACTTTTATTTTACGTGGGTGTTTGAGTGTTTTATTCTGCATGTTTTGTAAGTGGCTGGGTTTATGGACGAACCTGGGTCTTATAGCCAGTGCTCTCACCTGCTGAGAGAGATACTGCTTCAATTCCTACTTCAGATGCCATCAACGTACGTGTTGTGTGTGTGTGTGTGTGTGTGGTGTGTGGTAAGACAGAAATCTCCCCCAGCCCCAGATGTCCTGGAACTCTATAGAACCGCAGATTGGCTTGAACTCCTAGAAGTCTGGGTGCCTCAGCATGCCCAGGGGTTATACCGGGTCATTTGTATACATGACTATTCCAGCACTGGGGATGTAAGGGGATGTAAGATGGAGGATATAGGAGTCCTCAGGTAAAGAAGCTTGAAGGTAACTGTTGAAGGTAACAGCAGGTGTGGTCTCAAAGGAAAACAAGAGTTAAGCGTTGTCATATAGTAATCATTTTTAGATATATATATATATATTATATGGTCAAATTTCACCTTGGGCTAAACATAAGCCTTAAAGCTTTCTATGACGTTGCTATCTTTGATTTGGGGGTGTAGTATAGGTTTTGAGAAATGACACCTTAACCGGACACACACTTTCCGCCCGTTGCGGTTTGTTTTGTTTNAAAAAAAAAAAAAAAAAAATTACTATGCTTAAAAAAAAAATTTTTTTTTTTTTTGGTCTTTTAGAGACAGGGTCTCCCTGTAACCCCAGCTGTCCTGGAACTCACTCTGGAGACCAGGCTGGCCTTGAACTCACAGAGATCTGCCAGCCTCTGCCTCCAGATTGCTGGGATTAAAGGCGTGTACCATCACGCCTAGCCCTTGAATTTTTATTTTTGAGATGACCAATTGTAGCCTAGGCTAATATGGAACTCCCAAATAGAGTTGTAAATACTGAATTTTAGGTGAACCACTATCCCCCTACTTAAATAGTGAATTTGTAAAGTAGTGATGAAATGATATGAAAAAGCAGTGTCCTAGAAAAGCTAACTAGGAAATCAGGAAAATATTGAAGAAATCTGAAATATAATTTAAAAAGGGAAGGGGAACTGAAGAGATAGATGGCTCAACCAGTTAACAACAGTGGCTGCTATGGGGATGTGGGTTTGATTTCCAGCATCCATATGGTAGCTCCATGCTATCTCCATGACATCTGAACCTTTGGGCATAAAACTACATGCAAAATCTCGTTTTAGAATACAACAACAAAATACAAACAAAACAAAAATCAAATAGATTGTTAGCCCTGGCTGGTCTAGAATCTTCACTTCTTTTATGCTCCTACCTCTGCTTCAAGAATGCTGGATTATATTAATAATCATATTTAGAAGACATGCCTTTTCCAAATCTGTTGGCTCTGTACTTTAAACTTGGCAATTTTAATATATCCCTAAGATGTTTTTCTTCTAAAATTATCCAAGTAACACCCAGAATCAGGCTTATGTTAACCAAGAAAATTTCCTTCCATCCGCTCTTGTTGCCTTATCTTTTCCTCTTTTTTCAGATCTCAATTTTCATTTGTGTGGTGTCAGAAATTAGCAAACCTCATCTTACCCTTCATCTTAATACTTCTAACCTCCAACTGTGAAGAGAAACTTCTGTTAAGCCACCAATATTTAGTAAGTACCTTTGTTAGATCTCCCTAACCATAAGGCTATATATTTTAATTCATAAACTTGCATTTTTATACTTATATCTTTGAGCAACTGAAATTGTCTTTTCATGTCTAGAATTTTACAGCTTTTTTTTTTTTTAATCTTTTGGAGGCAGGGTCCCCATTTTTAGTCCCCGATGGCTTGGAGCTCACTATGTAGACCAGGCAGATCCGCCTGCCTCAGCCTGGCACCCGCCTTTGATCCTAGCACTTGGGAGGCAGAGGTAGGTGGATCTCTGGAGTTCAAGGCCAGCCTGGTCCTACAGAGCAAGTTCCAGGACAGCCAGAGTTCCAGGGAGACCCTGCCTCAAAAAGACAAAAAGAATTACCTTATTCAAAATTTCAGAGGATCATTACCAAGGCAGGTAACAAATATTCTAAAAAGTATTTGCCGAAACCTATTCCCGGTAATACATATAAAGCAACGTTGAGCCGGGCGTGGTGGCGCACGCCTTTAATCCTAGCACTCGGGAGGCAGAGGCAGGCGGATCCTTCTGAGTTCAAGGCCAGCCTGGTCTACAGAGTGAGTTCCAGGACAGCTGGGGCTACAGGGAGACCCTGTCTCGAAAAGACAAAAAAA
>VZQC01012059.1:2539520-2556586 GCA_009823505.1 Rhizomys pruinosus | reverse complement strand
ATGTTGAGGGCTGGAGCGATGGCCTAGCGGTTAAGAGCGCCGACCGCTCTTGCAGAGGACCCGGGTTCGATCCCCAGCACCCACATGGCGGCCGAGAACCGTCTGAAACTCCAATTCCAGGAGAACTCCAGTTCCAGGGGAGTCCGACGCCCTCTTCTGACCTCCGCGGCATTGCACGTCACGGGTGCACAGACTTGCATGCAAACAATACATTCATACACATACGGAAATAAATAAAATTAAAAAAAAAAAAAGAACATGTTGGGCAGAATGCATGAGCTCTGGTGGGGTGGGGGGCAGGGAGGAGGGCATGGGTCTAGATTTGATTTGTAATTTTGTATGAAATGGACTGGAGAGATGGCCTAGTGGTTAAGAGCACCGACTGCTCTTGCAGAGGACCGAGGTTCGATCCCCAGCACCCATGTGGCGGCTGAGAACCGTCTATAACTCCAATTCCAGGAGAACTCCAGTTCCAGGGGAATCCCACACCCTCTTCTGACCTCCGTGGCATTGCAAGACACGGGTGCACAAACCTACATGCAGACAGTACATTCATACACTTAAATAAATAAATAAATAAAATTGTATGAAATGCAGAGCTTCAATAAAAAATTGGCCTTGAAAGAAAAAAAAATTATGCCAGGCATGGATGCATGCTTTTAATCCCTTGCACTCAGGAGGCAGAGGCAGGTGGATGTCTGTGAGTTCAAGGCCAAGCTGGTCTACACAGTGAGTTCCAGGATAGCTGGGGCTACAGGGACACCCTATCTCAAAAAGACAAAAAATATTTTACTGCTTTTATTTTATGTGTATAACTGTTCTGCCTGCATGTGTGTGAGTGCACTTGTGTCCTGCAGTGCCTATGGAGGTCAGAGGAAGGCACTGAATTCCCAAGGAGCTGGAGTTATAGATGGTTATTAGTTGCCATGTGGGTATCTTAAGTGATGAGCCATTGGGCAGCCCATATTTTAAAATTTTGGGGGGGGGGGCTGGAGAAATGGCCTAGTGGTTAAGAGTGCTGACTGCTTTTGCAAAGGACCTGGGTTCGATCCCCAGCACCCACATGGCCTCTGAGAACTGTCTTTAACTCCAGTTCCAGGGGAACCCGACGCCCTCCTCTGACCTCTGTGGTGGCATTGCACAACAGGGGTGCACAAACCTACATGCAGACAGTACATTCATACACATAAAAAAATAAATAAATGCTGGGCGTGGTGGCACACGCCTTTAATCCTAGCACTTGGGAGGCAGAGGCAGGCGGATCTTTGTGAGTTCAAGGCCAGCCTGGTCTACAGAGCAAGCAAGTTCCAGTACAGCTGGGGCTACAGGGAGACCCTGTCTCGAAAAGACCAAAAATAAATAATAAATAAATAAATAAATAAATAAATAAATAAAAAGTTTTGTTGGGCTCGGTGGTTCAAGCCTTTAATCCCAGCACTTGGGAGGCAGAGGCAGTCTGAGGGGCTAGCCTGATGTATTCACTCCAGTGAGTACACTGATGACAGACCAAAGCAGCAGCTCCACTCTCACCTCATTTGGTGGACCAGTGAGTTGATTGGGGTCACTTAGAAGAACATGGGTTACTCCAAGGCAGCCGTGTCAGCAAAAAGCTCACCCCAGTGGGTGACCATTCACAACAGGCTGCACCACTTAAGCTCCCTGTGCAAACTGCAGGCAGGTCCACTGAAGAGTCCCCCTCTCTCCTAGCAATTGTTTAGTGCTTACATAACATTCCAGAAAGAGCCTTGTGAGTCCTGTAACTCTCTGTCTTGTCAGTTTCCTGAGCATGGAAAGTTTTGCTAGCTTCCCCTCTTCCCCCTCACAGGGAATGTTTCAATTCGAGAACATAGCTATAGGACACCACCTAAATCCATAAAAGCAATGAAAAACAGTTTGGTGATTTCCTGAAAATGTGAACTCTAAAACTCATAGTTTCCTATTGGGAGGTTGGCTAAGAGTCATAAAATTGGTTTTCCTTGATCCTGACCGCACTTGGCAGAAGCCCAATTTCCATTGCTGAATTCTTGTAACCATGACTTCCTTTTTTCTGCCGAAATGCACACTGGGCAAGTGTACCTGGTCTTTACATGTGACTGCCTCTAGGTTCTTAAAAATCTGACAGGCCGGGCGTGGTGGTGCATGCCTTTAATCCTAGCACTTGGGAGGCAGAGACAGGTGGATCTTTGTGAGTTCAAGGCCAGCCTGGTCTACAAGGTGAGTTCCAGGACGGCTGGGGCTACAGGGAGACCCAGTCTTGAAAAAAGACAAAAAAAAAAAAAATCTGACAGATGGGACTGGAGAGATAGTTCAGTGGTTAAGAGAACTGGTTGTTCTTATAGAAGACCGGGGTTCAAATCCCAGCACCCACATGACAGCTAACAAGTGTTTTGTAACTCCATTTCCAGGGGATCTAACACCCTCTTCTGTCCTCGGGCGTTGTACAACATGGGTACACTTAAAATTGCACTCGTACACATGAAATAAAAAAGGAAAGAAAAATGTTTTAAAAAATTTAAAAAAAATCTGACAGATGTTGAAGACTTCAGTTTTTCTTCATTTATTTTGGTCTTATTCTTCCATTTGTGTTTATGGGGGTCACCCATGATGTACGTGTTGAGAACAAAGATCAACATTGAGTGGTGTCTTCCATCTTATTTTTTAATCTTTATTATTATTACTATTGTTATTATTATTTATTATCTTTTTAAGAGAGGGTCTCCCTGTAGCCCCAGTTGTCCTGGAATTCCCTATGTAAACCAGGGTGGCCTTGAACTCCCAGAGATCCACCTGTCTCTGTCTCCCCAGTGCTAGGATTAAAGGCATGCGCCGGGGCTGGAGAGATGACCTAGCGGTTAAGAGCGCCGACCGCTCTTACAGAGGACCCGGGTTCTATCCCAAGCACCCACATGGCGGCCGAGAACCGTCTGAAACTCCAATTCCAGGACAACTCCAGTTCCAGGGGAATCCGACACCCTCTTCTGACCTCCGCAGCATTGCACGACACGGGTGCACAAACTTGTATGCAGACGGTACATTCATACACATACAGAAATAAAGTTAATAAAAAAAAATTAAAAAAAAATAAAGGCATGCGCCATCATACCTGTCTAATTTTAAATTATTTTTTGTATTTATTTTTATTTTTAAATTTTTTAATTTATTTTTTATGCATATGAATGTACTGTCTGCATGTAGGTTTGTGCACCTGTGTTGTGCAATGCTGCGGAGGCCAGAAGAGGGTGTCGGATTCCCCTGGAACTGGAGTTAAAGACAGTTCTTTGCTGCCATGTGGGTGCTGGGGATCGAACCTGGGTCCTCTGCAAGAGCAGTCGGTGCTCTTAACCGCTGAGCCATCTCTCCAGCCCCATGTATTTATTTTTATGTGTATGATTATTTTCCTGTATGAATATAAGTGCACCATGTGTGTGAAATGCCATAAAAGCCAAAAGAGGGTATCAAATCCCTTGTAACTGGAGTTCAGATAGTTTGCTGCCATGTGGGTGCTGGGAACTGAACCCAGACCTCAGCAAAAACAGCCATCGCTCTTAACTGCTGAGCCATCTCTCCAGCCCCTCAATCCTATTTTTGTAAAGATTTATTCTTTTTCAATGACATCAAAAAATATTAAAAATGATTTATTCTTTTTTATGTATATGAGTGTTTACTTTTATGTATATAAGTGCACCACATGTATGCATACCTGGGGCCTGAGTAGGCTAGAAGAGGGTATCAGATCCCCGGGAACTGGAGTTACAGAGAGTTTAGAGCCACTATGTAGGTGCTGGAAACCGAACCTGGGTCCTCTGCAAGAGCTTAGGCACCGAACCATCTCTCCAGCCCCTCCACTCTATTTTTTGAGACAGGGGCTATTACTGAACCTGACACTCCTAGTTTCTACCAAACTGACTCCTTGTCCCTGCTTGGGCTGGCCCCCACCCCACCCAAGTGCTGGGTTAGAGATCTACTTTGCCATACCTGGCTTTAAGTTGGTGCCAGGATCAAACTCAGGTCCTTATGCCTGCACAATAGGCATTTTACTGGCTGAACCATCTTCCCAGCCCGTATTCTTTTTTTTTTTTTTTTTGGTCTTTTCGAGACAGGGTTTCCCTGTAGTCCCAGCTGTCCTGGAACTCACTCTGTAGACCAGGCTGACCTTGAACTCACAAAGATCCGACTGCCTCTGTCTCCCAAGTGCTAGGATTAAAGGATGCGCCACCACGCCTGGCTTTTTTTGGTCTTTTCAAGACAGGGTCTCCCTGTAGCCCCAGCTGTCCTGGAATTTGCTCTGTAGACCAAGCTGGCCTTGAACTCACAAAGATCCACCTGCATCTGCCTCCCAAGTGCTAGGATTAAAGGCGTGTGCCACCACGCCTGGCTCCCCATTCCTTTTAAAGCAATTTCTTTTTCTTTTTATTTTACTTTACTTTATTTTATTTTATTTACTTCTGTATGTGTATGAATGTACTGTCTGCATACAAGTCTGTGCACCCGTGTCGTGCAATGTCGCGGAGGTCAGAAGAGGACGTCGGATTCCCCTGGAACTGGAGTTCTCCTGGAGTTGGAGTTTCAGACGGTTCTCGGCCGCCATGTGGGCGCTGGGGATCGAATCCGGGTCCTCTGCAAGAGCGGTCGGCGCCCTCAACCACTAGGCCATCTCTCCATCCCCTAAAGCAATTTATTTTTCACTATTAATATATATTCATTGTGATGGTTAATCTTGGTTGTCAACTTGAAAACCTTGATCTAGAATCAACTCAAAGGCAAGCTGCTTGGCACTCCCGTGAGGGATCTTCTTAATTAGATTATTTCAATGGGAAAACCCATCCTAAATGTGGGCTGCACCTTCCAGTTGCAACTCTTATCTGAGTTGGAAGGGTGCTTGTTTTTTGTTTTTTTCTTTTTTCTTTTTCCTGATTGCCTTCACTCTGTTACCACGTTCATCTATCTTGCTGCTGCTGCTGCTGCTGCTGCTGCTGCCAATTTCTTCAAAGATACTGGAACCAGCCTCTTGCGCTGCTGACTAAAGACCAGCAGCCGCTGTCAGCACCAGACAATGGGGACCACTGAGACATCTAGCCTTGCAGACTGAGCAACTCCCAGATTCCTAGCCTCTCCAGTATGGGACAGCTATTGTTGGAATATATGTATGTAACCCCAGAACTCAGGAGCCTGAGGCAAAAGGATTTTCACAAGTTCAAGGCTAACCTAGACTATATACCTAGTGAGAGCTCCAGGCCTACCAGTGCTACACAGCAAAACCTTATCTTAAAAAAACCAATCAATGCCGGGTGTGGTGGTACACACCTTTAATCCTAGCACTTGGGAGGCAGAGGCAAGCGATCTTTGTGAGTTCAAAGCCAGCCTGACCTACAGAGTGAGTTCCAGGACAGCTGGGGCTACAGGGAGACCCTATCTCCAAAAGACCAAAACAAAACAAAACACAAAAACAATCAAGGGGTTGGAGAGTTGGCTCAGCGGTTAAGAGCACTGACTGCTCTTGCAGAGGACCCCGGTTCAATTCCCAGCACTCACATGGCGGCTAAGGGCCATCTTAACTCCAGTTCCAGGGAACTCCAACGCCCTCCTCTGACCTCCGCAGCATTGCACGACATGGGTGCACCAACCTACATGCAGACAGCACACTCATACACATAAAAAAACAACAACACACCAATCAAGCCGGGTGTGGCGGTACACACCTTTAATCCCAGCACTCAGGAGGCAGAGGCAGTGGATCTCTGTGAGTTTAAGGCCAGCTTGGTGTTTACAAAGTGAGTTCCAAGATTGCTGGGGCTGCAGGAAGACCCTGTCTCAAAAAAATAAAAATAAATAGCCAGTCAACTAAAACCAGAATTTGTTAACTTTTTTTTCCCCTCTGTGTGTGGAGGGTGTTGGGAGTGGAACCCAGGGCCATGCAAATGCTAAGCAATTTCTTTACCACTGAACTACCCCATCTCCTTGGGTTTTTTCCTATTAATTCTGTACCACATGCTTTCTTCTTCCAGGCAGGTGTCCAAGGCAGCTGGTCTGGATATTGTGGCAACTAAGTTAAAACTGGTCCTGTCTTTGATTGCTGGGAGCAACAAAAGCATTATCCTTCTTAGATAAAAGAAGAGGCCTGTGTTTGGTCCTAGCTTCTCAAGAGGCAGATTCAGGAAGATCACGTGAGCCCATGAGTTTGAAATTAGCCTGGGCAATATATCCAGACCTGCCTCAGAACCACAAAGAAAGTAAAACTGTGTTACTATTATTATTATTATTATTATTATTATTTTGTCTTTTTGAGACAGGGTCTCCCTTTAGTCCCAGCTGACCTGGAGCTCACTATGTAGACCAGGCAGGCCTTGAACTCATAAAGATCCACCTGCCTCTGACTCCCAAGTGCTAGGTGTGTAAACAGTGTATTTTTTAATTAAAATATACTCCCCTAGAGGAAAAGAATTCTATCATCCAGAAAATACTTATAGAGAGTTTAATGGCACAGAAGACAGATTCAGTTGTTCTGTCCTTGGGTTGTAAGCGCTTACTACTAAACTGATGGATAAATCAGATATTATACCTTTAATCCTAGCACTCAGGAGGTCAGGAACTCAGAGCACTCTTCCTGAAGCTCTTAGCTCCCCTTAACCATAAGACCTCATGTCCCAGCGGGGCGTGGTGGCGCATCCTTTAATCCTAGCACTTGGGAGGCAGAGGCAGGCGGATCTTTGTGAGTTCAAGGCCAGCCTGGTCTACAGAGTGAGTTCCAGGACAGCTGGGGCTACAGGGAAACCCTGTCTTGAAAAGACCAAAAAAAAAAAAAAAAGACCTCATGTCCCTGTAAACAAACCTGACAACTTCCTAACAAGCCACTTGCAATTTTTAGAAGTCAGATCATTGACCAGCATAAAATTATCCATTTTATAGTAAAATTCATCAGTGAAAAATGGAACAAATCCCTCAAAAATAGATGGAAAATTGATTAGAAAGCCACAGGGTCTCATGCAGCCCAGTCTGGCCCCTAACTATGTAACTTAGGCTGACCTTGAATGCTTGATGCTCTTACCTCCATCTCTCAGGTGATATAGGCTTATAGGCACATGCCACTTTTTTTGTTTTTTTTAATTTTTATTTATTTCTGTATGTGTATGAATGTATCGTCCTCACACTAGTCATAAATCCTTCTGCCTCAATATTTTTTGTTTTGTTTTATGCTTGTGTTTCTTTCAGGGTCTCAAGTAACTCACACTGATCTCAAACTTACTGTGTAGCTGAGGTTGACTTTGAACAAATTCTCCTGCTTCCATTTCCTCCTTTGCACCCGCCCACCCCTACACCAGGCTTTTGAAGGTTTCCTTCTGCTTTGGCCTTGAGAGTTCCTGGGAGTACAGTCAGCCCAGCTTGATCTATTTTGCCTTTTTTTTTTTTTTTTCCCTGAGCATTACTGTTTTGGTGCTGAGGATTTAACCCAGGACCTAGCGAATGCTAAACACGTGCTGTACCACTGACCCTGCCTACACCATCACTACTGCTAAGTTATTTACTTAGGATCTGTTATCCTCCTGCCTAGGCCTGATGCTGTCTTCCTACCCTTGCCCTGCAAGTCACAAAGGCGTCCTGCAGGTCCCTCCCCACCCAGTCCCTGTGGTCTTTGGGCTACTGTTTCCAGGCTGGGGTTCAGGCAGCGCTGCCAAGTGGGTTTCCATGGTGACAGTAAACAAGTCTCAACTGCCAAGTGTCCCCACCCCATGGCCCGCGAGGGTCCGGTGTGGGTGGGAGTGTGCAGCCCAGGAGCCCGAGGTGAGCTGGGGTGCACTCTGGACCCCGGGAGTGCGATATAGGGTCCCCGAATGCTGGCAGAGGGAGGGATAATTGTCTCCGGAGAGACAGAGGGCGTTTTCCCAGGAGAAAGGCGACAAGCCATGAGGACACTTCCGCAGGGATGTAGTAGTCAGGGACCCGAGGCCACGTGGGAACCTGTGTGTGTGTGTGTGTGTGTTCTACCTGTGGCCGCGTGAAGACCTTGGGGGCACCTTTTTTAGTGGCGTACTGTGCTGAGAATAGGCTCCTTTTGCGTTGTATGTGGGGGCGGGGTTCGGGTGGGGGAGGGCGGGGTGTGCTTGTGTCAGAGGAGCATGCTTAGTGCTCCATCTCTGCCTTATTCCCTTGACACAAGGTCTCTCACTGAAGCTTAGACTCAGACTGGCTGGTCAGACAGCAAGCTCCTGGGATCTGCTACCATGCATGGCCATGCCAAGTTCTTACATGGGTGCCAGCGATTTGAACTCAAAGCCTTGTGCAGGGCAGCAAGCCCTCTCCCTCTGACTTGTGCAGTAAGCCATCTCCCCAGCCCATAGTTGGGTTTTTTTTGAAACAGCACCCTCTCATTCTTAGAGCCAGAAACTTGTACAAGGCTTTCTTAAACTTTTCAGGTTTCCATTTTCAGTTCCTTGAGGAAATATATATATATATATATATATATATATATATATATATTTTTTTTTTTTTTTTTTTTTTTTTTTTTAGATCTTCCATGCCCTATATTCCTTTAGACATGTATAAGGAAGTACAAGTAAAAAATAAGACAATTTGAGCCCTCTGGGAAACTTCCACCGCAGATATACCTATCAGTGATAGAAATGTCTTTTGTTAAGTGACAGGGTGAGTTACATAGATGACAAAAGACATGTGAGGTTTAGAAAACATGGATCAGTTTTTGTTTAGGTATTTAGATAAGGCATAAACAAGGATGTGAAAAACTGACTTGTAGTCCCAGCACTTAGGAGACAGAGGTAGGAGGATCGGTAGTTCAAGAATAGCCCTNTTTAACCCCAGCAGTTGGGAGGCAGAGGTAGGCGGATCTCTGTGAGTTCAAAGCCAGCCTGATCTACACATTGGGTTCCAGGACAGCTGGTGCTACAGGGGGACCCTGTCTCAAAAACAAACAAATTTATGAGCATCTTCTCCACTTTTCACCCACTTCTAAATCTTTTTTGTTTTAAAATCACTTGGATTTTGTTTTGTTTTGTTATTATTATTACTTTGTCTTTTTTTTTTTTTGAGACAGGGTCTCTTTGTAGCCTCAGCTGTCCTGGAACTCACTATGTAGACCAGGCTGGCCTTGAACTCACAGAGATCTGCCTGCCTCTGCCTCCCGAGTACTGGGAATAAAGGTGTGCACCACCATGCCTGGCCTATGATTATGTATTAAAGATTTATTTTTATTTTATGTATTGTCTGCATATAGGTAGGTGCACCTGTGTTCTGCCACGCCCTCGGAGGTCAAAAGAGGGCATCTGATTCCCTGGACCTGGAGTTACTGACAGATGTTAGTTGCCATGTGGATGCTGGGAATTGAACCAGGATCCTCTGCAAGAGCAGCTGGTGCTCTTAACTGCTAAGCCATCTCCTCAGCCCCTGCATATTTTATTTTTGAGACAGGAACTATGTAGCCCTGACTTTGTGGAAGACTCACTTGTAGACCTAAAAGCTATGAGCTAGCTCACCCTTCTGCCTCTGCTTCCTGAATCATAAGCATACATACCATGTACACCTAGCCTGCTGAATTTGTATTCAGTATTTTGGTCTTGTTAATTTCCTTTGCCTCTTCATTTTTCCTGTTCTGTGTATGTAGTGCGGTGAGCTGGCTGGGAGACGCTGTCCTGTGTGCCTTCCCTGATGTTCCAGCATCAGTCTGGATAAAGGCTGCTCTCCAGCGGGCTTTCCCTGCCCACTTTAAGCCTTGTGGGCAGAGCTGATAACTCCAAGGAAGCAGAGAGGGATGGCGAGCAAGAACAACGGGGGCAGTGGGGCTGAGGTGGCGACAGATTAAGAGGCTTGGCGGTGGCGGCTTGACAGCTGAAGAGAGCCAGGGTGGGTGTTTCACAGCTAAAGAGGTGGTCCTGGCAGCCTTAGAGATGGGCACTCCCACTGGGGCCTCAGCTACCAGCATAGAGCAGAGCACTGGGTTGGCAACTGAAGAGGTCCTGGTGCTTTTACCAACCTGATCCCCTCCACCAGCTTCCCAGCCAGCGCAGCTCATCATCAGTGCCCAGGTTCCAAGCACATGCTCTGGCATCCAAGCTCAGAGCGTGGGTAGCAGCCACTTAACTGTTGATGAAGCTGAGAGGGCCTTGGATGGCTGGGTGAGCCTGAAATCCTCCTGGCAGGTGACGACAAGGCAAGGCCCACTCAGTCCTAGGTGGTGGTGGACACCCAGGCTCATATCTTGGCTGCAGAGAGGCAGGTGCCCTGAGCCTTTACCCTTGAGTTGGGGAGGAGTCAGGCATGAGCTGCCTATCAGCAGCAGAAGTAAACACTGGAAGCAGCCACCAGGGTGGGAAGGAAAAAGGAAAAGAGAAAGTAGAGAGCTGACAAAGGAGTGCAAGGGCCAGAGGGGAACCTGCAGGCCCTGGTCCCAAGAGATCCAGAGAGTTGTCATCTCATGGACCAAGGGTTTCAGAGCCCAGGCCAAACTCCGTGACACTGATCCCAGCCTCCTCCGACCCCTGTCCTCAGGCAGCACAAAGGTTGTCGGATTAGAAGACGCCACAGCTGCCATTTCCACCTTCCGGACCGTCCCTGCTCCCTGCCAAACACTGAGGGAATGAACGTTGCTGTAGACTAGTGACGTCAGAGCTTCTCTCCGCCTGCCCATGACTTCTTGGGGGCGGGGGCGGACACGGGGGCGGGGGCGGGGGGGGGGACTGAAGCCTGGCGGTCAGTGACTGTGTTTATGTATAAGGTATGGTGTGTTAAGCCACACAAGCAGGAGGATCTTGAAGTAGTGTCTGCTCGGTCTGGTCCTGAGCTGAAAGTTTTGCCTGCATTTATTTCCTCAGGAGTCAGGACAAGGTCTGATGCAGCCCAGGCTTGGTCTCACATTCATAGTCCCTCAGCCTTTTGAATACTTGGGACCACATATGTCCACCGTGCCCATTTTCCTCCATTTTTATAAGATATTGTGTTATTTCTGGAATTAGAGCTCAGACAAATTTTCTTGGAATAAAGTGTTCCTCTATTGTCAGTTTGCTGGCATTTCCAACAAGAAGTGCTATTGGCTGTAGTATCTGGGGCCCTTATATAATAGCCTATTGTCCTTTGTGGTTTAGTGGAAGGTCATCTTTATTTTTTGGTTGTTGTATCTGGGGTTTGAACTTGGGGGTTTACTTCTGGCGAGCACATACACTGCCCATGAACTGTATGCCTAGCCTCTGTGGTTCATATTTTGGGACAGGGTATCAAGTAGGCCAGGTTGGCATGGGGCTTAATAGGTAGCGAAGGATGGTCTTGAACTCTGGATCCTCCTGCCTGTACCTTCCAAGTGCTGGGATTTCAGATATCTATCACCACACACTGTTGTTTATTTTGAGAAGGTATCAAGATCTGGATAAATAGCCCAGGCTAGCCTGGAACTCGTTATCTTCCTGCTTTTTGCTCCCAATTGTTCAAGTTACAGGTGAACCCTACCACACTTGGCTTCTTGATTTTTTATTGGATTCTGGAAAAATTTAAATTCCTATACATCTTCAGCTTTATTTTATATTTGTTTGGTCTTTTTGAGACAGGGTCTTCCTGCAGCCCCAGCTGTCCTGTTACTATGTAGACCAGACTGGTCTTGAACTCACAGAGATCCGCCTGCCTCTGCCTCCCGATTGCTGGGATTACAGGAGTGCGCCACCACGCCCCGCCTGTATATTATTTTTTAAAAAGATCCTTTTCATGTTTTCCATTTCTAATTCCTTAATTTTTATGTATGTGTAATATATGTATTTATTGCTGATGGAGATGGAAGCAAGGGCTTTTTTTTTTCCCCAAGTGCTAGGATTAAAGGCATGTGCCACCACACCTGGTGGAAGCATCTGCTGTTGAGCTACATTCCTAGCCTGCTTAAGTTTAATTATTATTATTATTATTATTATATTATTATTTATTATTATATAGCCTGCATGTGTGTAAGTGCATCCATGTCCTGCAAAGCTTGCTGAGGGCAGAAGAAGGCATTGGATCCCCTGGAACTGGAGTTACAAACAGTTGGTTGCCAAGTGGGTGCTGGGAATTGAACCCTGGTCCACTGGAAGAACAGCAAATGTCCTTAACCACTGAGTCATCTCTCTAGCCCCCAGCCCATGTTTTTGTTTGGTTTTGGTCCTTTTAAGACAGGGTCTCCCTGTAGCCCCAGATGTCCTGGAACTCTCTGTGTAGACCAGGCTGGCCTTGAACTCACAAAAATCCCTCTGCCTTGCTGGGCGTGGTGGCGCACGCCTT
Source organism: Rhizomys pruinosus (assembly GCA_009823505.1). Lineage (NCBI taxonomy): Eukaryota > Metazoa > Chordata > Mammalia > Rodentia > Spalacidae > Rhizomys > Rhizomys pruinosus. Next base: position 2,544,340 of record VZQC01012059.1, on the reverse strand, counting down.
TAATCCTAGCACTTGGGAGGCAGAGGCAGGCGAATCTCTGTAAGTTCAAGGCCAGCCTGGTCTACAGAGTGAGTTCCAGGACAGCTGGAGCTACAGGGAGACCCTGTCTCAAAAAGACCAAAAAATAAAAAAAATGCCTCTGCCTCCCAAGTGCTGGGACTAAAGGCATGTACCACCACGTCCAACCTGGTAAAAAAATTATTTTACGTGTATGAGTATTTTGCCTTCATAGATGTAAGTGCACCATGTACATGTAGTGCCCATGGAGGTAAGAGGAGGACGCTGAAGCCCCTGGAACTAGAGTTACGGTTGTTTGCTGCCATGTAGATGCTGGGAACTGAACCTGGGTACTCTGGAAGAGCAGCCAGGGCTCTTAATTCCCCAGCCATCTCTCCAGTCCCTTGACACCCTTAAAATTTGTTTTTGACATGTCTCCGTGGTCCTAGCCCACCTAGCAGTCACTACGTGGGCCAGCCTGGCCTCCATCTCATAGAGATCTGCCTGCCACTGCCTCCCAAGTGCTAGGATTAAAGGCATGTGCAAACCTACTTTAAGATTATTGTTTGGGGCTGGAGAGATGGCTCGCGGTTAAGAGCACCGACTGCTCTTGCAGAGGACCCAGGTTCAATCCCCAGCACCCACATGGCAGCTGAGAACCGTCTTTAACTCCAGTTCCAGGGGAATCTGAAACCCTCTTCTGACCTCCGCGGCATTGCACGACACAGCTGCACAAACCTACATGCAGACAGTACACGCATACACATAAAAATAAATAAATAAATAAATAAATAATTTAAAAAAAAGATTATTGTTTGGGGGCTGGAGAGATGGCCTAGTGGTTAAGAGCACCGACTGCTCTTGCAGAAGACCTGAGTTCGATCCCCAGCACCCACATGGGGCCTGAGAACTGTCTTTAACTCCAGTTCCAGGGGAATCCTACACCCTCTTCTGACCTCCACGGCATTGCACGACCCCGGTGCACAAACCTACATGCAGGGCTCCCTCAAAGTGACTAGCGGTGGAAATTTGTTCTGTGTTTTGCTGGGGGGGAGGGGGTTACCTGAGGCTGGACACCCAACTCAGGTTTTCTCCCTGGGGCTAGCCCTGCAGGCACAGAACATGGTTGGGACTGGCTATAGCCAGTGAGCTCCAGGGCAGATCGAAACAGGTGTCTTAATCTCTTCTTTCAGCTGCTGTGATAAGCAACCTCAAGGAGAAAGGATTTATATTAGTTCACAGTTCAAGGCACAGTTCATCATAGTGGGGAAGTCACAGTGGCAGGAGCTTGAGGCAGCTGGTCAGTTTAGATTTTTTTTTTTTGGTCTTTTCGAGACAGGGTCTCCCTGTAGCCCCAGCTGTCCTGGAACTTGCTCTGTAGACCAGGCTAGCCTTGAACTCACAAAGATCCACCTGCCTCTGCCTCCCAAGTGTGTCAGTTTAGATCTACAGTAAAAAAGAAGCTGGAGAAGGCTTTCTAGGCAGGCCATTTGAGGAATGGGGACCCTTCAGCTCAGGCTTCAGTTTGGATCTGGATGATGTAACTATTACATGGAACAACCCCCTTCCTTAAGTTTGGATCTGGATGATGTAACTATTACATGGAACAACCCCCCTTCCTTCAGTTTGGATCCGGATGATGTAACTATTACATGGAACAGCCCCCTTAAGTTGTATATATATATATATTTTTTTTTTTTCTTTTGGTTTTTTTGGTTTTTTTTTTTTTTTTTTTTGTTTTTATTTTTTGTTTTTTTTTTTTGGTATTTTTTGAGACAAAGGAAGGGTCTTCCTGTAGTCCCAGCTGGCCTGAAGTGTGGCTTTGTAGACCAGGCTGGCTTGAAACTCCCTTTAGTCACAGGCTGGCCTGGAGGCTTGCTATGTAGAACCGGTGGCCTTGACTCACAGAGGCCATAGCTTGTCCTTATAGAATTGGGATTAAAGGCATGTGCTTCCGACACATGTCAAGTTGTATATTTTATCACAGCATGAGGAAAAGACCTCAGAACAGCAGGTATCAGCAGAAACAGTTGCTTATATAATGTACATACATGAACCACTTTCAGGAAATATTAGTATATTTAGGTATGCTACCTAATAACTTTTTTTTTTTTTTTTTCGGTCTTTTGAGACATGATTCCTCTCTCATAGCCGCCCCACTGGCCTGAAATTACTCTGTAGACAGGCTGGCGCTTGAACTCAAATCTGCTCTTCTCCTCCACAGTGCTGGTATTGTAGGTGATGAGCCACCTATGTCCGATGCCATCCCTAAGAGCTTTCAAACACAATCTCAGAACCTTGCTGGTGTGTGTGTGTGTACACANTTATGGATGCTTTGGATGAGTGTTTTCAATTTTTTTTGTGATTGATTTGCTAACGTGATGTTATTTTTTCTTTCCCTTTTTTTTTGGGCGGGGGGGGGGTCAGGGATAGCCCTAGCTGGCCTAGAATTCACTCTGTAGACCAGGCTGGCCTTGAACTCACAGAGATCCACCTGCCTCTGCCTCCAGAATGCTAGGATTAAAGGCATGTGCTACCACACCTGGCAAGTTGTATATTTTATCACAGCAATAGGAAAAGAGCCTGCAGGAACAGCAGGTACTCAGCAGAAAGCAGTTGCTTATATAATGTACATACATGGAACCACTTTCAGGGAAATTTAGTATCAGTAGGATATGCTACCTAAGTAGAACTTTTTTTTTTTTTTCGGTCTTTTTGAGACAGGGTCTCTCCATAGCCCCAGCTGGCCTGAAATTCACTCTGTAGACCAGGCTGGCCTTGAACTCAGAGATCTGCCTGCTTCTGCCTCCCAAGTGCTAGGATTAAAGGTGTGAGCCACCATGTCCGGCCATCTAAGAGCTTTCTAACCACCATCTCAGACCTGCTGTGTGTGTGTGTGTACACACATGTATGCGGAGGCCAGAAGTCATTGTATACTTGTCTCACTAAACCTGGAACGTACCAATTTAGCTATATTAGGCAGCTAGCAAGCCCCAGGGATTCTCCTGATTTGGTCACCCCAGCATTGCAATTATAGACGCACACCATGCCCAGCTTTTCACGTGGGTGCTGAGGATTCTAACTCAGAACCTCCTGCTTACACAGCAAATACTTTACCAACTGAGCCATCTCCTGAGCTCCCAGCCTGCTATTTTTAATTCTCTTGGGCACAAAATATAAATAGCATAAGCATACTATTTAATGTCAGAGACTGTCAAAATGGATTTTAAAAATTCCGCTAACTCCATGCTATTTCTCTATGTATATATTTGACGACTTCTAGAGAGAGGTTAAAAGTAAAGAGAACAGAAAAGGAGGTGACATGCAGTTAATATGCAAAAGAAATTTAATGTGCCTATTTTAATATCAGCGAAAGTAGACTTAAGGGCCCTGGAAATTACCAGGAACGAAGAGGGCAATATATAATGGAAAAAAAAAAAAAAAAGAGTAATTGTAGAGTAGCCCAAACTTGAAAAAGAATTGAGATTGATAGTATGTGTGGATAGCAGAGGAGCCATCATCTTCATTAAGGAGGTCACGGAGTCATAAATCCCTTGAAATGGCTAACTGGCCCTGAACTGGCGGTTTGGCCTTGCTAAGGCCTTATCAACTGCTCACTCCCAGAACTGAGGCAGTCTGTTTATGGAGCCACTGGTCTCACGGCCTTGAGATACTGCCCTGCTCAGTGTGGGAAAACAATCTTAAAAAGAAGGCTTTCAATTAACCAAGGATAGCAAACCTTAGCTTCAAACACATTGCAGCTGGGCTCAGGGAATCAAATCTTCCACCTCTATTCCAATGTTAAGACTTATGAAACGCTGTCTGACACTGTCCCTGGGGAGATCTGAACAAGTGGCTACTCACCCCAGACACAGAGCCAGTGACAGAGCAAAGTAAGGGTGCCACCAGCATCCAATTTGGTGACCAGAGTCTGATTGAGGTTGCTTAGATGAGTAGGGGTGAGGGTTACCTGCAGGAGCAGAGATGACTCAAGGACAGCCACATCACCCAGCATGGGTGACAGCTCAAGGAAGCAGGAGATATAGAGGGCACACTAGACCCTGCAGGCTGCTCAGCAGGTGGGAGAGTCCTTTCCTGGCCCCTTGGTCAGGCTCCTCTGTGTCTGGTTTCTTTCAGTTGGTTCAGCTCTGAAAAGGCCTGTGTCTTGGGGAGGAAGAGGCCTAGCAAGCCTGGTCAATTTTAGGGACTTCCTTTTTTTTTTTTTAAATTTTATTTATTTCGGGGCTGGAGAAGATGGCGGCTACTGCTGGTTAGGACACCGACGCTCTTGAGGGACCGTGTGTCGATCCCCAGCACCACACATGCGGCTAAGAACCGTCTAACTCCATCCAGGGAGAACGCTCCAGTCCAGGGGAATCTGAGACCCTCTTCTGGCCTACCATCTCGCGCATTGCACGTCAACGGGTGCACAGCCCTGCATAAACACTGCATCACATACACAGACAAAAAAAAAAACAAAAAGAAAAATAATTAATTTATTTATTTCTATATTGTATGAATGTACTGTCCGCAGCAGTTTGTGCACCAGTGTCGTGGCATGCCGCGGAGGTCAGAAAGGTATCGGATTCCCCTGGAATGAGTTCTCCATGGAATTGGTGTTTCAGATGGTTCTTGGCCACATGTGGGGTGCTGGGGATCGAACCCGGGTCCTCTGCAAGAGTGGTTTCTGCAAGAGTGGTTTCTGCAAGAGTGGTTTCTACAAGAGTGGTTGGCACTCTTAAACCCTAGGCCAACTCTCCAGCCCAATTTAAGGACTTCCTAAATTTGTTTACATCCTGAGTTTAAGGAGCTTCCCTGCAGAG
>VZQC01012059.1:2518674-2530355 GCA_009823505.1 Rhizomys pruinosus | reverse complement strand
TTTTTTTTTTTTTTCTGTATGTGTATCAATGTACTGTCTGCTTGCAGGTCTGTACACCCGTGTCGTGCAATGCCACGGAGGTCAGAAGAGGGTCTTGGATTCCCCTGGAGCTGGAGTTCTCCTGGAATTGGAGTTTCAGACGGCTCTCGGCCGCCATGTGGGGTGCCGGGGATCGAACCCGGGTTCTCTGTAAGAGTGGTCTGTGCTCTTAACCGCTAGGCCATCTCTCCAGCCCCTTCTGTGGTGGTTTGTATACAGCCACTCTGGGCTCTGTCTCTTCACTCGAGTGTTCAGAAGACAGAAGCTCAGTGTGATCAAACCTGTCTTCCTGCCTCCTGCTTTATTTATTTGGGAGCAGAAGCCCTCAGAGTCATCTTTGACCTTTTTTTTTTTTTTTAACCTCTCATTTTCCTCATCCTATTTGCCAGCGCAACTTCTGGGCCCTACAGTTAAAACGGAGTCTGATCTTTCCCGTGATGTCTCTGGCCTGGATTACAGCAAGGCCATGTAGCTGCTCAGCCCTGACCCCTGGTGGAGCAACCCTTGTAGGGTGAGTCAGCTTACTTTCTTCACTTGCTGTAAATATCTAAAGAGTTCTTACAGTGGGTTCTGTGATCAACTTCTTAAACTTTTCAGCCTCTTAAAAAAAATTATTAAAGCCGGGAGTGGTGGCGCATGCCTTTAATCCTAGCACTTGGGAGGCAGATGCAGGTGGATCTTTGTGAGTTCAAGGCCAGCCTTGTCTACAGAGCGAGTTCTAGGACAGCTGGGGCTACAGGGAGACCCTATCTCGAAAAGACAAAAAAAAAAAAAGAAAAAAAAATTTATAAAAAGAGAAAAAAAGAAATTTATTTCTTTATTTGCATGTTTTCTTCATGGTGTGAATGTGGAAATCAGAGGCCAACCTGTGGGAGTCAGTTCTTTCCTTGCATGTGGTCCAGGGGATCGAACTCAGGTTGTCAGGCTTGGTGGCAGGACCTTTACCCACTGAGCCACTGCACTAGCCCCTTTTTAGCCTCTTGGCCACTCTGCTCTGTCATTTGACTTTTGGCTGTTATAGAGACATGTCAGGTAGGACACAACCTTTGTCCTTGTGGCAGATGTGCTCGATTCACAGGCCATCCTGCGGCTTTCACCCTTCCCTCCCCAAAGTGAGATGTCCACAAATGCCATTCATGAGGCTTGCTCTACTTTTTGTTTTGTGTGTGATAGGGTCTCACTCTATAGCCCAGGCTAGCCTTGAACTTGCAGCGATCCTCATGCGGTTGCCTTCTGACAGTTGGGATTACAGGGAAGAGAGTGTTCCCCCTGTTGAATAATGTAGTTTTCAACATTGGCAAGAATAGGAGAGCAACTTTTTAGAAAATTTACTCTTATTTTACATATATGAGTGTTTTGCCGGCATGTATGTAAGTGCACTCATGTTATGTCATGGATGTCATGCAGTGTCCTCAGAGGCCAGAAGAGTGTGTTGGAGACCCTAGAACTGGAATTAAGAATAGTTGTTAGCCATCATGTGGGTGCTGGGAGCCAAAACTAGGACCTCTTCGAGAGCAGCCCATGTTTATCATCACTGAGCCATCTCTCCAGCCCCACAACATTTTTATTTTACACAGTTTTCTTCCAAGTGCCTAGGACAGTGACCAGTGCATGCTTAACATTTAAGCCATTCAAGTGAGTGATGTGCTGTGTTTTCATTGTGTACTTTGTAATTACCAGTTAGCCAAATGTTTTGTATCTAAGTTTTTCTTTTTAAAAATTGGGGAAGGAGCCGGGCGTGGTGGCGCATGCCTTTAATCCTAGCACTTGGGAGGCAGAGGCAGGCAGATCTTTGTGAGTTCAACGCCAGCCTGGTCTACAGAGTGAGTTCCAGGACAGCTGGGGCTATAGGGAGACCCTGTCTCGAAAACACCAAAAANCGCAACTTCTGGGCCCTACAGTTAAAACGGAGTCTGATCTTTCCCGTGATGTCTCTGGCCTGGATTACAGCAAGGCCATGTAGCTGCTCAGCCCTGACCCCTGGTGGAGCAACCCTTGTAGGGTGAGTCAGCTTACTTTCTTCACTTGCTGTAAATATCTAAAGAGTTCTTACAGTGGGTTCTGTGATCAACTTCTTAAACTTTTCAGCCTCTTAAAAAAAATTATTAAAGCCGGGAGTGGTGGCGCATGCCTTTAATCCTAGCACTTGGGAGGCAGATGCAGGTGGATCTTTGTGAGTTCAAGGCCAGCCTTGTCTACAGAGCGAGTTCTAGGACAGCTGGGGCTACAGGGAGACCCTATCTCGAAAAGACAAAAAAAAAAAAAGAAAAAAAAATTTATAAAAAGAGAAAAAAAGAAATTTATTTCTTTATTTGCATGTTTTCTTCATGGTGTGAATGTGGAAATCAGAGGCCAACCTGTGGGAGTCAGTTCTTTCCTTGCATGTGGTCCAGGGGATCGAACTCAGGTTGTCAGGCTTGGTGGCAGGACCTTTACCCACTGAGCCACTGCACTAGCCCCTTTTTAGCCTCTTGGCCACTCTGCTCTGTCATTTGACTTTTGGCTGTTATAGAGACATGTCAGGTAGGACACAACCTTTGTCCTTGTGGCAGATGTGCTCGATTCACAGGCCATCCTGCGGCTTTCACCCTTCCCTCCCCAAAGTGAGATGTCCACAAATGCCATTCATGAGGCTTGCTCTACTTTTTGTTTTGTGTGTGATAGGGTCTCACTCTATAGCCCAGGCTAGCCTTGAACTTGCAGCGATCCTCATGCGGTTGCCTTCTGACAGTTGGGATTACAGGGAAGAGAGTGTTCCCCCTGTTGAATAATGTAGTTTTCAACATTGGCAAGAATAGGAGAGCAACTTTTTAGAAAATTTACTCTTATTTTACATATATGAGTGTTTTGCCGGCATGTATGTAAGTGCACTCATGTTATGTCATGGATGTCATGCAGTGTCCTCAGAGGCCAGAAGAGTGTGTTGGAGACCCTAGAACTGGAATTAAGAATAGTTGTTAGCCATCATGTGGGTGCTGGGAGCCAAAACTAGGACCTCTTCGAGAGCAGCCCATGTTTATCATCACTGAGCCATCTCTCCAGCCCCACAACATTTTTATTTTACACAGTTTTCTTCCAAGTGCCTAGGACAGTGACCAGTGCATGCTTAACATTTAAGCCATTCAAGTGAGTGATGTGCTGTGTTTTCATTGTGTACTTTGTAATTACCAGTTAGCCAAATGTTTTGTATCTAAGTTTTTCTTTTTAAAAATTGGGGAAGGAGCCGGGCGTGGTGGCGCATGCCTTTAATCCTAGCACTTGGGAGGCAGAGGCAGGCAGATCTTTGTGAGTTCAACGCCAGCCTGGTCTACAGAGTGAGTTCCAGGACAGCTGGGGCTATAGGGAGACCCTGTCTCGAAAACACCAAAAAAAAAAAATAAATAAATAAATAAATAAATAAAAATGAAAATAAAAATTGGGGAAGGAAAATTAAAAAAAAAAAAAAAGGAATTGGACACATGGTTCAGTGGCTAAGAGCACTGACTGCTGTTGCAGAGGACCTGGGTTTCACTCCCAGCACCCACAGGGTAGCTAACAACTCTCCCTAACTCCAGTTCCAGGGAATTGGATGACCTCTTCTGACTTCCGTGGTCATTACATGCCATGGTGCACATACACACATGCAAGCAATACACTCAAACAGGTAAAATAAGAATAATAACTAAAAATTAAAAAAAATATTTTTCAATTGAGGATAAGGGTGGGGGTGTGAGAGGTGGCTCAGTAGTTAAGAGTGCGTGTTCTTCTAGAGAACCAGAGTTCAATTCCCAGGACCCATGTCAGATGGCTTACAACTGCTTGTAACTCCAACCCAGAAGCTTTAAAACCATTTCTTCCCTCTGAGAGCTCCTGAACACAGCTGGACAGACAGACAGACAGACACACACACACACACACACATACTCACGCGCACAAAGACACACAATACATAGAAATAAACCTTTAAAAAATTAATTTTAGCCAGGTGTGGTGGTGCATGCCGTTAATCCTAGCACTAGGGAGGTAGAGGCAGGTAGATCTTTGTGAAATGAAGGCCAGATTGTTCTACATAGTGAATTCCAGGCCAATTGGGGCTATAGGGAGACCCTGTCTGAAAAAAAAACCAAAAACACTAAAATATTAATTTTACATGGTCCATGGGGCACACCCTTTAATCCCAGCACTCCAGAGGTACAGTTCAAGGCCAGCCTGGTCTGCATAGCCAGCTCCAGGTCAGCTGGAGCTACAGGAAGACCCTGTCTCAGACAAAAAAAAAAAAAAAAAAAAAAAAGAAAAAGAAAAAGAAAAAAAGAATATTGCATCTGACCAGACTGAGCCAGTGTGAATACAAACCAAACCAGGGCTTTTGGAAGAGTAAAATAAGGAAGAATAAACTCAAGGCTTTCATTTCACTTAGAAATGTGGGAAGCTAAGAGTGCTGTAGCTCAGTACAAACATGAAGACCACATGTGTCAGGAATGCAGCAAGGAACCAGCACACTCCAGGGGTCAGGAATCCAGGAAGGGGGACAGCACACTCCAGGTGTCAGGAATGCAGCAAGGAGACAGCACCCTCCAGGTGTCAGTGATGCAGAAAGGAGACAGCACACTCCATGTGTCAGGAATGCAAGACTGAGCCAGCACACTCCAGGTGTCAGGAATGCAGCAAGGAGACAGCACTCTCCAGGTGTCAGGAATGCAGGAAGGAGCCAGCACTCTCCAGGTGTCAGGAATGCAGGAAGGGGACAGAACACTCCATGTGTGTCAGGAATGCAGGAAGGAGACAGCACATTCCAGGTGTCAGGAATGCAGGAAGGAGACAGCACACTCCAGGTGTCAGGAATGCAGGAAGGAGACAGCACATTCCAGGTGTCAGGAATGCAGGAAGGAGACAGCACACTCCAGGTGTCAGGAATGCAGCAAGGAGACAGCATACTCTAGGTGTCAGGAATGCAGCAAGGAGACGGCACTCTCCAGATGTCAGGAATGCAGCAAGGAGTCAGTACACTACATGTGTCAGGAATGCAGGAAGGAGACAGCACTCTCCAGGTGTCAGGGATGCAGGTGTCAGGGATGCAGGAAGGAGACAGCACTCTCCAGGTGTCAGGAATGCAGAAGGAGACAGCATACTCCTGGTGTCAGGAATGCAGGAAGGAGCCAGCACACTCCAGGTGTCAGGAATGCAGCAAGGAGACAGCATACTCCAGGTGGCAGGAATGCAGCACGGAGACAGCACTCTCCAGATGTCAGGAATGCAGCAATGAGACAGCACACTACATGTGTCAGGAATGCAGGAAGGAGACAGCACTCTCCAGGTGTCAGGAATGCAGCAAGGAGACAGCACACTCCAGGTGTCAGGAATGCAGCAATGAGACAGCACACTACATGTGTCAGGAATGCAGGAAGGAGACAGCACTCTCCAGATGTCAGGAATGCATCAAGGAGACAGCACACTACATGTGTCAGGAATGCAGGAAGGAGCCAGCACACTCCAGGTGTCAGGAATGCAGCAAGGAGACAGCACACTCCAGGTGTCAGGAATGCAGGAAGGAGACAGCACACTCCATGTGTCAGGAATGCAGGAAGGAGACAGCACTCTCCAGATGTCAGGAATGCAGGAAGGGGACAGTACACTCCAGGTGTCAGGGATGCAGGAAGGAGACAGCACTCTCCAGGTGTCAGGAATGCAGGAAGGGGACAGCACACTCCAGGTGTCAGGAATGCAGGAAGGAGACAGCACTCTCCAGGTGTCAGGAATGCAGCAAGGAGACAGCACACTCCAGGTGTCAGGAATGCAGGAAGGAGACAGCACTCTCCAGGTGTCAGGAATGCAGCAAGGAGACAGCACTCTCCAGGTGTCAGGAATGCAGGAAGGAGACAGCACTCTCCAGGTGTCAGGAATGCAGCAAGGAGACAGCACACTCCAGGTGTCAGGAATGCAGGAAGGAGACAGCACTCTCCAGGTGTCAGGAATGCAGCAAGGAGACAGCACTCTCCAGGTGTCAGGAATGCAGGAAGGAGCCAGCACACTCCAGGTGTCAGGAATGCAGGAAGGGGACAGCACACTCCATGTGTGTCAGGAATGCAGGAAGGAGACAGCACACTCCAGGTGTCAGGAATGCAGGAAGGAGACAGCACACTCCAGGTGTCAGGAATGCAGGAAGGAGACAGCACACTCCAGGTGTCAGGAATGCAGCAAGTAGACAACACACTCCAGGTGTCAGGAATGCAGGAAGGAGCCAGCACACTCCAGGTGTCAGGAATGCAAGGAGACAGCACACTCCAGGTGTCAGGAATGCAGCAAGGAGACAGCACCCTCCAGGTGTCAGGAATGCAGCAAGGAGACAGCACTCTCCAGGTGTCAGGGATGCAGGAAGGAGACAGCACTCTCCAGGTGTCAGGAATGCAGGAAAGAGACAGCACACTCCAGGTGTCAGAAATGCAGCAAGGAGACAGCACTCTCCAGGTGTCAGGGATGCAGGAAGGAGAAAGCACTCTCCAGGTGTCAGGAATGCAGGAAGAGACAGCACACTCCAGGTGTCAGGAATGCAGCAAGGAGACAGCACACTCCAGGTGTCAGGAATGCAGCAAGGAGACAGCACTCTCCAGGTGTCAGGGATGCAGGAAGGAGCCAGCCCTCTCTAGGTGTCAGGAATGCAGGAAAGAGACAGCACACTCCAGGTGTCAGAAATGCAGCAAGGAGACAGCACACTATATGTGTCAGGAATGCAGGAAGGAGCCAGCACTCTCCAGGTGTCAGGAATGCAGCAAGGAGACGGCACTCTCCAGATGTCAGGAATGCAGCAAGGAGACGGCACTCTCCAGGTGTCAGGAATGCAGGAAGGAGCCAGCACTCTCCAGGTGTCAGGAATGCAGCAAGGAGATGGCACTCTCCAGATGTCAGGAATGCAGCAAGGAGACAGCTCTCTCCAGGTGTCAGGAATGCAGCAAGGAGACAGCACACTATATGTGTCAGGAATGCAGCAAGGAGACAGCATACTCCAGGTGTCAGAAATGCAGGAAGGAGCCAGCACACTCCAGGTGTCAGGAATGCAGGAAGGGGACAGCACACTCCATGTGTGTCAGGAATGCAGGAAGGAGACAGCACACTCCAGGTGTCAGGAATGCAGGAAGGGGACAGCACAGTACATGTGTCAGGAATGCAGGAAGGAGACAGCACACTCCATGTGTGTCAGGAATGCAGGAAGGAGACAGCACACTCCATGTGTGTCAGGAATGCAGGAAGGAGACAGCACACTCCAGGTGTCAGGAATGCAGGAAGGAGACAGCACTCTCCAAGTGTCAGGAATGCAGGAAGGGGACAGCACTCTCCAGGAGTCAGGAATGCAGGAAGGGGACAGCACTCTCCAGGTGTCAGGAATGCAGGAAGGGGACAGCACTCTCCAGGTGTCAGGAATGCAGCAAGGAGACAGCACACTCCAGGTGTCAGGAATGCAGGAAGGAGCCAGCACACTCCAGGTGTCAGGAATGCAGCAAGGAGACGGCATTCTCCAGGTGTCAGGAATGCAGCAAGGAGACAGCACACTCTAGGTGTCAGGAATGCAGCAAGGAGACGGCACTCTCCAGATGTCAGGAATGCAGCAAGGAGACAGCACACTACAGGTGTCAGGAATGCAGCAAGGAGACAGCACACTATATGTGTCAGGAATGCAGCAAGGAGACAGCATACTCCAGGTGTCAGAAATGCAGGAAGGAGCCAGCACACTCCAGGTGTCAGGAATGCAGGAAGGGGACAGCACACTCCATGTGTGTCAGGAATGCAGGAAGGAGACAGCACACTCCAGGTGTCAGGAATGCAGGAAGGGGACAGCACACTACATGTGTCAGGAATGCAGGAAGGAGACAGCACACTCCATGTGTGTCAGGAATGCAGGAAGGAGACAGCACACTCCATGTGTGTCAGGAATGCAGGAAGGAGACAGCACACTCCAGGTGTCAGGAATGCAGGAAGGAGACAGCACTCTCCAGGTGTCAGGAATGCAGCAAGGAGACAGCACACTCCAGGTGTCAGGAATGCAGGAAGGAGACAGCACTCTCCAGGTGTCAGGAATGCAGGAAGGAGACAGCACTCTCCAGGTGTCAGGAATGCAGGAAGGAGACAGCACTCTCCAGGTGTCAGGAATGCAGCAAGGAGACAGCACACTCCAGGTGTCAGGAATGCAGGAAGGAGACAGCACTCTCCAGGTGTCAGGAATGCAGCAAGGAGACAGCACACTCCAGGTGTCAGGAATGCAGGAAGGAGACAGCACTCTCCAGGTGTCAGGAATGCAGCAAGGAGACAGCACACTCCAGGTGTCAGGAATGCAGGAAGGAGACAGCACTCTCCAGGTGTCAGGAATGCAGCAAGGAGACAGCACACTCCAGGTGTCAGGAATGCAGGAAGGAGACAGCACTCTCCAGGTGTCAGGAATGCAGCAAGGAGACAGCACACTCCAGGTGTCAGGAATGCAGCAAGGAGACGGCACTCTCCAGATGTCAGGAATGCAGCAAGGAGACAGCACACTCCAGGTGTCAGGAATGCAGGAAGGAGACAGCACTCTCCAGGTGTCAGGAATGCAGGAAGGAGCCAGCACACTCCAGGTGTCAGGAATGCAGCAAGGAGACAGCACTCTCCAGGTGTCAGGAATGCAGCAAGGAGACAGCACTCTCCAGGTGTCAGGAATGCAGGAAGGAGACAGCACACTCCAGGTGTCAGGAATGCAGGAAGGAGACAGCACACTCCAGGTGTCAGGAATGCAGCAAGGAGACAGCACTCTCCAGGTGTCAGGAATGCAGCAAGGAGACAGCACTCTCCAGGTGTCAGGAATGCAGGAAGGAGCCAGCACACTCCAGGTGTCAGGAATGCAGCAAGGAGACAGCACTCTCCAGGTGTCAGGAATGCAGCAAGGAGACAGCACACTCCATGTGTCAGGAATGCAGGAAGGAGACAGCACACTCCAGGTGTCAGGAATGCAGGAAGGAGACAGCACACTCCAGGTGTCAGGAATGCAGCAAGGAGACAGCATACTGCAGGTGTCAGGAAGGTGTATGTATTTTTCTTTCTTTTTTTTTTCTCCCTATAGCCCCAGCTTGCGTGGACTGGTTATGTAGAGAAGGCTGGCCTTGAACTGATAGAGATCCATTTGCCTCTGCCTCCAGAGTGCTGTGACTAAAGGCATGCACCACTACACCCAGCTGTGTATCAGTATATTGCCTGCACGTATGTAAGTGCACCTATGTTGTGCAGTGCTGAGGGGCTGAGAAGAGGGTGTCAGATACCCTGAAACTGGAGTTATAGACGGTTGTTAGCTGCCATGTGGGTGCTGGGAATTGAACCTGGGTCCTCTGCAAGAGCAGTCAGTGCTCTTAAACACTGAGGCATCTCTCCAACCTCCACATCTAGTGCTTTTAACCACTGAACCATCTCCCCAGCCCCCTGCTTCAGTATCCTTAGGGAAGATACCTGGCTTTTCATTTCCCAAAGATGCATAAAATCTTCTCAAATGGATGGATAAAAGGATCAAAACAAATCAGCTCACTAAAAAGAAAGATTTCTAGACAATGATCTATGGTTGCTGAGACTATTCAGCACATTTCTTCCAAACATTCAGGGCAATCAGAGAAAAAATAATTTGAAAGTGATGGCTCTGTTTTCTGACAGGTTTATATAGGGCACACAAATGGAGAGCCCCTTTTTCCAGTCTATATGGCAAATGGCCAAGACCCCTGGTCATCAAAGCAAGTTATAGTGTGTATTACAGTGCACAGAATAACAGAAGGGGACAACTCAGGCACTGGGCTGAAGGTCTCTGTCACTCCAGAGTGGAAGGCCCAGACTCCAGTCCTGCATGAGCTTGACCCTCCCTGTCTTTTGGGTGTAGAATCTTTGTGGGAGCCTCTTTCCCCTCAGTCCACAGGCTGCACCTCTCCTTCTCCCTATCTTGTGACACAGATCCAGGTATCTGCATGGTTCCTTGAGGCTTAGAACTGCCACACACACCCTCATTTCCTCTGTGCTGTAGTGGAAGCAGGCAAAGGCCCTGTTTCCCTGTTCTGGAAGAATCAGAGACCAACTACCACAGTCAGGTCAGGAGAGGGATAACCCATCATTCTATAAAGGAGTCAGCCTCCAACTTAGTTTTTCCTTTTTTGGGGGGAAGGGGAGCTTTTATACCCAAGTGACAGATTCAAGCAAAGAGCAAATAACACATAAGTGGTAATCAAGTAGGCGATTTACGGTTAGCATGGGGTCACAAAGGCTACAGGAAGGTGACATCCTGGAGAAACAGGCTTCCCTCCTGGTCCTGGGTGAAGCTGGGAGGAAAAAAAAAAAAAGATTACTGGAAGGACCAGGCTGCCTTTCCCTTTCTGTCTTGTCTTCTGTCTTAGAGCCTTTCTGTTGCAAGGTCTTTTAGTAACCAACCAATGTGTTTTTCCTATTATATCCCCACAGGAGCTTGCTGTATAAACCAGGCTGGTGTTGAATTCATGGCAATCCTTCTGCCTCTGTCTCCTGAGTGCTGCAGTTACTGGTGTTCACCACACTGTCTGGCGTGTGTGTTTCTTTTCACTAGAAGAGCTTTGCAATAAAGGAAGGTGTATGTATTTTTCTTTCTTTTTTTTTTCTCCCTATAGCCCCAGCTTGCGTGGACTGGTTATGTAGAGAAGGCTGGCCTTGAACTGATAGAGATCCATTTGCCTCTGCCTCCAGAGTGCTGTGACTAAAGGCATGCACCACTACACCCAGCTGTGTATCAGTATATTGCCTGCATGTATGTAAGTGCACCTATGTTGTGCACCAACAATAGATAAGAAATAAAGTAGTACTGATGATAACAACATTTATGTGCCAGACTTAGTGTTCACAGATATTTTCAGTTCTCTTGGCTATGAACCTAGAAATAGAACTGCTGGGTCATATGGCAACTATTTTTAGCATTTTGAGAATCTGTGAACTTGGCTTGTATTGTAGCTACCCTTAGATATTCAATGTCTATATGGGAGTTTTGATTTCTCCATATCCTTGCTAACACTTGCATTATTTATATGGTTTTTTTAAATATTTATTTATTTATTTTTGGTCTTTTTGAGACAGGGTCTCCATGTAGCTCCAGCTGTCCTGGAATTCACTCTGTAGAGCAGGCTGGCCTTGAACTCACAAAGATCCACCTGCCTCTGCCTCCCAAGTGCTAGGATCAAAGACATGCACCACCATGCCCGGCTATTTATTTATTTTTTTAGACAGTTTCTCCCTGTAGCCCCAGCTGTCCTGGAACTCACTATGTAGAGTAGGCTGGCCTTGAACTCACAGGACATCCGCCTGTGTTTGTCTCCCAAGTGCTGGGATTAAAGGCGAGTACCACCACACCTGGCTTACTTGCATTATTTTTATTTTAGTCGTCCTGATGAATATGAAGTAGCAAATTATTGAGATTTTGGTTTGCATTTTCCTTGTGACTAATATTGACTATTTGTGTGTTTTCTGGGGGGAATTTTGTATTAAAATCCTTTGCCGCCGGGCGTGGTGGCGCATGCCTTTTATCCTAGCACTTGGGAGGCAGAGGCAGGCGGATCTTTGTGAGTTCAAGGCCAGCCTGGTCTACAGAGTGAGTTCCAGGATAGCTGGGGCTACAGGGAGACCCTGTCTCCAAAACACCAAAAAAA
>VZQC01012059.1:2467251-2499314 GCA_009823505.1 Rhizomys pruinosus | reverse complement strand
TTTAAATGATTGTCCCTTCAGCCCCTCACCTGCAGTCTGTTACCCAATAAAGAGTAGGAGAGACCCTCTCCCCCAAAATCCACAAGTAGGATAAGTTTATTTTTTGGTCTTTTTGAGACAGGGTCTTCCTGTAGCCCCAGCTGGCCTGGAACTCACTCTGTAGACCAGGCTGGCCTTGAACTCACAGAGATCTGCCTGCCTCTGCCTCCCAAGTGCTAGGACTAAAGGCGTGCACCACCACGCCCGGCTAGGGGGTGTGTGCGTGTATGCATGCCTGTGTGTGTGTGTGTGTGTGTGTGTGTGTGTGTTTGGGCACATACATGTGTGCAGGAGTCTCTTCTACTTTGTGGGCTCTGCAGATTTAACTCAGATCATCAGATTTAGCATCAGATTTAGCAGCAAGAACCTTTACCTGCTGAGCCATCTCTCTGGCCCAAGATGGAGATCCTTTGTGGAATTTGTTAGTGTCACCACATCTTATGATTAATTTTAACGTCGATGAGAAATTACAACAATCCAGTCGAGGCAATACAGTAAATTGCCCAGACCCTCCAGGAATTAGGTTTAGATCACCTCTTCATTGACTCAAGGACACTGAAGAACCAGG
Source organism: Rhizomys pruinosus (assembly GCA_009823505.1). Lineage (NCBI taxonomy): Eukaryota > Metazoa > Chordata > Mammalia > Rodentia > Spalacidae > Rhizomys > Rhizomys pruinosus. The sequence continues at coordinate 2,498,707 of VZQC01012059.1, read as the reverse complement.
GAGAAGTCTTAGAGAAATTAGTGTTATATCTTTTTTTTCTTAATTTTTTTTTTATTTCTGTATGTGTATGAATGTACTGTCTGCATGCAAGTTTGTGCACCCGTGTCATGCAATGCCGCGGAGGTCAGAAGAGGGTGTTGGATTCCCCTGGAACTGGAGTTCTCCTGGAATTGGAGTTTCAGATGGTTTTCGGCTGCCATGTGGGTGCTGGGGATCGAACCCGGGTCCTCTGTAAGAGCGGTCGGCGCTCTTAACCGCTAGGCCATCTCTCCAGCCCCTAGTGTTATATCTTGTAGTAGAAGCTCTCTCCTTTGTAGAATCAAGATTTTTAGGTCAGTAGAAAATAACACTTTAAAAACAGGAAGCAAAAACTTCTCTAGCGGGTTACTAGGGCAATGGTGAGTGGCACTTGTCTCAATTCCACCCCTTGTTTCCTGAACCCATAAATCCTGGCTCTGGAAGAAACAGCACCATAAATCAGCACTAACATCTGCCGAGGCACTTGCCGAGGGTGGAGGAAATACAGAATGGGTAGAAGGAAGTTGTGTATATTAGCCATGGCCACTGACCAGTTACAGAAACAAGGATTGTAATCATCTTGAGTTTTTCAGTCCTATTTGTTTAAGAATATTTTTGCAGGCCAGGCATGGTGGTTCATGCCTTTAATCCCAGAACTCAGGAGGCAGAGGCAGGTGAATCTCTGTGAGTTTAAGACCAGCCTGGTCTACACAGGGAGTTCTAGGCCAGCTAGGGCTACAGGGATACCCTGTCTCAAAAAGACCACCAAAAAAAGTTAAATATATGTTAAGCAAATATTTGTGTTTTCTTTCTGAGTTTTTTGATCATTTAATATAACATCAATTGAGTTAAAGTCAATATTTAAGTGTTCTTTTTTATTTTAAATTTATTTTGTAAGCTGGGCATGGTGGCGCACGCCTTTAATCCTAGCACTTGGGAGGCAGAGGCAGGCGGATCTTTGTGAGTCCAAGGCCAGCCTGGTCTACAGGGAGACCCTGTCTCCAAAAGACAAAAAAAAAATATTTTTGTGTATGAGTATATTGCTTGCATGTGTGTAAGTGCACCCATGTTATGCAGTGCCCAAGGAGGACAGAAAAGGGTGTCATATCCCCTGGAACTGGAGTTACAGATGGTTGTTAGCTGCCATGTGGGTGCTGAGATTCGAACCTGGGTCTTCTTTCTATAAGAACAGCCAGTGTTCTTAACCACTTTCCAAGAGTCTTCCAAGCCTTCAGCACCAGATGGAGACTGCTGAGCACCCAGCTTTGTGAGCAGAAAAGCTATTGGGTTCTCATCCTCTCCAGCTTATATACAGGGGTTACTGCACTACTCAGCCCTTACTGTGAGAGCCAATGTTCTGATTCTGTTCCTCTAGAAAACCTGGTGTGTACCAGTTGCCATTAACTGTCAACTTGACATAGCCTAGAATCACCTGAGTTTCAACTGAGTCATTTTCTCTACCAGGTTGATCTATGGACTTGTTTCTGAGGGATCATCCTGATTGCCTTAATTGAGGGAGGAAGGCCCAGCCCACCGATCCTACCTCCTGAGCAGGCCGGCCTGGTCTGCACAGGAAGAACAAACACGAGCCCTTTGAGTGAGCTGGAAAGCAGAGCTCCTCCAGGTCTCCTCCTTGAACTCCTGCCCTGACTCCCCTCCATGATGGGCTGTGACCTGGAAGAATAAGCCAAATAAACCTTTTCCTCCTCTAAGCTGCATCTGGACCCCGGGTTTTATCACAGCAGCAGAAAGGAAACTCGAACACTGCCAAATCCAATTTTGAGTGTGTGCTGTCAGTTCAAACAATTATGTAGCAGAACGCTGAAACAGTGAAAAAGAAAAAGGAAGGAGTCGGAGAAAGGGGGACACGTAAGAGGAAGCTTGAACAGAAGGAAGGAACACAAGAGTAGAGAGGAGTGCTATAGAGTGGAGAAGAGCAAAACCAGAAAAATAAGTGGAAAAAGTTCTTATAAGAGTTCAACAACATATATAAGAACCTGAATAAAAATAAAACTGGGCTGGAGAGATGGCCGAGCGGTTAAGAGCTCTGACTGCTCTTGCAGAGGACCCGGGTTCGATCCCCAGCACCCACATGGCAGCTGAGAACTGTCTTTAACTCCAGTTCCAGGGGAATCTGACGCCCTCTTCTGACCTCCGTGGCATTGCACGACATGGGTGCACAGACCTACATGCATATTCATACATGTACATTCATACACATAAATAAATAAATAAATAAATAAATAAATAAATAAATAAAATAAATAAAAACAAAACTGTAAAGGTACACGCCTTTATAGTCCCAGTACTCCGGAGGCAAAGGCAGGTGGATCTCTTGTGAGTTCCAGGCCAGCCTGGCCTACATAGTTCCAGGTCAGCTGGGACTAAAGGGAGACCCTGTCTAAACCGGACCAAAAAAAAAAAAAAAAAAAAAAAAAAAGAAAGAAAAAGAGGGGGCTAGAGAGCTGTAAGAGAGCACTGGCTGCTCTTATAGAGAACCTGGGTTTGGTTCCCAGCATCCACATGGCATCTTACAACAGTCCATAACTCAAGTTCCAGGGGATCCAATGCCCTTTTCTGACCTCCATGGCCATTGCATGACACAATTGCAGGCAATGCAGTGCTACACATAAAATAGAAAACAAAGACAAAGAAGCACAGTGTTGAAGCAGCCCGTAGGAGTGGGGGCGGGGCAGGGAGCTGACCCCCAGGATGCTGGTCTTTCCTGCGATTTGTGCTGGCAAGCAGCTGAGATCTGTACAGCCAGAGAACCTATCTTCCCATCTGCAAAACCTGCTAAGTATGAACCACCTCGTTGGCTGCAGCTGTAGGTGTCCACTCATCTTCTGGAGCCTTACAGCACTTGGACTACACAGCACTGAGTGCACCTGCTGACCTCAGGCTCAGGGTGATTCTCCATTCTCAGATGATGGGGTCTGCGCCTCCTCACTGAGGGCAGAGCTACTTTCCCTCTGCAAGTCACTGACCCAACTTCATGTTACCTGGTGTTAGTTTGACATCTGGCCTTCTGCTCTGAATTTTGTTTCTTCTAAGTTGTAGACTCTATACTTCCTCAGTTCCCTCTATTGTGTACGGATCAATATTGATGTTTCCTCTTTCATTCCTGCTACTGACAGTTTTATTGCCTTTCCAGAGCCAGGTTGTGGTTCTGTTCATGTCTATTTCATTCAGTTCCAGCTTTATTTCCTCTCTCTCCTCTCTCTCTCTCTCTCTCTCTCTCTCTGTCTTCTGGTCTTTTTGAGACAGGGTCTCCCTGTAACCCCAGCTGGAACTCACTATGTACACCAGTCTGGCCTTGAACTCACAGAGATTGGCCGCCTCTGCCTCGGAGTGCTGGGATTAAAGGCGTGAGCTACCACACACCCAGCTCATCAGTTATTGGAGGGTAAATTCTGGTTAGCTCTTCACAGCAGTTGGTGAGGAAACATTTACATGGGGTGAAGGCAATGTTTCACATACAACCTACCATTAGTTTCCTGGCTTTCACATCATGCCTCATTCCCATCCTGCATTTTAGTCAGGACTTCCTGGCCTGGAGCCAAACTAGTTCCTTCTTTTCCTTATCTCTGTGAGTGGCTTCCTGACTGATGCAATAGCTACCTGCTGTCATCTTCAGCATTTGGATGGGATTTCACTGGCCAATGATATTCCTCTTCTTTTTATTGCTGTTTTGAGAAACACAGACAGCATCTTAACACAGCATTCCCTAGCCTTTTATTTATTTTTTTAATTTTATTTATTTCTGTATGTGTATGAATGTACTGTCTGCATGCAAGTCTGTGCATCTGTGTAGTGCAATGCCGCGGAGGTCAGAAGAGGGTCTCATATTTCCCTGGAACTGGAGTTCTCCTGGAATTGGAGTTTCAGACGGTTCTCGGCCACCATGTGGGTGCTGGGGATCGAACCCGGGTCCTCTGTAAGAGCGGTCGGCGCTCTTAACCATTAGGCCATGTCTCCAGCCCCCTCCCTAGCCTTTTAATGTTGTCCTGGGGAATCTAACATGTTTACCAAGAGCACATTCTGTAGTACTTTCTCTGTTAGGCAATTTTAACTCCTCAAGTCTCAGAATCATTTCTGCAGCATCCGCTGATGGGCTGCCATGTCTTCCCTGGCTTTCTTCAGCTCTGCCTCAGGAACTTCTGCTCCATTACCTGTTGTCAGTACTACCCATTAATGCCAGCTTTATTCTGGCAACTACTTTGGCTATGTCGCTTTGGATTCTCCCTTGTTTTCACTCTGGAAGTACTCCCAACAGACTAACTTCATTCAATAAAAATTAAGTACTTACATTCAGGCATGGTGGTGCATGCCTTTAATCCCAGCACTCGGGAGGCAGAGGCAGGCAGATCTCTGTGAGTTCAAGGACAGCCTGGTCTACATAGCAAATTCCAGGACAGCTGGGGCTACAAGGAAGCTCTGTCTCAAAAAGACCAAAAAATAAATGTATATCAGTTGGTGGTCACACTATAAGAGGTGTGTATCCCCTATACTGCTGTGACGGAAAGTTTAGAGGACCCCTCTGCCCAGCAGCTATTCAGAAACATAAGTACCTAATTTTTTTTTTTTTTTTTTTTGGTCTGCCTTCCTCTGCCTTCCAAGCTCACAAGGCAAGTGCTTTATTCACTGAGTTATCTCGCTGCAGACTCACCTACATTTTTTTTTTGTCTTTTCGAGACAGGGTCTCCCTATAGCCCCAGCTGTCCTGGAACTCAGTCTGTAGACCAGGCTGGCCTTGAACTCACAAAGATCTGCCTGCCTCTGCCTCCCAAGTGCTAGGATTAAAGGCGTGTGCCACCATGCCTGGCTCTGATGTACATTTTTATATTAAACACAAGAGATCTCCATGGTTGTTATATCTCTAGCTCCCCAACCCCTGCCTCAAATAGACAGCTTACATGACTGTTGTTTAGAAAGGGCTACTTAGGACATAAAGGAAACATGAGAAATAAGGCATATAATTTGAGAGGAAACCTGAATTCCAGTTTCTCAGAGAAATGAACAAAGCATGCTGTGCTTGGGCAAATTCAAAGTTCTTGCAGTTAAAAGCACAGACTAGAATATATACTCCTAACAACACTTGCTGACTGGCAGTGTACAGATGTTTTCACTCTACCCATGTGAAGAACCAGAATGATCCAGTCATTGTATAGCATAGAAAGTGTTTGACACTCAAGACATTTTAAGTGGATAAATGATTCTTCTGTGAGGGAACATATCTAAATAACCCTTCCTAGTTTTTCCCTTTGAGGAATAATACACAGATAAGAGTTAAAAGTAGGCGACTCTGGAGGAGATAACTCAGTGAGTAAAGCTCTTGCCTTGTGAGCTTGAGAACCTGAGTTTGGATCCTAGAACGCATGTAAAAGTTCTGGGCATGACAGCACACGCTTATAATCCAGGATGGTGAGAGGGGACAGGTATTCGTTGGTATCTCACTAGCCTCATCTGTTTGATGATGTTCCAGGACAGAAGACCCAGTCTCTCACAAGAAGGTGGACAGTACCTGACAAATGGCACCTGAGGTTGTCCTCTCCACACACGGGCACACATGCATGGGCACACCTACACACACACAGGCACACATGCATGGGCATACCTACACAAACACAGGTACACATGCATGGGCACACCTACACACACACAGGCACACATGCCTGGGCACACCTACACACACAGGCACACATGCATGGGCACACCTACACACACAGGCACACATGCATGGGCACACCTACACATACACAGGCACACATGCATGGGCACACCCACACACACAGGTACACATGCATGGGCACACCTACACACACAGGTACACATGCATGGGCACACCTACACACACAGGCACACATGCATGGGCATTCCTACACACACACAGGCACACGTGCATGGGTACATCTACACACACACAGGTACACATGCATGGGCACACCTACACACACAGGCACACATGCATGGGCATACCTACACACACACAGGTACACATGCATGGGCACACCTACACACACGGGCACACATGCATGGGTACATCTACACATACACACAGGTACACATGCATGGGCACACCTACACACACACAGACATACATGCATGGGTACATCTACACACACACAGACATACATGCATGGGTACATCTACACACACACACAGGTACATGCATGGGCACACCTACATGCACACACATACACACACCTGCACAGGCACACATGCATGGGTACACATACACACACACACACACACACACACACACAGAAACACACAAAATATTAAGTTGGAAACTTGTTTTTTGGTACCAGGGCTCAAGCCCAGTGTTTTATGCATGCTAGGCAAGCTCTTATCTGCACCCTCAGCCGTGAAAATATTTGTCTTTACAATGCAGGTATTCTGAACACCTCAGAGGGCTCCCGTGACCTGATGGGGCTCCTTCCTGTGAACACGCTGGTGGATGTGCAGGTTGGAGCTCTGGCTGAAGCCCTTCCCACACTTGCTGCACTCGTAGGGCTTCTCTCCAGTGTGCACTCTCTGGTGGATGAGGAGTTTGGAGCTCTGGCTGAAGCCTTTCCCACACTTGCCACAGTGGTAGGGCTTCTCCCCGGTGTGGACTCTGAGGTGGATGCGAAGGTCTGAGCTCTGGCTGAAGCCTTTCCCGCACTCATAGCACTGGTAGGGCTTCTCGCCCGTGTGGATGCACCGGTGGATGTGCAGGTTGGAGCTCTGGCTGAAGCCTTTCCCGCATTCCCCACACTTGTAGGGCCTCTCGCCCGTGTGGACACGCTGGTGGATGTGCAGGTTTGATCGCTGACTGAAGCTCATGCCACACTCCTCACACTGATAGGGCTTCTCTCCGGTGTGGACACGCTGGTGGATGTGGAGTTTTGAGCTTTGACTGAAGCCCTTCCCACACCTGTCACACTTGTACGGCTTCTCACCTGTGTGGACGGCATGGTGGATGAGCAGACTGGAGCTCCTGGTGAAGCCCTTTGCACACTTGTCACACTTGTACGGCTTCTCCTCTCTGCGGGCTGCTTGATGCGTCAGTAGACTTGGCCTCCTGCTAAAGCCCTTCCCACGGCGCTCACGCTTGCAGGGCTTTTCATCCAGGGGGTCTCTCTGATGCAGTTCTGTGTTCTGAGTGAAGTCCTTATCACACTGATCACACGTGGATAGTTTCTCACGGAGATGATCCTCTGGGCTGGTGGCAGGGATCTTCCCATAGTTGTTACACTTACAGGGTTTCTCCACGTGATCTCTCTGATGACTGCAACTGCCCAACTGCGATTTCCGGCTGCAAACGTCTTTATCGTTACACTCAGAGGGAACTATAGATTCTTTGGACTGGGCACTCTGGCCAACTGCCTCGCTAAGGAAGAGCGCAGCCGCTGGTTCTGTGACATCACATCTAAGTTTGGTGTGAAGATGCTGAGAACAAGGGGCCACAGGACCTTCGTCGCTTATTCCTGTTCCCAGAGTTCTTTCTTCAGCTGCAGGAAGTCCTCTGCTCCCCTGGCGCTCGCTCCTCCACAACTTCTCAGGGGAGTCCTGTGTGGCCATTTGGCTTGGCACGCCAAAGATAAACAGTCTTTTCACTTTCACTGTTTGTGAAATCACTTTGGAAAATCTTCACTCTGTTTTTGTTTCTGGAAATATGGCAAGATGCTTCTGTCCACTTTTGGCAGGAATCCAGTTCAGGATGCTTCTGTCCACTTTTGACAGGAATCCAGTTCAGGGTCCCTGCCTACCCCCCCGTGGACACTCACAACACGATCTTGGCTCCAGGTACGGGCTGGCCACTGCTTCCAAAATGAGCCGCTAAGAAAGCCTACAGCAGCTCCTTATATCCTTTTTCTCTTGAAGATTCTCCACAGAATCTGTTTGGCTCTCCTAGGAAACAGAATTTAGTGATAAGAACAAAGAGTAGATTTTTAGATTTCAGAACAGGAATGTTTAAGGCCTAACACTTGTAACTTGCAGTTTAGCTTGCTCTTTCTTTTTTCTTGTTTGCTGAACCAAGGGCCTTAACCATGACAGGCAAGCACTCCACCTCTGTACTACAGTGCTATATCCCCAGCCCTTAGTTTAGCTTGTCCACTAGGAAAGAAAGACCTGGGTTCAGAAGACAGGCATGTCTGTTTTTAGGCACAGCTGATACAATATTCTTCACTATTCTTGCAAAAGACTATGAATCTATACTTTGACAAAAAAACATTTCACTTCACTTCATTCTAAGTGTTCAAGTATTCATTTAATTGGTTCCCACTTTTTTTTATTTTTTTTTATTTTGAGACAGGGTCTCCCTGTCGCCCCAGCTGTCCTGGAACTCACTCTGTAGACCAGGCTGGCCTTGAACTCACACCAGCTTAAAGGGTTGCCATGTGGGTGCTGGGAATCGAACTTGGGTCCTCTGCAAGAGCAGTTGGCGCTCTTAACCGCTGAGCCATCTCTCCAGCCCCAGTTTCCTACTTCTATAAGTGTTGGCACCATAACAGGCAGAATAGATTTTTTTTTTTTGCCTGACAAGCTAGTGTTCCCTGGAAGTATCTCTGGCTGGGCATGGTGGCGTACACCTTTAATCCCAGCACTCAGGAGGCAGAGGCAGGCGGATCTCTGTGAGTTCAAGGCCAGCCAGGTCTACAAAGTGAGTTCCAGTCCAGCTGGGACTAAAGGGAAACCCTGTCTCAAAAAGACCCCTCCCCCCAAATCTAGAAAGATGAGTATCTCAACAATGAGCATATCGAGTTAAATTACATACATATGTGTATAACACAGTATACTATATACCAGCTAGCTATGGGACTAGACTAGTGGCACCAAACTCAAACCTTCAAGACTTAGGAAAAATTTACAAAGGAAAATATACAAAAAATATATAGGTGCCAGGTGTGGTGGCACATGCCCTTAATCCTAGCACTTGGGAGGCAGAAGCAGGAAGATCTGTGTGAGTTCAAGGCCAGCCTGGTCTACAGACTGAGTTCCAGGCCAGCTGGGGCTACAGGGAGACCCTGTCTCAAAATTATATATATATGTGTGTGTGTGTGCGTGTGTACAATACACAGAGAAAATAGGACCCATTTAGGAAAACTGCGAGTAGCTTATTGTAAAGGAGAAAACAGGTAACTGGGTCTTTGGGGCAGCTTGATGTTAGACTCCTTGCCTAGTGTGTTCAAGGCCATAGGTCCGATTCCCCAGTTCCCCTCCCCCACAGTAACAGTGGCAAAGAATGTGCCCTGGAGAGGAAGGGGCAGCAAAGGGCTGAGCAGAATGACAGACTTTTCTGATTATAACCACCCTGGAAAGGAAGGGACAAGACCCTTCTACTACAGTAATTAAGAAGAAAAATGCCACGGGTGATGGCTGACTGATTTTACACCATTTGAGGGCAAAGAAAACCTAAGCAAGGGGAAAAAAGAGGTCCCGAGCTGCTGCCCGGGTTCTGCCTGCACAAGAAGCCGTGTTGCTGCATAGCCGATTGGAAATGAATGAAGGTGGGAAGGCTGAGTACGAAGGGGGACACGTGAGCAACTGAAGCCTACTTGTCTAACTTCCAGAGGACGTTCTTGCAGTACTGTTCAGTAAGCTGTGCTGCAGGGGTCTGCAAACCTGAGAGAATGCTCTAGGAACAGAATTTAAACTCACTGGTGGTATATGTTAACAAAACAGTTAGTGTGACTATTCTACTATCACATGAAACGACAAGAAACATACACCTTGGAATTTTGAAATAAAAGGAAAGTTGCCAACAGCAGAGTCAGTGCTGAGCACTACCACACCGGTCTCAATTACATTTTTATGCACTTAACCCACCACAATAAAAGGAAAAGGTGAGTTTGAGGTCAGCCTGGTCTACACAACAAGTTTGGGACAGCCAGGGCTACATCGTGAGACTGCCTCAAAAAGGAAAAGAAAAGTAAAGAAAAACCCCACTATGTCACAGTTGGAACTAGAAAACCAATTAGCTTTTTTTTTTTTTTTTTTGTCTTTTCGAGACAGGGTCTCCCTGTAGCCCCAACTGTCCTGGAACTCATTCTGTAGACCAGGCTGGCCTTGAACTCACAGAGATCCACCTGCCTCTGCCTCCCAAGTGCTAGGATTAAAGGCGTGTGCCACCACGCCTGGCCCCAATTAGCTTTTTATCACCTTTCAGGCCTCATATCTTAAAAATGATTTTTTATTTTTATTTATTTTTTTATGTGTATGGTGTACTGTCTGCATGTAGGTTGGTGGCCCGTGTCGTGCAATGCCACAGAGGTCAGAAGAGGGCATCAGTTTCCCCTCGGAACTGAGTTAAAGACGGTTTCTTAGCCACTATGTGGGTGCTGGGATTGAACCCAGTCCTCTGCAAGAGCAGTTGGCACTCTTAAACACTGAGCCATCTCTCCAGGCCCGCCAAAAAACAATTTAAAAAAAGATTTTACGTGTACCTGTTTGTGTCTGCATTATGTAAGTGCACCTCATGCATGCCTTGTGCCCATGGAGGCCCAGAAGAGTGCGTTGGATTCCTCTGGAACGGCAGTTAAGTCTTATGGGTAGGTTTTAGGCACTGTGGTAGCCACCAGGAAAATCAAACCTGAGTTCTCCTCAAGACCAGCCAGTGGGTTTTTTTTTTTTTTTTTTTAAACTTTTTGACACAGGGTCTCCCTATAGTTCTGGCTGTCCTGGAACTTATTCTGTAGACCAGGCTGGCCTTGAACTCACAGAGATCCACCCGCCTCTGCCTCCCAGGTGCGACCACGCCCAGCTCAGCCAGTGGTTTTTAACTATAGCCATCTCTTCAGCCTTTTGTTTATTTATTTATTCATTTATTTATTTATTGGTCTTTTTGAGACAGGGTCTCTTCTCCTAGTAGTCCCAGCTTGTCCTAGAACTCACTCTGTAGACAAGGCTGGCCTTGAACTCACAAAGATCCGCCTGCCTCTGCCTCCCAAGTGCTAGGATTAAAGGCGTGCGCCACCACGCCCGGCTTCTTCAGCCTTTTAAAGAGATACCCTATACCCAGCCCCCTGGTGCAGATCTAGCAGTCTTTCTGTTCTCTCTTTTGTAGTCCTTTTAGTTTGTGTTTGCCAGGAGTAAATCATCCATGTATTACAGGAGTGTGCATTTTACCTCTGCACTTGGTAAGTGTGCATCATCTGACAGGGCTTCTCCAAACATCGCGGGGGAGTGCTGGGGGGGATCAGGTTGGTGGTCCCTGCAGGTCAAGGCAGGGAGTACCAACAACAGAGATCAGGCCCCTACTTTGGGCAGCAGTTCTCTCCCCAGAAAGGGTACTGGAGATACTGGGACACAAAGTAATTTATGCTTTACCTGGTGTCCTCCCATGATGCAACTGTGACACTCACAGAAGGGGCGCTTGGTCTTCAGTAGCTCCCATTATAGTTGCCTTTTTCCCTGACATGGACTGGCCTGGTAAAGATCAAATGTTTAGTGCAGGCGCTTACCATAAAGTCCACCAAGTGGCCTGAATTTCATTTTGATCTTGGGCTTGTGGAGACCTAGGGACAATGAGCCTGGTCTGTGTCCATCTGAGCTGATTCTGGTCAGCTCAATGAAGTTGAGGTGGTGGGTGGTTTGGCCACAGAGTTTGGTCCTGCTTTTGTCTCAGGTCTCTCCCCCTCTCCCCTCTATCCTTACTGGAGCATTCTTTCATGTCCAATTTCCTTGAAGTATGCACAATGATCCTTCTATAGGAGAGTATGAAACTTAGGCTTAGTTCCTGTCTGGTCCTGGGGATGGGGGCTGGTCAGCCAAGAGCTGCCATAGGAGGCAGCCTTTTGTTTTAGTTTCTTGTCTACTGGCCTGTTTCTAACTTATAAATCCTTTCCCAGGCTACTTAGCTGGGTACCATTCATGGCTGCGAACACTTGCAGCTTTGTTAATTTTCTCTGGATGTCTCCCTGTGCCTGGCCTACAAAGGCAGGACATTTGATTCTCTGCGACCCCAGGGTCAAAAGGAGTGGACAGGCATTACGTAAGGCCTTACAGAGCCTCTCCTAAAACTCAGATGGGCTCTCATCTGGCTTCCGGAGGACCTTAGTAGTGTTAAACACGTGTGCTAGTTTCTTCGCTAACCTAGGAGGGCTTTACTCTGCCAATGACCATTCGGGAGTTTTCTTCTTGGAGGTTGGCTCTAACCCAGGTTTAGGTGTTTATCTGGTCCATAGGTACATGGGCCGTCAACCATTTCTGAGCCTTGGACATTATTTGTCACTGTTTCTCAGTGTTGAAGAAGGTTAAGAGTAGCTGACGGCAGTCTCTCCATGTGGGGAGGAGAGTCTGACAGAGATGGACTCCACCAGGTCTATGGTAGCCTAAGGTTTCTGAGTATGACGGGATATGGTGCTTCCAATTAAGGCAGTCTATGGTGAAGGGCTGGTAGTACAGAACAAGTTGGCCGTCTGGGACACTTCCATCTTCTACCATATACATGTTGGTGGCCTCAGGTCTTGAGGAGAGAGGCATTTGGAAGGTGGGGTGCTGGCCCTGGGGTGACGGGGAGCTTCTTCCCACGTGTTTGGGTTCTACTGGTCATGGTGGCAAGTGCTCAGGTGAAGGGAGAGCCTCTTTAAAGAGCCTTTAAAATGGATTTTAAAAATCCATTTAAAAATCCATTTTAAAATTTTTATTTAATTAATTTATTTTTTGTCTTTTTGAGACAGGGTCTCCCTGTAGCCCCAGCTGTCCTGGAACTCACTCTGTAGACCAGGCTGGCCTTGAACTCACAAAGATCCGCCTGCCTCTGCCTCCCAAGTGCTAGGATTAAAGGCGTGTGCCATCACGCCCAGCTATTTATTATTTTTTTTTATATGTATGAATGTACTCTCTGCATGTGAGTTTGTGCACCTGTGTCATGCAATGCCTTGGAGGTCAGAAGAGGGCGTCAGATTCCCCTGGAACTGGAGTTAAAGACGGTTCTCAGCTGCCATGTGGGTGCTGGGGACTGAACCTGGGTCCTCTGCAAAAGCAGTCGGTGCTCTTAACAGCTGGGCCATCTCTCCAGCCCCAGGACTGAGTTTCTTGACAGAGACTGGGTTCTTGTCATGAGACTCTTACGCTGCCCTTGCCTATGGGTGCAGAACTGCATCCAGGGGCCTGAATCAAAGCCACTTGCAGCCAAGAATGAAGAATCTACACGTGGAACTGGTCCAGGCGGCCCGGCTCCCCGGTTATCACCTGGTATACTGTCTTTGTTTTGGTCACATCCAGGATTCCCTCCTGGGGCCACTCTACACTGTGTTAGCCACTCTAATTCAGAGGGCTTTTAATTTTCTCACACATCCTGCCATCATAATCTCCTTGACATTTTGATCATGCAGTCTAAGACAGTGGGTTTTGAGGGGTAGCCACCCTCCTATTGTGTACCTCCAACTGTGTTGGTGCTGGAAAACAAAGTGCTCTGGAGCGAGTACTGCTCCACACAGAAATCACTGCCCACCTGGCTGCTCTCCTAGCAGGGAATCAGATGCCCCTTAGGAGCAAGTGGTTCAGTGTCAAACCTTCAACAGACTGGACTCAGCAGAAAAAGAGTTAAGTTTGCTGTTTAGTTGTATGAGATTGTCAGGGACTGCAGGTCAGGACCCAGTCAGACCTTGTAGTCTCAGTGACCGTGGACACACACACTTACACATGCTCAAACACATACACACATCAGGTATATATATATATATATATATATATATATATATATATATATATATATATGTATACTCTTCTATACTGAACTCTAGGAACCTCCCTGTGAGGCTCTAACTTAGGCAACAGTGAAAATTGCTGGAGTTAGCCGGGCATGGTGGCGCACGCCTGTAATCCCAGCACTTGGGAGGCAGAGGCAGGTGAATCTCTGTGAGTTCAAGGCCAGCCTGGTCTATAGAATGAGTTCTAGGACAGCTGGGGCTACAGGGAGACCCTGTATCAGAAAAAAAAAAAGTAACAATGTTGGGAAACCCAAAGTGTTAGGGAACATGGCCTTAGAAAAGACAAAGAAGTAATGGAGAGGCTGTGCTTGTTTGAATTCTTCATAAAAGCATACAGACTTTGAAGCTTGTGGTCAGCTGAGCTAGTACTCCCAGGGGCAGGAATTTCAGGCAGGAAATGTTAAGCTTCTCATTAAGGTGATACTTATTCCACTCACCTGTCTCCTTAGCATGATTTAGGGTGAATCCATTGTCTCAGGGGTGGTCCTGAGGCCAGGAGATTGACCTGGCTGAACTAAGGGCCATTTAAAAAAATGTTATTTTTATTTTATGTATTGCCTGCATGTGTGTGTGCCTGTGTCATGCAATGCCTGTAGAGGGCATTGGATTTCCCTGGAACTGGAGTTATGGATGGTCCTTAGCTGCCATGTAGGTGCTGGGAATCAAACCCAGGTTCTCTACAAGAGCACCCAGTGCCATGGGCTGGAGAGATGGCTCACAAGTTAAGAGTGCCGACTGCTCTCGCAGAGGACCTGGGTTCGATTCCCAGCACCCACATGGCAGCTAAGAACTGTCTTTAACTCCAGTTCCAGGGGAATCCAACACCCTCTTCTGACCTCTGAGGCATTGCATGACACGGGTGCACCAACTTACATGCAGACAGTACATTCATACACATTAAAAAAAAAAAAAAAAAAAAGCAGCCAGTGCTCTTAACCACTGAGCCGTCTCTCCAGCGCCCCTAATGGACATATTTTGCCACTGCAACATGGGCATGATTCCTCCTAGCTAGAATATTCTCCCCCTCACCAGTCATTTGCTTAAATCATTTAATCCTTTCATTCTCAGTTTCCCTTCAGAGGCCTCCCCCGAAACTCAAAACATATCAACCTCACCCTATTACACATCTCATACTTTCAGAACACTGCTACAGCCTTAAGACATCACATTTCTTTCTTTTTTGGTCTTTTTGAGACAGGGTCTCCCTGTAGCTCCGGCTGTCCTGGAACTCGCTATGTAGACCAGGCTGGCTTTGGACTCACAGAGATCCACCTGCCTCTGCCTCCCAAGTGCTAGGATTAAAGGCGTGCACCACCACACCCAGCCCAAGACATCACATTTCTAGTAATGTACAGGGCTTACATAATGTTTCTTCCACAAGGCTGTGAAAAATTAAGTCACAGAACAGCCAATTGCTAAACATAAAGCACTAAAATACAGTTAGTTACCCTTCTGTTTCTTGGGTTCTCTATTAATGGACTCAATCAGTTGCAGGCTGAAACATTTGGGGAAAAACTCACCTGTACCAAATGCATACAGATGTTTCTCCCCTTGTCAGTCTTCCCTGAACAATGCAGTAGACAGTTATTTACAGTGTTCCACTGTACCAGGAATGTAAGTCATCCAGAGACAATTTAAAGTACCCAGGGGCAAGTATATAGATTGTGTGCAAGTCCTGTGACACGATATACAAAGACCTGGAGCATTCTGGGTATTCATGGTTCTTGTCCCAATCCTGCAGAGATGCTGAAAGACAACCTGTAGGACCTTGTATAAACACTGGGAAGATTAACCAGATGAGATACAGTGGTTATAAGAAAATGTCACCAGGTCTGAGACTGAGCTACAAACAGGAAATTGTGAGAAGATGGGGGTCAAGCAGAAAGAGCAGTCAGAGGTGGCACACAGGCAATGGACGTCACACAAAATCTTAGAAGACAGAATTAACAGGAACTGGAGCATGGGATAATCGAAGGTTCCAGAGCAAGGCCGGAGACCAGAGGACAATGGTGATAGCTGGGCAGGAGGCGAGAGCCGGGTAGGAGGAGAGAGCCGGGCAGGAGGCGAGAGCCGGGCAGCAGAGAATGGCATCCTCAGGTATGACCAGGGAACAGAGAGCTCAAAAGTTAGACAAGGGGCCTATAGTCTCTACCCCAGGGACCACGGGCAAATCTTCATTTAAAAAAAAAAAAAAAACAACAAAAAACTGAAGAGTGATAAAATAAGTGATACGTGTAAGGGAGACAAGTCAATTTGCAACATCTAATACGAGCTTGAAAAGCAATGCCGGGGCTGGAGAGATGGCCTAGCGGTTAAGAGCGCCGACCGCTCTTGCAGAGGACCCGGGTTCGATCCCCAGCACCCGCATGGTGGCTGAGAACCATGTGTAACTCCAATTCCAGGAGAACTCCAGTTCCAGGGGAATCCGAGACCCTCTTCTGACCTCCGCGGCATTGCACGACACGGGTGCACAGACCTACACGCAAAACAGTACATTCATACACATAAATAAATAAAATAAAATTAAAAAAAAAAAGAAAAGCAATGCCAAAAATCTGGCTAATCTTTCCCATAATTTAGGCACCACAGTGAGCCATTTTAGGGTGAAACTGGTGGGACGAATACATTTAAGAGGGAATGTATTTGTGGGTACTGAGGATGGTGTGGAGAAGAAGGTATTAAACTGGAGGATTTTCAGTACTGACCAAAGTAGGGATATAAGGGAAAAAGTTGAAAAGAATCTAAAATTTCTTTTTTTTTTTCATCTTTTTTTTTGAGACAGGGTCTCCTTGTAGCCCCAGCTGGGGGTTCCAGAGAACTCACTATGCAGACCAGGCTGGCCTTGAACTCACAGAGATCTGTCTGCCTCTGCCTCCTAAGTGCTAGGATTAAAGGTTTGCACCACCATCCCTGGCAAGAATCTAAAATTTCAACACACTGAATTTGAAGTAGCATTGGATCCTAAAGTGTAGCTGCCCCATGTCCAAGAAAATATATAGGAGCGGAGTTTTACAAGGCTAAGAAAATAAAGACATGGTGTAGAAAGGACTGTTACAAAGCAGACACTCTGGACTGTTGACGTTAGCTTAACTGTGCAACCAAAAAGTTACTATTTATAAAGGAAACAAGCTCACTGAGCCATGCGCTCTGTGACCTGGGCTTATAACCTTGATCCCTTGGGACCCCACTTTGCCCTCCACCCCAGATAGTGAATGGATGTGTGTGTGCTTCAACTAGCAAACCAAAGTGCTGAATGCAGCACATTCATATTTGTATCCTCACTGAAAGCAGCGAGAATTGGGAATGCTTGCCATTGTGCACATGAGATACTTCAGGCCTCAGGATCAGAGTTCGAGACTGTCGAAGACGAGGGTGGATCCACGCTGGAGAAAGCGTTTTGAATAAAATTATGAGTGAAGCTGGGCTTCAGAGCACATAGTTCTGGGAGACATCTAGAGAATGGGCATCAGTTCTGCCACCTAAATCTCCATTGTTTTCTCTCTCTCTCATTATCTGTCACTCATAGCTTTCAACCCAGATCACAATAACTCTTTACAAAGTTAAAAAAATGTTTTATTTATTTATTTTTATTTTTTTTATGCATGTGTATGTGCACATGTGCGTGGTACCCAAGGTGGCCAGCAGATGGGGTAGGATTCCCTGAAGCTGCAGGTGGGTCTGAAGTCTGAACCACTTGACCTGGGTGAGGGAACTGAATTTGTGTCCTCTGGGAGAGTAACCAGCACTCCTAACCACTGAGTCATCTCTCTACCCCCATTACAAAGGCTTTGTTGTACAAACTATCACTTCTCAATCCAAAGTCTAGAGATCCTAGAAGTAGTAGAGAATTCCATGCCACAGAAAGGATATGAACGGACCACCCCCTGTGTACTAGGCTGAAAATTCCAAGTTGAGAAATGGTACAAATGACCAATGAGAGGCCGAGAAAGGGAGAAAGGGGAAGGAGACAGTACTCCTGTTGCAGGACAAAACTGAGACAGCAAGATTCTGAATAGCGCTAGTCTGCTGGTACAGTGGGTGGAGCTAATGGGTCACCCTAAGATTGAATGATAACTTACTGTGGGAAGGTGGCCTCAGTGTCTTAAGGCCAACTGGAGAGGTGGGTCACAATACCAGAATTTTCATATTCCTACTGGGCAAATGTCAAACTCATCAGAGCTATAGGCAGGTCGGCATAGACTGATTACCTAGAATTCTCTAATACTGTCATGGCTCTTTCATTCCTCCCATCATCATTCTAGAACTTTCAGCCTCAGGTCAATCAGCAAGGCCCTTTCTGAATTAGGATGAGCCAGGTGCCTGCTCCTTTATGAGATCATAGCATCTCTGACATACCTCAACTACAGCTGGCTGTAAGATTCGGAATGACAGGGGCATGTTCACCTAGTCTTTAAACCCTTAGCAACCAGCCTAACAGACCTGGGATCTAAGGGACAAACCTTCAAGGTAATTGGATAAAGAAATGATACAACTCAAAGAGAACTTAAAAATCATCAAAGCTAGCCAGGGTGTGGTGGCACACGCCTTTAATCCTAGCACTTGGGAGGCAGAGCCAGGCGGATCTCTGTGAGTTCAAGGCAAGCCTGGTCTACAGAGTGAGCTCCAGACCAGCTGGGACTAAAGGGAGACCCTGTCTCCAAAACACCAAAAAAAAAAAAAAAAAAATCATCAAAGCTAATACTCTCACTTTACAGATGAGAAAGCCAAGAAAGGATTTACCAAGGTCACAGGAGGAAGAGGCTGGGACTTCAGTCTTTCAACAGAAATCAAGGACAAACTCTGGCACACAGAAAAGTACTGGTAATGTGAAAAAAAATAATATGTTAAACTATTTTTTAATTTTATTTTTATGTGTCTGAGTGAATTGCCTATGTGTGTGTAAGTGCACCCATGTCATGGATGCAATGCCCAAGGAAGTCAGAAGAGGGCATTGGATTCCCCAGAAATTGGAGTTAGGGATGGTTGGAATTGAACCCAGGTCCTCTGCAAGGCAGCCAGCACTCTTAACTGATGAACCAT
This sequence comes from Rhizomys pruinosus, assembly GCA_009823505.1. Lineage (NCBI taxonomy): Eukaryota > Metazoa > Chordata > Mammalia > Rodentia > Spalacidae > Rhizomys > Rhizomys pruinosus. Next base: position 2,479,946 of record VZQC01012059.1, on the reverse strand, counting down.
CTCTCCAGCCCCATGAAGCCTTTTCTTTTCTTTTTTTTTTTTTTAAAGGTACTTTAAGCTTTACTTTATTTTTAATTTTTAAATTTTATTTATTCTCTATGTATATGAATGTACTGTCTGCATGCAGGTCTGTGCACCATGTCATGCAATGCTGTGGAGGTCAGAAGAGGGCATTGGATTCCCCTGCAACTGGAGTCAAAGACGCCTCTCAGCCGCCATGTGGGTGCTGGGGATCGAACCCAGGTCCTCTGCAAGAGCAGTTGGCACTCTTAACCACTAGGCCATCTCTCCAGCCCCATTTTTTCTTTTTTTTTTAAATTTTATTTATTTACTTATTTTTATATGTATGAATGTACTGTCTGCATGTAGGTTTGTGCGCCTGTGTTGTGCAATGCCTCGGAGGTCAGAAGAGGGTTTCAGATTCCCCTGGAACTGGAGTTAAAGACGGTTCTTGGCCATCATGTGGGTGCTGGGAATTGAACCCGGGTCCTCTGCAAAAGTACTCAATATTCTTAACTGCTAGGCCATCTCTCCAGCCCCTATTTTTTTCTTTTTTTTAAAAGACTTTTACATTTTTATTTTTCCATTTATTTATTTATTTGTATGAATGTTCTGTCTGCATGTAGGTTTGTGCACCCGTGTCGTGAAATGCTGCAGAGGTCAGAAGAGGGCATCAGATTCCCCTGGAACTGGTGTTAAAGATGGTTCTCGGCCACCATGTGGGTGCTGGGGATGGAACCTGCGTCCTCTGTAAGAGCAGTCAGTGCTCTTAACCACTAGGCCATCTCTCCAGGCCCAATGAAAACTTTTCTTTAAATGAAAAAGTTATCAAATTTTAAAAATCTGATTTATTGTGCTTATGTGTGTGTACATGTGTTTGCCATGATGTGTGTGAAGGTCCCAACGTGAGAGAGTTTGTTCTTTCCTTCCATCATGTGGATTCCAGAGATTGAACTTGGGTCATCAGGCTTGATGGCAAGAAGCTTTTACCCGCTGAGCCATCTCTCCAGCCTGATAAAGTTATTTATTTATTTATTTTTTGAGACAGGGTCTCCCTATAGCCTCAGCTGGCCTGGAACTCACTCTGTAGACCAGGCTGGCCTTGAACTCACAGAGATCCACCTGCCTCTGCCTCCTGAGTACTAGGATTAAAGGCATGCACCACCAAGCCTGGCTTAAAGAGGGTTCTTAGCCACCATGTGGGTGCTGGGAATCAAACCTGGGTCCTCGGCAAGAGCAGTTGACACTCTTAACCGCTGAGCCATCTCTCCTGCCCCAAGTTATTTCTTTAATATATACCAGACTCTCAAAATTTACTACACTGCTGCCGGGCGTGGTGGCGCACACCTTTAATCCTAGCACTTGGGAGGCAGAGGCACGCGGATCTCTGTGAGTTCGAGGCCAGCCTGGTCTACAGAGTGAGTTCCAGGATAGCCAGAGCTACAGGGAGACCCTGTCTCAAAAAGACCAAAAAAAAAAAAAAAATTTACTACACTGCTATCCACAGCTGCATCAACACTCAATACATAGTCATCACAGCCCAGAAAGGGAGAACTCTGAACCAGAGCCTGTAAACGTTACTCTCTTGTCAAGTCAAGTACTTTCCAATCTCTCAGTACCTAGATGGAGCTCTCCTCTATGAAAAGATTCTTAAAAGTATTTAGTCTCTTCCTGCGGAATGCTATATTTGGCAAGCAAAAGGCTGACCTTTGTGCTAGTGATGTTAAGAGTCATTTTCCTTCCTTAAAATCCAGCCTTAACCTGGCATGGTGGCATATACCGCTAGCTACCTGACTTCCTTCAAGCAAGCAATCACAGGGCTGGAGAGATGGCCTAGCGGTTAAGAGTGCTGATGCTCTTGCAGAGGACCCGGGTTCAATCCCCAGCACCCACATGGTGGATGAGAACCGTCTGAAACTCCAATTCCAGGAGAACTCCAGTTCCAGGGGAATCCAACACCCTTTTCTGACTCCGTGGCATTGCACGACACGGGTGCACAAACCTACATGCAGACAGTACATTCATACACATAAAATAAATAAAATTAATAAAAAAAATTGAAAAAAAGCAAGCAGTCACTTGAGCCCCAGAGTTTGAGGCCAATCTGGGAAACATCAAGACACCATTTTATTGAGGAGGAGGAGGAGGAGGAGGAAAAAAGGAAGAGGAGAAGAACAGGTAGAGCAGGAAAATTCAGCTTAACTTCAGGAGTAATGATCTCCTTCCCCTCCCTCCCTCCCTTCCACAATTCCATCATCTCCAGATTATCTCATTTTGAATGCATCAATAAGTTATTCATCAGGCCAAAGCCCTCACTATATATGGTCTCTGGAAGTGCCCGCACATATTCATAAGTATGCTTCACTGATTCCTAAAAATTTCTCAAACACTGTTCTAGTTTGCCTTCAATTGCTGTGAGAAAACACTCTGACCAATACCAACTTGAGGAGGAAAAGGTTTATTTGTCTTACATCTCCCTGGTCACAGTTCATCACGTAGAGAGCCCAAGGCAGGAACTCAGGGCAGGAACCTAGAAACAGGAACTGAAGCACAGGCCTCAAAAGGAATGCTGCTCACTGGCTTGGTCCCCTGGCCCATGCTCAGCCTGCTTTCTTACACAATACAGCAGAACCTGTCCAGGGGTGACACTGCCCATAGTGGGCTGGGCCCTCCCACATCACTCAACAATCAAGAAAATGCCCCACAGGCCAGTCTAATGGAGGTAATTCTCCAATTGAGGCTCCCTCAACCCAGGTGTGTCAAGTTGACACTAAAGCTATCCAGCACACAGACTAACCATCAAATGAATTCTTTTTTTATACATCAAGAGAGCATGCACCATAGTTTATAGCTTTATTTTCTCAAGGCCACTTAGCACCAGACTAGGCATATTGTAACTCTGAATGACCCCAAATGCTCCAGTTTTGATCTTGGTTTGCTGAAGGCTTGACTGCCCCTTGCCAACCTCTGACACTACCGGGAAGTAGGACCCAGTAGAAGGAATTTAGGTGACTGGAGACACTGAGATCCAGGTCCTTTCCCGCAGGGAGTGAACAGAACTCCTTCACTACACAGGCCTCAAGTAGGGTCCAGTGATCACAGACTGAAACAGGGAGCTGAGATACTATCTTCTACAAACTGAGTATCTCAGGTATTTCATAGTAATGAAGAATTAACACACGTGTGAAATGTCTAGTAGGAAAAGGCCAATTTCGAGGGGATCAGGCAAAGGGGCTCTGTGGAGTCTTTCAACAGAAGAGCACAGCTGGATGCTTTGAGTAGACCGAATTTATGGCAAGGTAGTACAGTGAAGACTGACAGCACACACCTGTTCGGAACCTGGTGCTACCGTATGCTCAGCCAGTGTCCCTGTTTCCCCGTGTATAAAACACCGCACTTCACAATGAAGCTTGACAATAAAGAGAAAAATAACAGTAAAGAGAAGGATCTGATTTTAGACAGGCACTCAGCTAAGGCTCATGTCCCATCTTTGTTCCGAGAAGGAAACGTTGTGTCTAGTCTTAGAGATAAGGCATGTTTTGGTGAAAAAAACTCCCAAGCATCTGGAACTTGGTTAGGGCAGATTCTTCCAAAGACCCTGCTCTGCAGGTTTCCCAACTTCTACGCTGACGGTCTAGATTGAATGGGAGTTCTCGGGTTCTCTGTAGGGCTCTCAGCATCTATTTCAGCTACTCAAGACCCTTTACCTGACCTTATTCTCATCTGGGATGCAGAAGGCAGGGTGTGCAGTGGAAACCTCTGGACCTCTCAGAGATCTCTTAGAGGGTCTCTCCCAGGAGCCCCTGTCTACCCAATCCATCTTTGGAATAAGACCAATGACTTGACTGGCGTGGAGAAGGCCACCTACGAAGTCCAGGTCCTCCCGGCCTGCTGCGCGTGACCTCCGTGGGCCGCGGCCTTGCCCTGCGGGGAAGAGCTGGGAACGCGCAGCAGGCGGGCGCACTCGGGGCCGCTGTCCCCTCCCGCAGCCTCCGCTCCCCCGGCCGTCTCGGCCACCTCCCCGGCCGCACGCCACACCCTGACCGAGATTCCTCTGCCCGCCCGTCGGGCACCTCGGCCCTGCTCACCTCTCTTGGCAGCGCCACACCTGAAAACGCAGGACTTGGGGGGGGCATCCTCCATCGCCCGAACTACAAGTCCCAGCAGGCCGCGGGCGGCGGAGAAGCTCTACTTCTGAGTCCACTTCCGGCGACGACGCTAGGCGCTGAGCTGTGCTGGCCACCGGCCTTGGGCCGCGTTACCAGGATTTAGAGTGAGTCTTTTTATTAAGGACTTATTCCAGAATACTGGTTAATGTGTTTTTCAGTTGTTAAAATGCTGCTGGAGAGAAAAGAATATAAATAGCAATGTAATTTCGTCTAATTTTAAAAATATTTGGAAACTAATATCGCCCCAAGCCGAGTGTCCTGGTGCATACATGTAATCTCAGCACCAGGTAGGTGGAGCCAGCAGTATCGTGAGTTCGAGGCCAGTCTGGACTACACAGGGAGACCCTGTCCCCACACCAAACCAAACCACCACCACCACCACCACCTCCACCACCAAAAAAACGGTGCTAAACATTTCACAAATTGCTGCTGACAACTACCTGACTCCAGGGCATGGCATCCAGCGGCCTCCTCTAACCTCTGGAGGCACTGCATACAGGTACACAAACTTCAACGCGTGCACACACCCTCATACACATAAATAAAATGAATTTTATGTTTTATTATTTTATGTATATGAGAGTATTGGCTGCATACATGTAAGTGCACCTGTGTTATGTAGCGCCCACAGAGGACAGAAGAGGGCGTTGGTTCCCTTGGAACTGGAGTTACAGTCTGTTGTTAGCTACTGTAGGAGTAGCCAGTGCTCTTAACTGCGTAGGCATCTCTCCAGCCCCAATAAAATGAATATTAAAGGTCATTAACTATCAGTAGCATTGGTTAAAAAATGTAAGTTAAGGGGCTGGAGAGATGGCCTAGTGGTTAAGAGCACCGACTGCTCTTGCAGAGGACCCGGGTTTGATCCCCAGCACCCACATGGCAGCTGAGAACTGTATTTAACGACAGTTCCAGGGGAATCCTATGCCCTCTTCCTCGGTGGCATTGCATGACACGGGTGTACAAACCTACATGCAGACAGTACACTCATACACATAAATAAAAATTAAAAAAAAAAAAGTAAGTTAAGCCAGGTCTGGTGTCGCACGCCTTTAGTCCCTGCACTCAGAAGGCAGAGGCAGGCAGATCTCTGAGTTCAAGGCCAACCTGGTCTATGTATCGAGTTTCAGGACAGCTGGGACTAAAGGGAGACCTTATCTCAAAAAGACCAAAAAAGAAAAGAAAAAAGAAAAAGTAAAAACAGTTTAGGCTGGGGGTAAAGTTCAGTGGTAGAGGACATGCATAACATGAGCAAGGTCCTTGGTGTATACACACACACACACACACACACACACACACACACACACACACCACTGCTTTTAGAATATGAAGCCACTTTCCTAATGCTTGGAAGTTATTAATTAGCTCATGGTAACTAATAATTTCAACTCATAGAAAAACATCAGTGGCGCTGGAGAGGTGGCAGCAGTTACCGTAGGACCTGAGTTTGGTTTCAGCACTCACGTGGGAAGCTCACAACTGCCTTCAACTCTAGCTCAAGGAGATCCAACACTCTCTTCTGTTCTCAGAGAGAAACTGCAAATCCTGTGCACACAGCCCCCCTCCTACACACATAGTTAAAGATTTAAAAATATTAAAAAAAAACAGCAGTAAGAGACTGCTCTTGCAGAGGACCTGGGTTCAATTCCCACCACCCACATGGTGGTTAACAAAAGTCTGTAACTCTGGTTCTAGGGAATTTAACATCCTCTTCTGATCTCCTTGGGTACTGCATGCATGCCATAGGTGCACTTACACACATGCAAACAATACATTCATACATAAAAGTTATATATATATATATATATATATATATATATATTATTATCTTTTTAAGGCAGAACAAGCTATCCTTGATCTCAAAGGGATCTATCACGTGCCTCTGCCTCCCAAGTGCTGGGATTAAAGCCGCAACCACCACACATTTTTAGCTTATTATTTTTTATGTGTATGAGTGTACTGCCTGCATGTAGGTTGATGCACCTGTGTTGTGCAATGCCCTGGACGGAGGGCAGAAGAGGGTGTTGGATTCCCCTGGAACTGGAGTTAAAGATGGTTCTAGCCTCCCGTATGGGATGCTGGGAATGGAACCCTGGTCCCCTTAACCGTCGAGCCATCTCTTCAGCCCCAAATAAAATATTAACAACTCAGCAATAATGTATTTGGATATAAAGAACTAAACAGTTAATAAGCTTGATTTAATAGATACAGAACTCTTCTATATTTTTAACATGAAATAGCCACAAATATTGATGCCATTAAATCATAGAGAAAATGTCAGTAAAGTTTTAAGGAATTGATAGTAGTATGTGGAGTCAAATTTCACTTACCCAAAACACTTTAGAGTGCTTTTCTGGCATGTGCAACCCCTCTCCCCCAAGAGTCTTCAGGTAGACCCTGTTATCAGGTGTGTCCAGCCAGTGGCCCGTATGTTCCTCAGGAAAGCTGTGTGTCCAGCCCAACACAAAAAATCATAAATTCAAACATTGTGAGTTTTTGTTTGTAATTAAAAATATTTTGGGGTTGGAGAGATGGCCTAGCGGTTAAGAGCACTGACTGCTCTTGCAGAGGACCCGGATTCGATCCCCCAGCACCCACACAGCAGCTGAGAACTGTCTGTAACTCCAATTCCAGGGGAATCCGACGCCCTCTTCTGACCTCCACGGCATTGCATGACACGGGTGCACAGACCTACATGCAGACAGTACATTCATACACATACAAAAATAAATAAAAAATTAAAAAAATGTTTTATGCTGGTTGTGGTGGTGCACGCCTTTAATCCCAGCGCTTGGGAGGCAGAGGCAGGTGGATCTCTGTGAGTTCAAGGCCAGCCTGGTCTACAGAGTGAGTTCCAGGACAGCTGGGGCTACAGGGAGACCCTGTCTCAAAAATACCAAAAGTTTTTTTTTAATTTATTTTATGTGTACGAGAGTATTGCCTGCATGTATGTAAGTGCACTGGTGTCCTGCAGTCACTGAGGGGTCAGAAGGGGGTGTTAGAAACTCCTGGAACTGGAGTTACAGTTTACCACCATGTGGGTGCTGGGAATTGAACCCAGGTCCTCTGCAATAGCAGCCAGTGTTCTCCCAACCCTTATTTGTAATTTTTTTTTGTTCTCTTTTGTTTTTTAATCTTTTTGAGACAAGGTCTCCCTGTAGCCCCAGCTGTCCTGGAACTCACTCTGTAGACCAGGCTGGACTTGAACTCACAAAGATCCACCTGCCTCTGCCTCCCAAGTGCTGGGATTAAAGGTGTGTGTCGCCACGCCCAGCTATTTATAATTTTTTTTTAACTCAGTTGCACAGTTCATTTAAAAACCATTTTTACTATTATTTATTTTTGTGTGCATGTGTGCTGGTGTGACACTGCATATATGTAGATTAGAGGACAACTTTGGGAGTTGGTTCCTTCTGTCCACCTTGTTGAGACTGGCTCTCCCCTGTTTTTGATACTCTATGTCCAGAAAAGGCAAAGAGGGGCGCAATGCAATTAGCTTGTTAAAGGCCTGGCTGATAAAATACTGGCTGATAGCCGGGCGTGGTGGCCACGCCTTTAATCCCAGCACTTGGGAGGCAGAGGCAGGTGGATTTCTGTGAGTTCAAGGCCAGCCTGGTCTACAAAGCAAGTTCAGGACAGCTGGGGCTATAGCGAGACCCTGTCTCAAAAAGACAAAAAAGAAAATACTGGCTGATGGGGGCTGGAGAGATGGCTCAGTGGTTAAGAGTGCCGACTGCTCTTGCAGAGGACCTGGGTTCGATTCCCAGCACCCACATGGAGGCTAAGAACCATCTTTAACTCCAGTTCCAGGGGAATCCAATGCCCTCTTCTGACCTCTATGGCATTGCATGACACGGGTGCACCAACCTACATGCAGACAGTACATTCATACACATAAAAAAAAAATAAAATAAAATACTGGCTGATGGGGCTGGAGAGATAGCTCAGAGGACCTGGGTTTGATTCCTAGCACCCATATGGTGGCTAACAACGATCCATAATACCAGTTCCAGGGGATCCAGTGCCCTCTTCTGACCTCTGTGGGCATTGCACAGCACAGGTGCACGTACATACTTGCAAGCAATACACTCATACACATAAAATACAATAAAAATAAATTAAAAATAAAATAAAATACTGGCTGATGGGGCTGGAGAGATAGCTCAGAGGACCTGGGTTTGATTCCTAGCACCCATATGGTGGCTAACAACGATCCATAATACCAGTTCCAGGGGATCCAGTGCCCTCTTCTGACCTCTGTGGGCATTGCACAGCACAGGTGCACGTGACACACAGGGGTAATACCTCATACACATAAAAAATAATAAGTTAAGCCCGGCGTGGTGGCGCACACCTTTAATCCTAGCATTTGGGAGGCAGAGGCAGGCAGATCTTTGTGAGTTCAAGGCCAGCCTGATCTACAGAGTAAGTTCCAGGACAGCTGGAGCTACAGGGAGACCCTGTCTCAAAAAGACCAAAAAAAAATAAATAAATAAAAATAATAATAAGTTAAATGATAATCATGATGGGGCAGAAACACTCACTTGACCGTCAGCCTGTACAGTGGCTTGGCAAGATGCTGGTCACCTGAGTTGAAGAATTAACGCAGTCTGTGTAGTTGCAGAGGATGGGGCGACTAGTGGCAGGCAGTGCGGCATGCGGGAGGCTGCTGTACTGGAGCTGCCCAGGGTCTGCAAGGCCAGGAGGTGCTTATCTCTCTGCAGGAGAAAACTAAAGAAAGATTTTGAGAAGTTGAGAGGAAGGAATCAGCATTTTGAATATACAATATTTAAATATTTATTATGATAAGAGGGACAAAGCTTCGAATGTTAAAATCACCCACATTTTTACCTTTATATTTCAAAAATTATTTATGTGTGTCTATATGTGTGTGCATACCATGACACATGTGCAGAGGTCAGAGGACAACTTGTGTTAGTTGGTTCTCTCCTGGTACCATGTGGATTGTAGTAGTACCAGGTTGTCAGGCTCAGCCGCAGGCAGGCACCTTCACCCATTCCAACCCCATGGCACTCATGTTTCTGACTCTAACAAAGTCAAGTTATTCCATTTGAAATATCTTTGCAAGTATATTTTGTAAGCTTCAATGTTTTTTTCCCTCTAAAACAGTTGTTTCTTCTAAGTGTGTGTGTGTGTGTGTGTGTGTGTGTGTGTGTGCATGTGTGTTGCATGTTTGGAAGTCACAGGACAACTTTCAGGAGTTGGCTTTCTCCTTCTACCATGTGCATCCTATGGATGAACTCAGGTCATCAGCTTTGGTGGCACCGACTTGATGAGCATGTCACCTGCCCCCACTTAAGTTCTCATGGTTGCCAGGCAACACACAGCCCTCTCCCAAGCATTCATTGTCATTAAAAATTGTGTGTGTGTATAAGAGTATGCGTATGTGTGAGTGTGAGCGTGTGTGTCTGTGCATGGGCAGAGGCCAGGGAGGGCTTTAGGTGTCCTTCTCTATTGCGTAGCAATTTCCTCTAAATAAAAACCTTCTGTCTTGGGGGGAAGCTCAGCCAACATCAGGATGCTCTAAAGGGACGTGACACTTTGTGCCCTTTAGGGAAGCTCCTTAAGCACATGAAGTAAAGAACTTGTAGGAAATCCCTGAGGTGACCAGGTTCAACGGGTCCCTCATTCCTCAAGCGGATGCACGTAGTAAGGACTGCTGCTCAGACAATCAGAGCTGTCCAGAAGACTCAGACAAGACAAGACAAGCCAGAAGGAGGCAGAGGCTAGCCCAGCTGCCTGGAAGACACGCTGACCAACTGAGCTGAGGGGAAGAGGCATTCTCCAGTCTGTCAAGCTGTCTGTCTGCAGGTTGTACACTGCTTGCATGAGCTGTCATCCATGCGGGGAAGGGGGGCACTTTTGGTGACTCACTGTCATTGAGTCATTTCTGCTCATGCAGGTAACCCCTCACCATACTCTGTGAATAACCCCTCACTATACTCCTGTGAGTAACCCTCACCACACTCCTGTGAGTAACCCTCATCACACTCCTGTGAGTAACCCTCACCATACACTGTAACCCCTCACTATACTCCTGTGAGTAACCCTCACCATACTCTGTGAGTAACCCTCACTACACTCCTGTGAGTGACCCCTTACCACACTCCTCTGAGTAACCCTCACCACACTCCTGTGAGTGACCCTCACCACACTCCTGTGAGTGACCTCTCACCATATTCTGTGCCTCACTGAGGAAAAACAATTAAACATGGGTAAAGGCGATCCTAAGAAGCCGAGAAGCAAAATATCATCATATGCATTCTTCGTGCAAACTTGCTGGGAGGAGTACAGGAAGAAGCACCCTGATGCTTCAGTCAACTTTTCAGAGTTTTCTAAGAAGTGCTCAGAGAGGTGGAAGACCATGTCTGTTAAAGAAAAAGGAAAGTTTGAAGACATGGCAAAGGCAGATGAGGACCGTTATGAAAGAGAAATGAAAACCTATATCCCTCCTAAACGGGAAACAAAAAAGAAGTTCAAAGATCCCAATGCACCCAAGAGGCCTCCTTTTCTTTCTTCTTGTTCTGCTCTGAGTATCGCCCCCAAATCAGAGGAGAGCATCCTGGCTTATCTACCGGTGATGCTGCAAAGAAACTGGGAGAGATGTGGAACAACACTGCTGCAGACGACAAGCAGCCTTACGAGAAGATGGCTGCTAAGCTGAAGGAGAAATACGAAAAGGATATTGCTGCCTACAGAGCTAAAGGAAAACCCGATGCTGCAAAGAAGGGAGTTGTGAAGGCTGAAAAGAGCAAGAAAAAGAAGGAAGAGGAGGAAGATGAAGATGAAGAGGATGAGGAAGAGGAGGAAGAAGATGATGAATGTTTGTTCTAGCGCAGTTTTTTTCTTGTCTGTAAAACATTTAACCCCCATACACGACTCACTCCTTTTAAAAGAAAGAACTGAAATGTAAGGCTGTGTAAGATTTGTTTTTAAACTGTACAGTGTCTTTTTTTGTATAGTTAACACACTACCGAATGTGTCTTTAGATAGCCCTGTCCTGGTGGTATCTTCAATAGCCACCAATCTTGCCTGGTACAGTATGGGGGTTGTAAATTGGCATGGAAATTTAAAGCAGGTTCTTGTTGGTGCACAGCACAAATTAGTTATATATGGAAACGGTAGTTTTTTTCATCATCAGTTGTATCTGATGCAGCTTATACGAAAATAATTGTTCTGTTAACTGAATATCACTCTGTAATTTCAAAAAAAAAGAAATTGCAGCTGTTTTGTTGACATTCTGAATGCTTCTAAGTTTAAAAAACAAAAACAAAACCAAAAAGATGGTGGAAAGCAACCAAGGAAGACAAGCAGTGTTGATTTGGCATGTTCCATATGGTATGGCTGTCAATTAAATTTGAAGCTAGAGGAAGAAAACAGGTAAATAGCTTCAAGTTACAGGCTCAGGTAAGGACCTTCTGAAAAGGACTTTAATAGCACAGGAAATAACTCCAAAAATTGGCAGTTAGGATTTCATGAAATTAAAAATCTTCTCCACAAAAAAGGAAATAGCCACCCGAGTAAAGAGAAATCCTACAGAATGGGAAAAAATATCTACCAACTGTACATCACACAGGGAATTCATGTACAGAAGGCATGGGGAGATGGCTCAGTGGGAAAGGTACTTTTCGTCAAGCCTGATAACCAGAGTTCTATCTCTGGGTACCACATGGTGGAAGGAGAGAACCAACTCCAGGTGTTCTCTGCCCTGCACATGGAGAGGTGGAGTACATGCCTAATAGACACACACACTCACCAATCAATACACAAGCTAATGGCTGAACAGAGTGTTCTCAAAAGAAGAAACACCAATAGCCAATACATTGTTTAAAACTTTTATTTTATATTTTGATTTTATGTATATGAGTGTTATACCTGCATGTACATGAGTGCACCCATGTCCTGCAATGCCTGTGGAAGTCAGAAGAGGGCATTGGATCACCTGGAACTGGAGTTATAGATGGTTGTTAGCTGCCATGTGGGTGCTGGTATTTGAACCCAGGTCTTTCGTAAGAGCAGCCAGTGCTCTTAACCACTGAGCCATCTCTCTAGACAGACAGACCGACAGACAGACAGACAGACAGACACACACACACACACACACACACACACACGCTGGTCTTTTTGAGACAGGGTCTCCCTGTAGTCCCGGCTGGCCTGGACCTCATTACGTAGACCAGGCTGGCCTTAAACTCCCAGATATTTGCCTGCCTCTCCTTCCCCAATGCTGGGATTAATGGTGTCACTACCATGCCTGGCCAATACATATGTATATATATATACATATATATGTATTTTTTTTTTAGTCTTTTCAAGACAGGGTCTCCCTGTAGCCCCAGCTGTCCTGGAACTCACTCTATAGACCAGGCTGGCCTTGAACTCACAAAGATTCGCCTGCCTCTGCCTCCCAAGTGCTAGGATTAAAGGCGTGCACCACCACACCCAGCCAATACTTTTTTTTTTTTTTTTTGGTCTTTTTTGAGACAGGGTCTCCCTTTAGTCCCAGCT
>VZQC01012059.1:2443862-2466875 GCA_009823505.1 Rhizomys pruinosus | reverse complement strand
AGTTTTTGAACCCTAACCCTAACATCAAGGAAATGCAGTTGAAATGGTGTTCAGATTCCATCTCCCTGGAGTCAGAGGGGCTGTCCTCAAGAAAACAAAAGACAGAAAATTCTGGCAAGGATGTGGATAAAGAAAAACCTTCATACGTTGTTACTGGGGATGTAACCTGCTGAAGCCACTACAGAAGTCCAGATGGAGGTTTCTGAGAAAACTGAAACTAGACCTGCCATGTGATTCAGCTATGCCAGTGTTGAGTGTATGCATGAAGGACTACGTCAAGATAGAGGAGACACTCGTGCAGCCTCGGTTCCTCCTGCACTATTCATAATAGGTAAGAAAGGGAAGCAGCCAAGTACTCTATCCACAGAAAATGGACAAAGAAAATGTGAACAGCCACAACGGTATTTTATTCAGCCATAAAGCACAATGTAATAATGTCACTTCCAGAGAAATCCATCAAACTGTAAATCATTGTTAAGAAGGATAAGCCAGACTCAGAAAGACAAAACACCTTTTTTTCTCTTATAATGGAGCCTGGATTTAAACTGATGTGCGTGCGCACGCTTTATAAGAGGAGAGGAGGAGGAACTAGCAGAGAGACTAGCCAGGAAGTGATAGGGTTATGGAAGTCATGTGACAGGGAAGCAGCAGGAGGAGTATTGGAGAAGGAAGGGGACGACAGGACCGGGCAGTGGGGAAGGCTGTGAATGGTACACATCTATGAAAATGCGTAGCGAAGCCCATGTTTCCTACAATAACTTTGAAAATAAACGTGGGGGGCTGGAGAGATGGCCGAGCGGTTAAGAGCCGACCGCTCTTACAGAGGACCCGGGTTCGATCCCCAGCACCCACATGGCGGCCAAGAACCGTCTGAAACTCCAATTCCAGGAGAACTCCAGTTCCAGGGGAATCCGACACCCTCTTCTGACCTCCGCGGCATTGCACGACACGGGTGCACAGACCTGCATGCAGACAGTACATTCATACACATACAGAAATAAAGTTTAAAAAAATATAAAAAGAAAAAAAAAAGAAAAACGTGAATGTACATATAAGTGCTTTGACATTGAGCTGCGGCAATCCTAACACGTGCGTTACAGAAATCCCCAAATCCCAGCACTGACCACACTCAGGTCCCAGACTACACACCAGTCAGTGCTGGTTAGTTAAGGGTGGAGTTCACATCTCCATCCTTACAAATCTGCGTAGCGTGTCTCTGTACCCCAGTATGTAAGGATATGGTTGATCAGTACCTCCAAGTAGTAAACAGATCTGTCATAAACCCCAATCTACTGCTTTATTAGCACATTCAGAGACACTTCTTCAATAATCCAAATGTGGAAAACCTTCGAAAATCTCACACCAGGGATCAAATGAAGATACATGATCGGTTGTTTTCACAAGAACGATAATAAGGAATTGTCTGGATACAGGGACAACCGGACCTGAGGGGTTTCAGAAAGCGTCTTTGGACCTGGAAGTGAGGAAGCAGGAAGGAACTAGAAGAAACGACTTTGTTCTACTGTCTGTGGAGTCGGAACCTTTATAGCTGCTCACAGGATGCGATGAAATACACACTCACAAGCTCCTGACTGTCTATGCAGTATGTTTGCATTCCGCATGCCCTTACAGAGAGAAGGGACAGTAGGCCATCCCCCTCACAAAGCCAGACGTCCTCGCAGGGCCTGTCCACACTTCATCTTCCACTCGCCGGGCTCTCCTCGTTCTCTTCTCTTGCTCGTACCCCACTGCCCCTGGCTCCCACCATTCCCTGCTCTTCCCTTCAGGGTCCCCCACCACACACACTAAATCTATCCATGTGCTTTCGTCCTCACAGACTGACCCTATTAGCCGCTCACTCCCCATTCTACTTCAACAGCTCTGGAAGATTCCTTCCCTGCGACCACAACTTAGTGAACAGACCTTATATGGCCCCCAAAGCGCTTTCAAGCTCAAAGTAACTGTGTTACCCTTCCATCTCTCTGGCTGGGTTGCTGGATCTCTGAGCACAAGACACATGTTTCTCCATGTGCTAAGTTTCATATTCAGGAATAAACTAGTGAGTTAGTGACTTACAAGTGCATAATAAACAGTATGTGGGTGTCTGTGTCCCTTTCTTTTTTTTTGGTCTTTTTGAGACAGGGTCTCCCTGTAGCCCCAGCTGTCCTGGAACTCACTCTGTAGACCAGGCTGGCCTTGAACTCACAAAGATCCGCCTACCTCCGCCTCCCAAGTGCTAGGATTAAAGGCGTGCGCCACCATGCCCGCTGTGTCCCTTTCTTAAGGGATGATTAAGTGACATATGTCCACCTCTTTGTCCCCCTTCCTTCATCTACACACCCCATGACCACACATGAAGGATCCCCACAGTGTGCAGCTGCATGGGCTATGTTCAACCCCCTCCTTACTGTTTATCTCTTCCTGTCTGTTGGTGGGCCTGTGCTGGATATAAACCCTTAGCTTAGAACAATTCAGTTACTGCTCAGTTCTGGAAAAAGTCTGTGACGCTGTGTGGGAGAGGAGCATGTGGAAAGCAGACCTCAGGAAATGTTCATTTTGCTTTAAAAATGGAAGGGATTTAGTCACACTAGTGTGGGGAGGCTGGTCACATCGGCTCTACGTCTGGCAGCAGGGGAGACTAATACTCCTAGGAGTTCAGCTTGCTCTCCTCTGCTGGACTTAGCCCAGGACCCAGCCCATGGTATGTTGCTGTCTATAGTTAAAGTGGTTTGTTCTTCCCCATTAAACCTCTCTGGAAAAGCCCTTACAGACATGCCCAGAAGTTTGTCTTCTAGATGATTCTAGAACTTGTCAAGTTGGCAGTGAGCATCAACATCATAATCATCTTTGGTCTGGAAGGAAACGGATGGTAGGGAATGGAAGGGAAGAGAAGAAAGGGAAGGGAGGAAAGAGGTGAGGAAAAGGAGAGGGAAGGGGATTGTGGGAAGATCCAGTTTGAATTGGGGGCTAGTTCTCAGCTAGCACACCTCAGAGCTCCATGTGGGAGTCATGGGATTTTTCTGACCCTGGCCCAAGAAGCAGACGACGTGGCCCAGGTGCCTGATGCTGGGTGGGACAGCAGTGTGCAGTGGCTCGGAATTGGGGGTCTGTGATTGGCTCTGGGAGTTGACGTCATTTTGCTTATAAAAGCGAGCTGTAGCAGGCAATCAATCAAATTCTCCATTACCATCATTACAGAATTCCCAGCTGTCATTTTTTGCGTGCATTCAGGCAGAAGTAGGCCTGAATTTCATTCAAATGAGCAGTGGGGTGGACAGTGGTCCTTTAGACCACCAATCTGGATAGCTGGTGTGAAGTGAATTGTGAGTGGACATAGGCTGAAGATAGGCCATCAGCCATCCGCCTAAAATTCCTGTCCAGGGCCAGCAGTCTTTGGGCAGGTGGAAAAAGCATGGCCAAGGTGGGAAACGTTCTGCTGTCCCAGGCTAGGGACCTGAGTTGGAAGTACGAAAGTAACCGACTGACCTCTGTGCCCAGGGGTCAGTTCCCTACAGTGGTCGAGGGCGAGTACTGTGCTCCCCCTCCCTCAGCAGGACTGCATTGTACCTGCTCCTGGCAAAGGAGGCTTCCTACAGGAGAGGAGACAGAGGGCATGGAGGGGAGGGCAGATAGAAAAGGAGGGGAAGGGGAGGGGAGGAGAGGGGAGAAGGGAAGATCTTTTTAGAATTTCTTCATGTCCGCCTCACTGCCTAGTTTACCAGGGCAGAGATGTCGTGAAGGTGGCATGGATGGCTTTTTGCTCTTTCAAGCTTCTGTAGTTGAGTCCATGGATAACTTACTTAACCGCATTTGACAGCTACTAGATATTTTCTTATTCTTTCTTTCTTTTTAAAAAATTTTTAAATTAATTTTATTTATTTCTGTATGTGTATGAATGTACTGCCTACATGCAAGTCTGTGCACCCATGTCGTGCAATGCCGCGGAGGTCAGAAGAGGGTGTCGGATTCCCCTGGAACTGGAGTTCTCCTGGAATTGGAGTTTCAGACAGTTCTTGGCCGCCATGTGGGTGCTGGGGATCGAACCCGGGTCCTCTGTCAGAGCGGTTGGCGCTCTTAACCGCTAGGCCATCTCTCCAGCCCTTTCCTTCTTTCTTTCTTTCTTTCTTTCTTTCTTTCTTTCTTTCTTTCTTTCTTTCTTTCTTTCTTTCTTTCTTTCTCTCTCTCTCTCTCTCTCTTTCTTTCTTTCTTTCTTTCTTTCTTTCTCTCTTTCCTTCCTTCCTTCCTTTCTTCCTTCCTTCCTTCCTTCCTTCCTTCCTTTCTTTCTTTCTCTTTCCTTTCTCTCTCTCTGTCTCTCTCTCCTTCCTTCCCTCTCTCCCTCCCTCCCTCCCTCCCTCCCTTCCTTCCTTCCTTCCTTCTTTCCTTCCTTCCTTCTTTCCTCCTTCCCTCCCTCCATCCCTCCCTCCCTCCCTTCTTTCCTTCCTTTCTTTCTTTTTTGTTGTAGCCCAGCTGTCCTGGAACTCACTCTGTAGACCAGGCTGGCCTTGAACTCACAAAGATCTGCCTGCCTCTGCCTCCTGAGTGCTGGGATTAAAGGTGTGTACCACTATGCCTGGCTCTGGATATTTTCTTACCATCAAAGTAATTATGGAGGTAATTCCACTTTCTCATCATCACCATCACAGAATACTTGCCAAATATGGGGAGGAAGTCATACTTTTAAAAGATAACAATGTAGCCGGGCGTGGTGGCGCACACCTTTAATCCTAGCACTTGGGAGGCAGAGGCAGGCGGATCTGTGTGAGTTCCAGGCCAGCCTGGTCTACAGAGTGAGTTCCAGGACAGCTGGGGCTACAGGGAGACCCTGTCTCGAAAACACCAAAAAAAAAAAAAAAAAAAAAAGATAACAATGCTTACTATGTACTGTTAACTCCAGTATTTCAAGTTGTCCAGGGACATTATTCTTGTTCCTGTGAAGTTCAAATATTCACTGGGGAATGGTCCAGTTATCTACAACTGTGGAACACTGAACTCTAAATTTACAAGGTAAAAACATCACCCCGTTTCCTGTCTGATGAGGTGACTTTCCTGTTCTATGTGGTGTTATGGAGGTCACTCCTGTGAGGTCATTTGGTGGTATTCAGCTGGCAAGAGAATTCTGGAGGCTCTGTTAATTTCATCCCCACGTTCAACAACATGGAAGAGACAGAGATGCTCAGATGGGTATGTTGGCCAGAATCCCCCCACCCCCACCTCCCTGCTCTATAACTGCAGTTTCATTTCTTAATAACTGTACTTCTGAAATGCTGGCTCAGGATCCCAAGAGTGGGTGTTGTGGTAAACAAGATAGATAAAACACGACTTTTGTTGCCTAACAATTTTCTGAGACAAAACTTTCCATCTTGGAGGGAAGCTTGGTAAACAACAGTGTGTTCTAAAGGGAGGTCTAGGATCTTCTCCAAGGAAAGAATTCAGAAGCTTCCGGAAGTCCCTGAAATTGATCAGATTCACTAGGCTCCTC
The DNA here is from genome assembly GCA_009823505.1 of Rhizomys pruinosus. Classification (NCBI taxonomy): domain Eukaryota; kingdom Metazoa; phylum Chordata; class Mammalia; order Rodentia; family Spalacidae; genus Rhizomys; species Rhizomys pruinosus. The sequence continues at coordinate 2,461,396 of VZQC01012059.1, read as the reverse complement.
CTTCTCAAATCATATTTAAGCTCTACGGACTGCTGAGAAATACTCCCAGACGAGCTGGGAGAGGCTCGGACCTGCTCAGCTACCTGGAAAAGCCATGCTGAGCTGTTGAGCAGCCTGAAGGTGGCGCGGGGACTCCACGTTTCCACTTCCGGGAGCCCGCACCCACGCTGGGGTGGGCTTTTTGGTCTTCCTGCTGACTTTTCTCCTTGCTTCTATAAGTTTCCCCTGACCATACTGCCAGAACTCGCTACCTCACCATGCTCAACTCAGATAGCCTCCTGACAGTGGCCTGTCATTGGTTCTCTATCTGCCTTGAGTAGATGTTTATGTTTGTCTCCTCAGGAACGATATCACACAGCAGCTTTTGATGGCCCGCTCTCAGAGACACAGGGCACCATGCTGCCATATATTATAGTTCAAAGCATCCCATCTACATTCAAGGGGAAAGGACATAGATGCCACTTTTCTATGTCAAAGAATTTATAGCCATGTTTATTTCAGAAGACCATATTTAATGTGAGATATTTGATATATCGGCAACTTCTAACATTTGGAGAAAGTTATGCAAAAAGCATATGTAAAATAATATTTAAACTCCAATTTTGATTGTTGAACTGTTATTTTGGAATGGTATTTTTTGTTTAAGGCAGATAGTATGAAGTTTAGAAATTCTACCCTGAAGCTAGACATGGTGACTTATGTCCATGATCCCAGAAGTTAGGAGTGCAGCTATATTTTAAAGCCGCTGGAAGGAACAATAATACTAAAAAAATGAAACTTGAAAATGATCCTGAAAAATTAATTTCAAAACAATAATTTGTTGTTTATAGCAGCTTTATTTATAGTTAACAAATGGAAATAATTCCTCATTGAGTAGGTGAAGGGCAAAGAAACAGCAGTATACTGTTGTTCAGACATAGAAGGCACAAATTTCTGATTCTGTAAGTTGGTGACCCTCAAAGGTATATACCAAGTAAAAGAAGCCAGTATCGGGCTGGAGAGATAGCCTAGTGGTTAAGAGCGCCGACTGCTCTTGCAGAAGACCTGGGTTCGATCCCCAGCACCCACATGGCGGATGAGAACCATCTGTAACTCCAATTCCAGGAGAACTCCAGATCCATGGGAATCCGACACCCTCTTCTGACCTCCGAGGCATTGCACGACACGGGTGCACTAACCTACATGCAGACAGTACATTCATACACGTAGAAAATAAATAAATAAATAAGCCAGTATCAAAAGTTACATACTTTGGAATTCTACTCATAGGACATTCTCAAGAAGACAAGATATTGGAGAAAAGTTCTGTGGATTTCAAGGGGCTGGAGGTTAAAGGAGGGTGTTTCTATAGATGAACACCTCCAAAAAGTTATGGGGTGACAGGACAGTTCTATATGCTGATTGTGATTGAATGTATGCACATGTTAAAATCAGAGCTACCACTCAGGAGACAGAGCTTCCTAGGAAAATCATGAGTTCAAGGACAGCCTCAGTACATAGTGAAACCTTGTCTCAAAATACAAGGGCTGGGCATGTAACTCAGTGGTAGGGTGCTTGCCTGCATGTCAAGGCTCTGAGTTTAACCCTCTTCTCCTCCCAAAAAAGAAATCAGAAAATGTGATACTTAATATATATGTTAATTTAAAAAGGAAAACAGCGATGCTGAGCCCTCATGTCCCCTGCCCCTTTCTGCTCTGCTTGGCTTCAACCACCCCCATGAGGCTGGAGCGCACAGATGCGGGTCTCCTCTCTCACCTCCCCCACTCTTGGATCACACCTGTGAGGTTGAAGGTCACGCACCTCCCCAGCCCTGAGTTCTCACTCATCTGTGTGTCCTCTGACCACCCCTGTAAGGTCAGAGACCACAGACAGCGGGCTGAGCTGGGATCAGCTTCCGCTCCACCCAAATCATCTTGATTTTCTTCACAACTGACCTTTACACAGCAGTTATCCAAGCCAAAGCTGACCAAGCCAAGGGAACACCAGGCCTGAGATAAACACTCACTCAGTGAGAAGCCGGTTCATTCCAAAGAATAGGAACTCATTTTGACCTACATCCTGATACCAATCTAGAGACAGAACTAGAGCCAGAGGCAGATCCTGAGCTGATGATGGAGCCAGAAACAGTCCCATACACTGGGCCACAATTGCCTTCAGAACTGGGCCGGAGAGATGTCTCAGCGGTTAAGAGCGCCGACTGTTCTTCCAGAGGACCCAGGTTCGATCCCCAGCACCCTCATGGCAGCTGAGACCCGTCTTTAACTCCAGTTCCAGGGGAATCCGATGCTCTCTTCTGACCTCCGTGGCATTGCACGACACAGGTGCACAAACCTACATGCAGACAGTACATTCATACACATAAAAATAATAAACAAAATAAAAAAAGTCATTCCTACAATACACCATGACCAATTTTTTTTTCCATTCTTGGGAGATTGGTTCAATATACATGCAATACAAGATAGACGTAAGGACAGAAATCACATGGTCACCTCAATAAATGAAAAGTGGGGCTGGAGAGATGGCTTAATGATTAAGGGCAGTAGCTGTTCTTGCAGAGGACCCACGTTCTGTTCTCAGCACCCACATGGTGGCTAACAACCATACCCCCTCTTCTGGCCTCTACAGGCATTGCAAGCATATGGCGTACTTATATACAATGAAGCAAAACACTCGTACAGTTAAAGTAAAAATAAGTAAATAAATAAAAAGTGATGTATTTGGAGTTGACAAGGCTGGAGCTGTGATTGTTAGTGCTGTTATTTTGACAGAAGCTGGAGTAAGCTGGCAGATGGGCTTCTGTGAATGCCTGTGAGGGGCTTTCTTGCTTACGTTATTGATGTGGGAACACATCTTAGCTTTTGGGTCAGACCATCCCCTGGACAAGGGAGCCTAGACTGTACAGAAATGGAGAATGTGAGTTGATCACTAGCAAGCATACATTCACTGCTCTGTTCTGACTGTAGACAAAACAAGCAGGTGCTTCAAGCCCTGCTACCTGGGTTCCCCCCTGCCCCCCACTGTAGTCTATACCTTGAACTGTGATCCAGAACAAACCCTGCTCCCCTTAAGTTTCTTTTGTCAAGGTATTTTGTCAGAGAAACAGAAAAAAACAAAAAACAAAAAAACCAACAACTTGGGGCTGGAGAGACAGCTGCTCTCCCAGAACCCCTGGCTTAGTTCCCAGCAAGCACATGGTGGCTAACAACCATCCACAACTTCAGGTCCGCTTTTGGACTTCATGGGTTCTGAACTTATGTGCGCGTACCCACACACAGAAGCACAAATACACACATACTTAAATTTTTTTTTTAAAGAATCTTTTTTTCTTCTGGTCATTTTTTTGAGACAGGGTCTCCCTGTAGCCCCAGCTGGCTTGGAACTTGTGTAGACCAGGCTGACCTTGAACTCTCAGAGATCTGCCTGCCTCTGTCTCCCGAGTGCTGAGATTAAAGGCATGTGCCACCTGGATAAATTTTTAAAAAAGTCATAATTAGGTCAGAAATCATATTACTTGTGTTGATTTTTTTTTTTTTTGGTCTTTTCGAGACAGGGTCTCCCTGTAGCCCCAGCTGTCCTGGAACTCACTCTGTTGACCAGGCTGGCCTTGAACTCACAAAGATCTGCCTGCCTCTGCCTCCGAAGTGCTAGGACTAAAGGCATGCACCACAACGCCCGGCTACTTGTGTTGGTTTTTATAACTCGTTTTTATAGATGTGGGATTACATCTTGCATAGAAAGTCCAGTGATCAGGAGCTGACCCTGGAAGAAGATGCCCACTCTCTTTCCTTTCTTTAAAAATTTATTTTTATTTTATGTGCATGGGTGTTTTGGCTTCATGTATGTATGTAAGACCACATGTGTGCCTAGTACCTGTGAAGACCAGAATATCCCCTGAAACTGGAGACAGAGATGGCTGTTCCTGCTGAGAACTGAACCTGCATCTTCTCCAAAAGCATCTAACCACTGAGGCCCCAGGCCCTAAAATCAATTTTTAAAAATGATCCAGGTTATTTTCTAGATGCCTTGTGTAACGGGTGGGGGATTCTTAGGCTTCCTACTACTTGACACTTTCTCTTATTTTCTTTTAGACAGGGTCAATGTAGGCCTGGAACTCACTCTGTAGAACAGGCTGCCTCAAACTCACAGAGATCCATATGTCCCTGAGTGCTGGAATTAACTGTGTGTGCCACCACACCCTACAGTTTTCATTTTCTTGAAGGGAGGTTGAGTTTGCCTAGGGAGACCAGTAGGATTGGGAGTGAAATTATGGAACTGGCAAGCAGACCGGGCATGTTTAAATTGATTGTTGTACTTTCCTTCTCTTCTCCCTGTCCCCTTAGTTTTCGGGGCCAGGAGTTGAAAATTTGCCTTTCCACCAAGTTCTCTAGTTATGCTGATGACTTTGAACCCTGTTTGTCAATCCATTAATTTAGATTCATATACTTTTTTCCAGAAGTATGTTTTTGAAATGGTGTCAGATGCAATTTAAGTGTAATGGGTTCAGTGACTGGCTTGTTAATAATCTTTGCAGATGCAAGGTAGGTGAGATCAGACTGGAGTAAGGTAGGACCTTGACCTAGTATGATTAGTGTTTATGAAAGAAGAGATATAGAGGCACAGATACAGAGATACCATGTGACCAAACAAGTAGAAATGAAGTCCTGTAGCTGGCCAGGAATCACCAAGGATTCCTAACACACAAACAGTTGAGGAATTGTACTACATAGGCTTCAGGAATACCACAGCCCTGAAGACACCGTGACTTCAGATTTCTAGACTCTAGAACTACGGTTAAGTCACCCAGTTTATACTACTTTGTTCCAGCAGCCCTAGAATATTTATAGATAAATAGAAGCATCTGATGAGTCATGTCTTCTATCATCTCCTGCCTTGAGAGTGGGTAGAACCAGAGGCCTATTCTGATAGACTATGGCAAATATGATGGCTGTCATTGCTACAGCTGAGCTACATTGTCACAGGGCTGTGTACTTAGGAACTATGAGGATAACTTTTGATTTGAATCAAATCGTCCAGGGGTGACAGAGAACCTCTGCTGGCTCCAACCCAACAGCCGGGAAGAAGCTGTAGCTCTCAACTCTATAGGTGTAAGTATATTCTGCCACAATCTGAATGCCCTTAGGAGGGTATCCAGCTATGAACAGGGTTTGGCTGACACGAAGGAGTCCACTGCATAATCTGACCAGATGGAGCCGTTGGCACCTTAAGATCTTTGCCACTGTAGCTGGGGGTCTGTTATGGTCTGAATGTATAGTGTTCCCCATAAGCCCATGTGTTTGAACACTTGGTGCCCAGATGGTGGTCCTGTTTAGGAAAGTTTCAGAACCTTTAGGAGGTGGAGCTTTGCTGAGGGAAGCATGTCACTGGGGGGTGAGCTTCACTAGGGGTGGGCTTTGATGGCTTCTATCCCAGCCCATCCCATTTCCTCTCTCCTTTTGGAGTGCCCATGAAGCATGACAAGCTGACTTCATGCTGGAGTGGCCAGGCCTTCCTTGCCGTGATGACTCCATCCTCTAGAACTATAAGCCAAAACACAGTGTCCTCGGCATTGCACAACTAGTGCAGGGTTGATGCGCTCTACTGGGCTGAATCTGTCAATGGAGCATTTACACACAGTTTATACATTACAGTCGTTTCAGGACAGTTGGATTTTGATATGGTAGTTGTTTTTCCGTAGAGGAAGTGTCCCAAAAGAAGTGGGCAAACTCAGAGCCTGCAGGCTCTCAGGTCTATTATTGGCGGTAATGTGGCATGACTTCTGTTTCTGTGGTTTGAAGCAGTTGGCTACCTGTGTAGTTAGAGGTACCATGGACTTCATCTCTTCAAGAATGAATGCCGAAGAACCTGGGTGCAATATTTTAAAACTGCTGGACTATTACTGAGGTACACTTTACATGTAAGAAATCACACAGATTATAAATGTTGAATTCAATAGGGTTTTTTTTTTTTTTTTTGTCTTTTTGAGACAGGGTCTCTCTGTAGCCCTAGCTGGCCTGGAACTAGCTATGTAGACCAGGCTGGCCTTTAACTCACAGAGATCCACCTGCCTCTCAGAGTGCCAAGATTAAAGGTGTGTACCACCATGCCTGGCCTTGAATTCAATAATCTTAATGACTCTATAAGTAGATTCATACATCTACTACTTGAAGGTATTAGACATTTTTTTTCACTTCAAAAACATCTCTTGGCTTTTCAAATCTATCCTTTGTTCTTATTGTTCTATGAAGAAATAGAAGTGGAATTATGTACTGTATTTTCATGTGTTCAGATTCATTCAATGAAAGGCTTTCAGATTTATCCATAACACTGCTTATACCAATTATTTGTATTTTGCTGCTGGTTGGAATTTCACCAAATAAATATTCCCCAATTTTTAAAACTTAAATTTCATTTCTAATGTGTGGTCATTAACTACAATGTTAGGAACACCCTTTCCTCTGAGATGGTGTCCCTGGTATTCCCAGCTGGCCTAGAACTCACTAGGTAGACCAGGCTTGCCTTGATCACAGAGATATCTGCTTGCCTCTGCCTTCCAAGTGCTGAGATTAAAGGCATGTGGCATGAATATTCTTTTTTTTTTTTGGCACGAATATTCTTGTACGAATCTCCAGATGTGTTGAAGTCCTTCTGGAAGTACTGGTTCTTACTAATAAATCCATAGAGTTTGAATGCTCAAAGGTCTTTGATATCATTTACCTCTGTAGATGGGTGATTTGCTACCATGAGTATTGGCCTACAAAGTGAGTTCCAGGACAGCTGGAGCTACAGGGAGACCCTGTCTCAAAAAGACCAAAAAAAAAAAAAAAAACCAAACCAACCAAAAAAACCCAAAACTATAAATCTAGGCTCACTTATAACACTTGGGTTCTTTCTAAGAATCCTCAACCTCCAGACATTGCTACTGTTAACAGAGAGTTACCCTAAGAATAAAAGTCACTCTGAGGAGCAGAGGAGCAGTCACCTTGGGAGTGAAGGTCACTGTGTCATGCAGGAGTTTGGAATTCCCTTAACAGAAAGCAATATAGGCACAGGATTCTTGGAAGGTTATAGATAGTCCTATGTAGGAGCGGAGGACTGAAGAAAATCTAAGTGGACATTCTCCAGCCCTCTGCAGGCTTGGAAAGGAAACTTCTTTTGTAAGGCCAGGCCAGGCCTCTGCTATGAATAGGGGTAGTTTGTTAGGTTACTGGGATGACTTATTATCTAGGTTCAATAAAGTCGATCTGTCCCTTACATTCTGCCCAGTGGTTTTGAATGAAGAGCATTAACTGGCATATGTATAAAAGAAAAGGTCCTTGGAATTGATAAGGGGTTGATTTTTTATTTATTTATTTATTTATTTTTAATTTTTTTTATTAATTTTTATTTATTTATGTATGTGTATGAATGTACAGTCTGCATGCAAGTTTGTGCACCCGTGTCGTGCAATGCCGCGGAGGTCAGAAGAGGGTCTCGGATTCCCCTGGAACTGGAGTTCTCCTGGAATTGGAGTTACAGACGGTTCTTAGCCGCCATGTGGGTGCTGGGGATCGAACCCGGGTCCTCTGTAAGAGCGGTCGGCGCTTTTAACCGCTAGGCCATCTCTCCAGCCCCCTAGGGGGTTGATTTTTTAAAAAGGCTGATGGCATTGATTTTTTTTTTTAATTTTATTTATTTATTTATTTTTTTGGTGTTTTCGAGACAGGGTCTCCCTGTAGCCCCAGCTGTCCTGGAACTCACTCTGTAGACCAGGCTGGCCTTGAACTCACAAAGATCCCCCTGCCTCTGCCTCCCGAGTGCTAGGATTAAAAGCGTGCGCCAAGGGACACGCCCGGCTAACTTTTTGTATGTGTATGAATGTACTGTCTGCATGTAGGTTTGTTTACCGGTGTCGTGCAATGCCACGGAGGTCAGAAGAGGGTCTTGGATTCCCCTGGAACTGGAGTTCTCCTGGAATTGGAGTTACAGACGGTTCTTAGCCGCTATGTGGGTGCCGGGGATCGAACCTGGGTCCTGCAAGAGCAGTCAGTGCTCTTAACCGCTAGGCCATCTCTCCAGCCCCCTGATGGCATTGATTTTAAATCTAAAATCTGTATCTGCCATATTCAGAATAAGGTCTAATGTGACAGTAGATTAATGAGTGAACTTTGGGAAATTAGATCAAAATAAACATGAAGAAATTATGGAAAAAATACATGATAATGATAAACAAGACATTTATTTTTCATACTCATTTGGGAGAAAGGGAAAAAGTCAGTTTGCACTACCAAATGCTGGTCTTTCTGGAAGATTCTCCACTTACCCTATAGAACTGGATAAACTTCTTGGTTACAGAGGGTTTGTACTCTTAATTCATAAAAATAACTTCCTTTGAAGAGAGTGGCTACAGAGTGAGCCTCTGTGAACAGCTTCGTTGGTGTACAGCCAGACTTCCTCTCTGAGTGAAACTTTTTCCACACTGGCCACACAGGTAGGGCGTCTCTCCTGTGTGGATTTTTCCATGCAGAATGCAATTTCCCCTGGTGTGGAAACTCTTCCTGCAGTGGGAACATGCATAGGGCTTCAGGCCTGTGTGAACTCTGATGTGGACAATTAAGCTTCCTTTCTGACTGAAGGCTTTTCCACACTGATCGCATCTATAGGGCTTCTCACCACTGTGAACTCTTCGGTGAACAGCAAGGTTACTCTGATTCCTGAAGCTTCTCTGACAAATGGCACATTCGTAGGGTTTCTGTCCAGTGTGGAGTCTCTCATGGACGGCTAGACTGCCTCGCTGACTAAAGCTTTTCCCACACTCTTTGCACTGATAGGGCTTCTCTCCTGTGTGTATTCGCTGATGTGTAACTAGGTTGCCTTTGGCCCTGAAGCTTTTTCCACAGTGGGTGCACTCAAAGGGCTTCTGACCAGTGTGGATTCTCTCATGCAACGTTAGACTACCTTTTTGCCGGAAGGACTTCCCACATTCCTGACAATCATAGACCTTCTGCCTCACTCCAGGTGAGTCTTCCGGTAGTGTCTTAGAATCTGGAGATTTTTGCTCCAGTTTCTCTCTTCTGAAAGAATTCTGGAAATCCCAGCTTGCTGATCCTGTGGCCTCTGAGTGATCATACTTGTGGTGGGCTTCTGTCATCACATCTGGTAAAATGAGAGGGAAGTCATGTAAGATGCACCAATGTGCTGAATGAGAAGAACAGGGAAGAAAGAAACACAGTCCTTTGAGTGCTTATACATGCCAGGCATTACACTATGAACTTTGCATACATATCTGAATATGAAAATTGTTCTGAGATCACTACAGATAAGAAATGAGAGCCCGAGGAGGCCACAGCACCATTACTAGGTATGTTAGGTGGGAGTCAAGTACCGATGTACTCCGTTGATAGGCACTGCCTTTAAATTTAACATAGCCTCCCAAATAGTCAAGAGGTAGACACGATTATTATTTTATAAGTAAGAAAACAAGCTCAGAAAATTAAGAAACTAAACAGAACCACACGGTCTTAGCACCTAAGTTTTCTCCAAGTGTTATCTGACTCCTAAACAGGTATGAATTCAGGATATGAAAGGTTTTAAGCTTTAAAACTTTAAAATCACCCTTAAAAAAAACATAAAATCAAGCAAGAGCCTTGAAGAGACCAGTGTATGTGAGCGTTCTGAGGCTTAACTTGCACTAGCTTCATACCCTGCCCCATTCCACAGTCTGCTTGCTCTCTTGACAGATGAATATGCTCATGACCTCAGGAAACAGGAAGCAAAATCCCAGACATTTTCTCTCTATGTCAAGAACAGCTTATTGTCCCATTATACAGATGAAAAGCCTGAAGCTTAAATGCTAATTAAGTAACTTCTCTAATAATGCAAATTGGATCAGAATTTCTTTCTTTCTTTTTTGGTCTTTTTGAGACAGGGTCTCCCTCTAGCCCCAGCTGCCTAGAATTCATTATGTAGATCAGGCTCGCCTTGAAGTCACAGAGATCCACCTGCCTCTGCCTCCCCAGTGGAGTGCTGGGATTAAAGGCATGCACCACCACGTCCTCTAAATCCTTTTGAAGTTCCTCTCCTAAACTCAGCGGTTCTTCTTGTCTGCCTGGAATTTCTTTTAAAAATCCAAGTTAGTTTTCAGTCTATTAAACTACCACTGCATTGAATGAGTTTGTTTGCAGGCACTTAGTCATCCCCCAACCTCAAGACCATCTCCATAGTAAAACTTTGTTCACTTTGTTCCAACTAGCATTTCTAATTCCAGCTTGTAGGCTCTTCCTGTAACTCTAACAGTGAGGTCCACCCAGTGAATGTGTCCTCTACTTCCTCACACTGCTAGTCAGTGTCGAGGACTGAGACTAGGAAGTTATTCCAGCAACCAACTGACTCACTCACTGAAAAATGCTACATTTTGGGCATATCTTCCGTGACAGTCCAGCAGGGTAGCTGTCGGAAACCCAAACATGTCCACTTCTGCTCTGGGACTTTAATCACCACTTCTTCATATGATTCTTCCATGGGCTGATTCTTCCATGGGCTGATCTTGAGTACCTGAGAGACACAAGACAAATAAACCAAACCAAAACCAAAGCAAACAGTAAAGAGCAGAACTGACAATCAAGAAACATAATAGAGTCAACAAGGGCTCCAGTCTGGGTGTGAGTAAAAACAGGAAGTCTGGACTGCTTGATGTAGTGTCACTCCAAAATGGGCTAAATGCACAGAGACTATACAAAAATGAGTCCAGGACCCAAAAAGCAGTGGAAAGCAGGCAACACATAAGTGTTAATCAGCAGCCAATGGTCACCACTGTTTGTACTTTGACTTGGCATGAGGTTGAGGTTGGGATTGTCTACTTCCTAGGTAACTGCTGCCTATTATTTCAGCTTCCACAACTGACATGATGCTGGAGTAGCCCCAGCTCTCCATTTCTAGTTCTGAGTTTCAAGGACCTAACAAGGGATTTCTTGTTGCCTTTTAGCAATTCTTAGCATGCTCCAGGCCCAAATAATCACTTTTTCCCTCTGGAATTCTTTATTTCAAAATCCAATTTCCTGACTCTGTACACTTTATTTATGCAGTGGTCGCAATATGATCTTCGCTCTTTCTTAATCAAAATGTCAGACTCCTACTTTAACGAATCAGCACTCTGATGCTGAGTTTTGTTTTTATTAAGCAAATAGCTGACCCTTCTGCACAATCAGTTCTAAGTTTTGATGACCAAGAACTCTTACATGAAGGACTCACAACCTGGAACACATGCTACAAAGGAATCCCCCGTCACAGGGCAAATAAACTTAGAAATTCAAGTGACTGGGCTGGAGGGATGGCTCAGCAGTTAAGAGTACTGACTGCTCTTGCAGAGGACCCAGGTTCGAATCCCAGCACCCACATGGCAGCTGAGAACCGTCTTTGTGGAATCCGACAACCTCTTCTGACCTCTGGGTGCACCTACCTACATGCGGACAGTACACTCATACACATTAAAAAAAAAAAAAAGAAAGAAATTTAGCCGGGCGTGGTGGCACATGCCTTTAATCCTAGCACTTGGGAGGCAAAGGCAGGCGGATCCTTGTGAGTTCAAGGCCAGCCTGGTCTACAGAGCGAGTTCCAGGACAGCTGGGGTTACAGGGAGACCCTGTCTTGAAAAGACCCAAAAAAAAAAAAAAATTAAATGATCAAAAAAACTGCATATTAAAAAAAAAAAATACAAGGTACCTGCTGTTCCCAGGCAGTATACTTTTGTTACTGGGAATTCTAGAAAACACACTTTGGTCAAAATAAATGGGTAGAATGTATACTTTAACCATTCCACCTGATAGGAAGTCTCCATCTAGTATCAGCTCAGCTGTCTCCAGAATCTTTATTAATAGAACTTGACAACAGAGAATTGTCAAGGGAGAATCCTGATCATAAATCCCAGGAACCAAATTGTCATGGATTTGGGGGGAAGTTTTTTTTTTTTTTTTGAGACAGGTCTCTCTGCAGCCCCAGATGGCCTGGAACTCACCACGTAGACCAGGTTGGCCTCAGTCTCACAGAGATCCGCCTGCCTCTGCCGCTTGAGTGTAGCAATTAAAGGCGTGCTCTAATACGCCCCGTGGGAAAGTGGCTTTACAACACAAAACATTGCTTTTCCTATCGGAATTGACGAAGAGAACTGGATTCTCGCATTGGTTATGTATGGGCAAACCAGCTGCACTGACTCTATAATAAACAGGATAACACCATCACACTGGACAATTAGAACGAGAACAGATGACCCAAATGGGCGAGGGACCCACCCTACCGATTCCAGGCCTACAGTGGAGTATACAGAGGGCAGGGCAACCTGGGGGGCCTCGGGAGGTGTAGGGAGCTGGGGTGAGGCCGATCCTCCCACGCTGCCCTCCTGTTTCCCTTCATCTCCCTGGGCGCCCGCGGCTTCTTCCTTCCTGCGAGTCTCAGGCCCGCGCAGGGCCTTCTCCCACCATCTCTGGGCCCGTGCCCCCCACTTCGCAGCGGGGCTCCTCCCGCGCAGGCCCCGATCCCCCGAACTCAGGCCCGCGGGCCCTCCTCTGTGGGCTGCAGACCTCGCGGGGCTGGCCTGGCCTGCTACGCGCCCTGCGGGGCGGCGGGCTCTAGGCGCGGCCCCTCACCCAGGCGCACGGACCCGGCCGGCCTCACTCACCGCAGTGGTGCGCGCCCCCGCAGACAGACAAAGCCGGCGCCGAGCCCGGAGCAGCCGCAGCAGCATCGCGCGGCGCTGGACCACAACTCCCAGGAGCCCGCGCGCGGCCCGCGGCACTATGGGAAGCGCTGCCGGGCTAGGCTACAGCAAGTCTGTGCCGCGCTGAAAGGTGGGGGCTGCGGAGAGCTGATGGGATCTGTGGAGGGAAGATGTTCTGCTGGGGGAGTGCAGGCTGCAAGTCGTCGGCCCTGGGGGGGAGCTTCTGTACGATAAAATCTCTCCCAAAAGTCTTAAGCGTCCATGGAATGCTTTTATTACTTTATGCTTTTCAAATAACATTTGCATAGTACGCTAGTCCCACCCGTGAGCCCTGACTTGACTCCTCCGAGTTCCTCCTCAGTAGGCTTATTTATCCTATTGAGTGAGACCATCGTTAAGTTTCCTCTTTCGGTGGTCTTGTTCACATTTAACTGACTGACAGCACATTTAATGCCACAGAATGTCTCTGCCCCGTGGGACCAGCTGTGGGATTAAGGACAAGTTTCAGATCCTGCCAAGGAAGTAGATGACAAAGCGTGGGGGAAAGGTGGCTGTGAAGGAAGACTATAGTCTTTTTTTTTTTTCATAAGTCTGCAAAAATTCCGTTAAAGGGGCTTAGGAAAATGGACACTTTTTTTACTTATTAGATTTTAAATTATATTTATTTGTATATTCCGTGTATGTAGTGCCTCCGTGTATGTGGAGATCAGAGGGCAACTTGTAGGAGTCACTCCTCTCCTTCCACCATAAGGACCCGGGGATGGAACTCAGGTCTTCAAGCTTTGCCATAGGTGCCACTGAGCCATCTTACTGGCGCTGACACGCTTGATAGAGTGGTTAGGATTGTGGTTGACAGACTCAAACTGAACTCTAGAGAGTTTTTGTTCCCCCTGATCAAGAGGTCAGATGACTTGCCGGAGTAGATTCCCTAGATCCTGCGCGACCTTGGAGGGTAGGGGCTGAAATATTGGCTGTCATGTAAAAATAATAATTATTTTATTGTGTGTATGTATGATGTATTTATGTGAGTGTGGTTACATGCATGCCAAGGTGTACCTATGGAGATCAGAGGACAATTTGGGGAGTTAGTCTTTCCTTCCATCATTGTGGGTTCCAGGGGCTCCAACAGGTTATCAGGCCCAGACAGCAAGTACTATTTTTTTTTTTTTTTTTTTTTTTTTTTTTTTTTTTTTGCTTTTCGAGACAGGGTCTCCCTGTAGCCCCAGCTGTCCTGGAACTCCCTCTGTAGACCAGGGTGGCTTCGAACTCACAAAGATCCACCTGCCTCTGGCTCCCAAGTGCTAGGATTAAAGGCGTGCACCACCACGCCCGGCCAGCAAGTACTTTTTCCCAAGGAGCCGTTCCACTGGTCGCTGGCGTCCCTTTTGCTTCATTCGGTCTTATTTGTTTAGGTCTCCAGGCTTTGGTTATTGAACAGCAAGGAAGTTTTTTTTTTTTTTTATCAATCTTGATGAGGAAGTAATGAATTTTAGATTTAGACAAAGGTTAGACAAAAAAAAAAAATTTAAAAATAAATCCTGAGGTTAAGACTGTTTTGTAAGTAGTTAAAAGTCTGATAAACTTAGCAGAAAATATAAGTACTTACCTTGATAAAACATAAACTCTGTACCTTAAGTAACTTTTTGTAAATGTTAGTAAGTGCAGACCAATGTCTTAAGAGAACCATATTGTTTTTTGTTTTTTTGTTTTTTTTGGTCTTTTTTTGAGACAGGGTCTCCCTGCATCACCAGCTGGCCTGAACTCACAATGTAGACCAGGCTGGCCTTGAACTCACAGAGATCGCCTGCCTCTGCCTCCTGAGTGCTGGGATTAAAGGCGTGCGCCACCACACTGGGCTTTCTTCTTGAATTCTTACTGAATTTTTGACCTTAAACATTTTTCTTTTAAAAAGTGTGAGGCAGAGTAGTACATTTATCAACATAGTAAAATAATTGAATCTAAATGTTTATGACATCATGTAACAAACTAAGGTTTGCTGTGTGATAGTGTTGATTGTCACTTGATTGGATCTGGATTTGCCTAGGACGCATGTCTCTAAGCACACCTGTGAGAGATTTTTTTAGATTACGTTAGCCTCAGAGCATGTCTGTGAGGAATTATCTTCACTATGTTAATGGGTGTGGGAAGATCCCATCCTGAAAGCATGTGACACAGTTCTCTGTGTGAACATCTTGGACTGAAAAAGAAGGTGAATGAACATCATCCATCCCCCTGGGTTTCCTGACTGCAATGCAATGTGCCCAACTACCACACGGCTCCTTTGCAGTAATCTCTCTGCCATAATGGAGTATTACCTGAAACTAAAAGAAATGAAACCCTTCTTTTCTTAAATTGCTTCTGTAAGGGTATTCATCACAGGAACTAAAGAGTATAGCAACCTGCCAGGTGTGGTGGCACACGCCTTTAATTCCAGCACTTGGGAGGCAGAGGCAGGTGAATCTCTGTGAGTTCAAGGCCAGCCTGGTCTACATAGTGAGTTCCAGGACAGCTGGGGCTCCAGGGAGACCCTGTCTCAAAAACAAAACAAAACAAAGAAACAAACGAAAAAACACAACAAAACCAAAATGAAACAGGAAAATAAGGCAACCTATTCATAGGTAGTTAAACAATGCTAGTAGTTTGATTTTAGAAGGGTCTTTTACATATTTTCTTGGCCTTACAAGACTCTGAGAGTTTCAGAATGCAGCCTTTTAGCAAGAACTGGCCAAGAAAACAGGCCGCATGTCTTGGATAGTACAACAGATAAAGGAAATTCACAAAGAGCCAAAAATATTTATATATTGATTCTGTAACTGTAGTTTTGTGTACAAAAGATGTCTTCTACCTGGAAGATCTGGGGAAGATAGCAAATAGTTACATTTTCCTGGGGAAGCTGGCTATTAACTTTACTGATGGCAAGCATTTTGAAAATATTTTATTATTTTTGGTGTATGAGTGTATTGCCTGCACATACGTGAGGGCACATATGTCATGCAATGCCTGTAGAAGTCAGAAGAGGACACTGGATTCCCCTGGAACTGGAGTTATGGATGGTTGTTAGCCACCATGTACGTGGGTGCTGGGAATCGAACCCAGGTCCTCTGGAGGAGCAGCCAGTGCTCTTAACTGAACCATCTCTACAGCTCCACTGATGGCAAGCATTTTAAAGCTGTGACAGAACAGCTCACGCTGTGGAAGGGCCCTGTGGTGTCATCAAGGGGGGCAGTGTTTGGTCTGGGGGCATGTTATAAGGGCCATGCAGTGTTCCCTTTTGACAGTCTGAGGACTGAGTTTACATCAGTTTTTGAGAACACATTCCAGGGGCAATTAAGAGGGAATAGAGGGTGGGTGTAGAGAGCCTCCACTTCCAACCAAAAGGCATCCCCAGGCAGTGATGGAGCTCTTTTTTTCTCCACAAGGAACCAGAAGTAATGCTGCATCTGAGGTGTCTCCTGAGAAAAGAGCGTGTCACCCTTGCAAAAGTGAAACTCACTTCACTTTCACTTCCTAGTCTTCTGTGGTGAGTCCTGAGTATCTGGTAAGTCACAAACCGGAACTTAGCCACAGACTGGATGTGATGGGAAGGGGCGGGGCAGACTTACAGTCCTGGTCACACATGAAGCTTTGGGATCAAAGGACTGGGGAGAGCAGGCAAACACAGGCCACAGTTGGCTGTGTCGTACCCCCCCCCCCGTGAGCCCCTCCCCCCCCTGCATGCAAGTCCCAGACAGAGGAGAGAAGAGGAAGGAAGGAGAGGGAAGTGAGAGTCCTCAGAGGCACGGAGTGAAGACACGGTTGGGAGGAAGGGGAAAGCAGAGGTTAATTTTCTATACGATGTAGCAGGCGGAGGAATGCTCTGAATCGTCGCTGAATTTAGTTCTGCTGGCAGTAGCTACTGGCAGCGACAGTCGGCATGTGCTGTGCTGTTTCTTTCCTCTGCTGCAGGGCGTGGGAGCACCGGCTCCTTTGCCCTAACTACCTGTGTATTCAGGCCCTGTGTAGGGTGTTCTGATATTACCTCTGGGAGGGGTTCAGAGGGGAAAAGGAGCCTTTGATGTGTTTCCAGTCAGCCTCTAGCAGCCACTGCTGCTGAGGGTGGTGCATGGATGCGCTGGAGACATGGGAAAGCACGTGAGCTTGCAGAACAACTGGGAGCGTGCAAATGTCCCACAGAGGACATGCAAGGGAGGCGTGGTGCTGAGACCAGACAGGACATCTTTGTGCTGGAGGGCCAGTCAGGTCTCTCAGAAACCAGCTTGCCCAAACCAGATAACTCAGTTTTAAAAGCCTTGGCTCTTTGGTGTTACTCAAGCCTAAATGAGAAGAGCGCAAGGCGGAAGTCCATCCTTCAGAACAGCAGGAACAGTGCAGTTCACGTGAGCCAAGGCAGTGACAGACGTTTTCCGTTTTGTTTAGGACCCTGGGAGTAAACCCACCCCAATGGATGTGGCAGGGTGGGACTGGGGGTCTGGACACTGTTTCCACTCTTGCCCCAGTGTCCTGTCCAAGGCTGCTTAGCAGGCTCTGACTGCTTTGTTTGGTCCCTTTTGGAGACCTGTGATGTAATGTCCGGGTTCTTTGCTCAACAAATTGAGCAAAACACAGAAAAGTAGTGGCACAAGTGTAGGTTCATTAAAAGTCAAGTAAAAATGGGGCTGGAGAGATGGCCTAGCGATTAAGAGCGCCGACTGCTCTTGCAGAGGATCTGGGTTCGATCCCCAGCACCCACATGGCAGCTGAGAACCGTCTGTAACTCCAATTCGAGGAGAACTCCAGTTCCAGGGGAATCTGACACCCTCTTCTGACCTCTGCGGCATTGCATGACATAGGTGCACAGACCTAC
>VZQC01012059.1:2425632-2438524 GCA_009823505.1 Rhizomys pruinosus | reverse complement strand
GGCTTCTTTTATTTTTTTTTTTTTTTTGGTGTCAGTTGATTTTCTACAAAGATGCCAGGTTCGTCTATCCAGAAAGTCTTTCATTATAAATGATGTATAAACATTGAATTTTCTTGTAGGAAAATTTGAAATTCTACCCCACTTTGTTAAACATACAAAAATTGGGGGCTGGAGAGATGGCCTAGCGGTTAAGAGCGCCAACTGCTCTTGCAGAGGACCGGGGTTCAATTCCCAGCACCCACATGCCGGCTGAGAACCGTCTAACTCCAATTCCAGGACAACTCCAGTTCCAAGGGAATCTGACACCCTCTTCTGACCTCCAGATATGGCATTGCACGATATGGGTGCACAAACCTGCATGCAGACAGTACATTCATAAACATAAAAAAAACTTTATAAAAAAACATACAAAAATTAAGATGAGCCATAGACCTAGAAATAGAATAGGATTGTATAGAATACAGGAGCTGATTTTTGTGACTTTGGAGAAGAGGAAGAATTTTTTAATTAAAAAATTTATTATTTTAATTTTATGTATTATGAATGTATTGCCTGTGTAAGTGCACCTATATTGTGCAATGCCCAAAGAGATCAGAAGAGGGCGTTGGATCTGGTAGAACTGGAATTATGGAAGATTGTTAGCTACCATGTGGGTGCTGGGAATCAAACCTAGGTCCTCTGCAAGAGCAGCCAGTGCTCCCAACTGGGGAGCCCTCCAAGAAGGAGAAGAATCTTAAAAAAGTGACAAATGGCTCCATAAAAACATTTCCATTAAAAAAAATATAAAAGGGCTGGAGAGATGGCTCAGTGGTTAAGAGCGCAGACTGATCTTGCAGAGGCCCCGAGTTCGATTCCCAGCACCCACATGGTGGTTAAGAACCGTCTTTAAGCTGGGTGTGGTGACCCAAGCCTTTAATCCCAGCACTTGGGAAGCAGAAGCAGGAGGATCTCTGAGTTCAAGGCCAGCCTGGTCTGCATAGCCAGCTTCAGGCCAGCTGGGACTAAAGGGAGACCCTGTCTCAAAAAGACAAAACAAAACAAAAGAAAAACACAAAACAACCCCCCCTCCAAAAAAAAATACCCCCAAACCATTTCCATTAAAAACTGAGCAAAGCCTTGGCCATGGTGGCTGACTCCTTCCATTCCAGCACTCAGGCTAAACAGGAGGAGGATGAGTTCATGGGCAGCCTGGGCTACACAAAGAGATCTTGACTAAAAACTGAGCAAAGGGGTTGAAGAGATATTTTTTTAAAGCCTGTGTTTTTAAATTTTATTTATTTATTTTCCATGTGTATGAATGTACTGTCTGCATGCAGGTCTGTGCACCCCTGTCGTGCAATGCCGCGGAGGTCAGAAGAGGGTGTCGGATTCCCCTGGAACTGGAGTTCTCCTGGAATTGGAGTTACAGACGGTTCTCAGCCGCCATGTGGGTGCTGGGGATCGAACCCTGGTACTCTGCAAGAGCAGTCGGCGCTCTTAACAGCTAGGCTATCTCTCCAGCCCGAGATATTTTTTTTTTTTTCAAAGAAAATATACAGATGTCAATAAGCACATGAGGAAACCCTAATGAAAACCACACCAGGATACCACTTCAAGCTCAGCGGGTGGCCATTATAGAAAAACAAAGTGAAACCCAAGCCCGGAAGTAGCAAGTGTTGGAGAGCAGTGGAGAAACTGAAGCCTTTTATGTACTGGTAGTGAAAATGGTACAATTCTTGAAAATTAGAAGGGCAGTTCCTTCAAATCTTAAGGTATTAATATCTCTGAGTAAATAGTGGTTTCTCTTATTGATGGGTTCATTTTCTTAGGGTTCAGCTACCCACAGTGTTCTGGTTTAAATCTAAAATACCCCCAGAGGGTCTCGTCCTGGATGTCTGGTCCCCAGCTGGTGGCGCTGTTTTGGGAGACTACGACCTTTAGGAGTTGGGGCCTAGATGGATGGAGAAGTCATTAGGGGTGGGTCTTTGAAGGTTGTGGCTCGGGCCCTGGTTCCAGTCCTGTGCTCTGCTTGTCGGCTGCCAGGTGAACGCCCTGCCCTCGGACACCTACTCCAGCCCACAGACGGAGCCGCGCCCATCGTGGCTTCTCTGCTAACATGGCCGCAGGTGCTTTTGTTTCTAACTCCGAGGTCTAGGAGGTGAGGACCATTAGCGCCCAGTAGAATGGACAGACACTCAGGGGCCGCAGGTCCAGCTCCCGGGGGTCAGACTCTTCACCCGGGGCCTTTTCATGCTGCTCTCCAGGCTCTGTTTTCCGAGCTGCCAAGGCTTCAGCCCTCTCCTCTGCAGACAACACGAGGGTGCAGGTTCCAGCTGCCCGGCTACCCTACTGGGTCCTCCCACAGGGGCATCCTCACCAGATGCCTGACCGCTTTTGTAGACAGGGCAAGCTTGCTTTGTTCAGTTTCCTGCTAGTCTTTTCGGGGAGCTTGTTCTTTTGATGTAACCTCTCATAAATTTTTTTTTTTTTTTTTTTTTTTTTTTTTTTTTTTTTTTGAGACAGAATCTCCCTACAGCTCCAGCTGGCCTGGAATGCACTATGTAGACCAGGCTGGGCTTGAACTCACAGAGACCCACCTGCCTCTGCCTCTGGATCCAAGGCGTGTGCCACCACTGGCCGGCTGATGTATCCTTTCTTATTTCCAAATATTTTTCTTTTTTTCCTTTTTTAAGACTGTCAGACCAATATAACTTGTAATTCAAGAATCATAGAAGGGCATGGTCACGTACGCCTTTAATCCCAGCACTTGGGAGGTGTGAGTTCAAGGCCAGCCTGGTCTACATAGCGAGTTCCAGGCCAGCTGGGACTAAAGGGAGACCCTGTCTTAAAAAAAAAAAAAAGAATTATAGCAACACAGAAAAATAAAAGGAGGAAAAACTGTCAGAGTTTTATCAAATAGAGAAAATCTCCACAAAAGCATCTACTTTTGGATACATTTGAAAAATACATTCACAGTCGTTTTATTATCAGTTAAATGGATGCTATTAATTGTAATAATTTCCAATACAACAAATTCTGAAACTCAATTTTAGACACACAAATACCATTTATTCTGTATTTTGCTCATTCATTCTTGTGTTTGTGGGACATTTAGGAAGTTTCAAATTTTGGTGGCTTTCTAAATTTACTATGGGGTGAGAGGGCTGAAGAGATGGCTCAGGGCTTGAGTACTGGCTGCTTTTGCAGGGGACCAGGTTTGGTTTCCAGCACTGCATGGCAGCTAACACCCATCCTTAACTCCAGTTCCAGGAAATCTGATGCTGTCAGGTCTGGTCCACTCCGACTCTGCACGCACATGGTACAACTATATCCACGCAGGGAAAACACTTTTGTTTGTTACATGTACGTAACAAACAACCATACAACAAACAAACAAACAAATTTTCTGGGGTAGGGGGGAGTGAGAGAGAGAGAGAGAGTGCGAGTTCTCTTGCTGTGTGGCTTCAGCTGCTATCTTCTCTATCTCTGTCACAGGAGTCACAGGAGGAAGGGTGTAGGGCGGAGCCTATAGACAATCTATATCTTCACACTAAGACACAGGTCACCTTCTCCAGCCACCTCTTAGTTCCAGTGGTTGACCTCACTGGTCTGTGCACAGGCTTCTGGTTGTCCTCAGGCCTGAGTCACTTGTGACACGCAGTAATTTCCAAGCACTGAGCAACCACAGCCCGGCAGCAACCACAGCATCCAGCAGGGGGCGCTGTG
The DNA here is from genome assembly GCA_009823505.1 of Rhizomys pruinosus. Classification (NCBI taxonomy): domain Eukaryota; kingdom Metazoa; phylum Chordata; class Mammalia; order Rodentia; family Spalacidae; genus Rhizomys; species Rhizomys pruinosus. Next base: position 2,434,819 of record VZQC01012059.1, on the reverse strand, counting down.
AACACGCGCAAGATGGCTCTGCTGGATGAAGTGGTTTTGTGTGTGTGTGTGTGTGTGTGTGTGTGTGTGAACTCTTGTAGAACATTCCTCCTCGAAGACTCCTCCTTGCTGTGAGAACTTGTCCCGCGCTGTAGTCTCGCCGGCAAGAACTTCACGCGGACAACAGGATTCTTCTGCGGTAAAGTTTATTGCTACAGCTCTTTTAGGAGAAGGACCCCGAAATGGTGAAGAAGCACTGCTTATATAGCGGTCTAGAGGGCTCGTGTATGCTCTGGATAGGTGCACTGTCCCGATACCTTATTTGCATGTCAGGAGGCGCGGGCTCAGAGAGCAGTAGTCATGCGCAGTCTGTCCAATGCAAAGGAAACGGCTAGTCGCTATCGAGAGTGACATGGGAAGTCGGCGCCATCTTTAGGGCGCGGCACACCGCGTGGTACACAGCATTTGTGTGGTAGGCTGCCAATAAGAACTGAAGTTTGTTGACTCTCACTGGAACCTGGAGCACAGATTACAAAGGAACATAGAACTTTCTCGAAGAAGAATGGCAGGTGCATCTAGTGAGTGAATGCTCACCAGGCTGGTTAAACAGACTGAGAGACACCCTTGCTGTGTCCCAAGATCCCAGATGGACTTAGTATCAAGAAATTTGACTCCCACTGTTTTAATAAATTGGGACTAGCTTTTCCTTCGTGTCTGACAGAGATCAGTCAGTTAATTCTTCCACACCAGTGATGCCAGGCATGTTGGGCTAGACTTCGGTGGCTGACCCTCATCTAGTCTTAGGGAAGGCTCTATTGGGGGGAGCCCCGGGGTCCACAGAACACCCTCCCTCGTGCCTGGGGTGGATGCTTCCCTCTCAGGCCCCAGCGTCTCCAGACTTCTCCTGACCTACCTCTTCCCTTCTGTGTTTTGCACCCTCTCGGGCTTTTGCAGAGGGCTGGAATGTGTTCTGGAATGGGGTTCATGATTCTTGGGGTCTCTGGGTGATGGGCAGAGATGTCCTAGGGGCAAGGACAACATGGACACCCCCAACCCTCAGTGGTCTCTGGGGACCACAACACATGATGCAGTGCTGCGCTGTTCAGTTTCAGTGCAGTGCAGTTCCTCTGCGGGACCTAGCTTTCTAGCCCCACTTGGCCGCAGATCGTAGGGCTGCCCTCCCACTCTTTTCTGATGGAGAGGGGGCTGTGGGAGTAGACTGGGATGTGTGTTGTTTCCTTGAGACTCATGGCGCAGCTTTCCAGGAGCCCACTGCTATGTTTTAGACCCAGAAACATGCTCTGCCCTCATAATGGAGTTGAGTGTGTGCTCCACAGGCCTGCCGTACTCAGTCTAATTAGTTACCAGAAGAAGGTAAGCATGGGGCATGTCTCACACCTTCCCACCTGGTTCTTTCTTCCCTCCCAGTATACAGGGCCCCCCAAAGAGACAGACACCCAGAGATGGACACACACACACACACACACACATGCACACACACAGACACAAAGACACACACACACACATACATACACACATAGAGAAATGGACACCCACAGAGAGACATATAAAAATACAACAGGCAGCCAGGCATGTGGCGCATGCCTTTAATCTCAGCATCTGGGAGGCAGAGGCAGAGGCAGGTGGATCTCTGTGAGTTCAAGGCCAGCCTAGTCTACAGAGCAAGCTCCAGGCCAGCTGGCACTAAAGGGAGACCTTGTCTCAAAAAAACGAAAACAAACAAAAAACAAGAGGCAGAGTTGGAGTTAAGGCACAGTTTCAGAAACATAGATACACATAGACAAAGACACATAGATACACATATATAGGTACACACAAAACACACAGACACATATACAGAACTGGTGGCCTGTAGGTAGATTGATACACAGAAACGGGGACACAGACACACGGGACAAACATATCGACACACAGAGGTATATACATAGATATACATACATGAAAAGATGGACATTCACACAGACACAATTCAAGAGACAGATATGCACAGCAAGAATTGTGCAGGGATGCAGAGAGACATGGGGACAGGTGACATACAGACATTTATGCACGGTTGGAGGTGTACATAGATGCATAGAGACAGATGTGATGTGCATACGTGACATGGTGACACACACAGACAGAACATAAAGGAGACACACCCTTGGTTTCTCATATTACGAGTCCAGGATAACCAACAGACCAATCCTTCCATCTCCTCTCATCATCTTTCAAGTCTTTGGCCTCACAACCTGGATAACGCTTTTTGAAACACACGTTCTTTGTGTTGTTGTTCCATAATGACCCTCTTTCCTCAGAGCACGGCAGACCTGTGTCCCACAGGGGAAAGGAAGGCCTTGAGCCTGATGGGGCCCTTCAGAGAATGGAGCAGCAGGCCAGTGCCACGTCTGGTCATAAGTCTGTCTTGGGGGTGTCAGAGGTTGGTCCTGTGCCTGTCCATACCCTGACCTAAAGGGGCTTCTCTTGAGAGAAGGGGGCCTATGCTATCCATTATCTTGGGAGGCAGAAGATCCCTAGAGCACACACTTGATCCAATATTTGTACTCCAAAATTTGAGGTTCTTAACAAGCTGCAGACTATTCTGCAAGTGGACGGGAGGCGAAGTCTGCTTTTACGAGTGCTGGTAGACAGTCCTATTGACCATGCGGGCAGATGAGATAGGCAGTTAGTTAGAGGACTGTAGGGTCAATATTGGGCCTATCTCTAGGCCACTTCCTGCTAAGCTTCCATTGGTTTGTCAGGAAATCCAACTCACCTTGACACACTGGGTTCTGTGGTGTAAAGGGATGCCGGGGGACTGGATGGGCTTTGTGACCATGGCTTGCTTACATGGGCAGAGTGCCTTGCTTGAAGAAAGAGGCACACTTGTGTTGATGGTGGAGAGCAGCTGTGCCCTGTGGCCCTGACTTCTGGGGGATGCTGACAATAAAAGTGATGCCAGAGGTGGGAATAAGAGCAAGGGAAATCCTGCTCTTGGCACTCCTGAGCAAGTTCTAGAAAGTACTGGCCATTGCTCAATGCTGGCCAGTGCCTGGTGGGTCAGACTGGGACCAAACTTTGACCCAGCCTGGTGGTACAGCATTGCCCTCTGTGTTCTGAGAAGACAGTGGACAGTATCTTTGGCATGCCAGGCTGAGTGTGTCTAGTCCCCAGCAAGGAGTGCCACTGTTTGAGCTTGATGACGGGGTGACAGGAACTAGTAAAGCTGGCCCAGCGCTTTGTCAGCCTGTGGTGCACAAGCAGTTGGCTGAGCTCCAATGCTCAGCCTGTCCCATGCAGTGTTTTCTTCTTGGGGAACTGCCCTCAAACATAAAGACGCGCCTGGAGCTCACAAAGGACCCCTTGTCCTGGCGCAGGAATGTCAGTGGTGCACTGCCTCGTGCAGCTGTCACAACACTGGGGTCTGCCTGCTCTTCTTTGGGCTGGTTTTGTGTTAGTGGAACCGGGTCTGCTGTTTGCACACGATGCCCTTCCTGGTCCCCACCTTAGGCCCGGCACAGGGCTTTCTGAGCGCCAGCACCATGGGTGGATTCCTGACCTTCCGAGGGCCCTGGGCACACCTGTGTTGCTGTAGGATCTTGACTTGGGTGCTTCTTCCTCTGGGCCCATCCGGAAGACAAGGCAGACAGAACTAACGCCCTCATTCAGCCTCCGCTGCTTCCCTAGGCAAATGGTAGAGCTTTTGGTTTTAAATCAGAGACAATGGCGTTATAGCGCTGTGAATGTTTTTGGTCTCAGCCCCTGACCCGTTTAGCTGTTCACTGTGACTCTGGGCATTCAATGTGGGGTCCAGGAAGTCTGGACTCTGTTATCGACTCTCTGTGGATTTCTTGTTACACTCCACTACGTCTGCCTAGGCCTTCACCTTCTGTTTCCTCTCCAGCCTTCTTGTCACAGGACGGCTGATCTGAATTATGAAGCTGTCACACAGCCTCTACGAGGTAGTCACATCTAGTCACGTGATTCCCACCAAGGGTCAGAGAAACCAAGGCAGGAGGAGAGTGGGTGGGAAGGAAGTGGAGCCTCGTAGGGGCCCCTGGTGCTTTCAGCAGTATTTTCAGAGTTAAGAGAGCCTAGCTCTGGGTGACCACGTAGCTGCTTGGGGTGGGGGGGTGGGGTTTTCTGGCCTGTGCTTATGCCGCCCTGCCTCTCTAGCAGCTGGTAAGGCGTGATGGTGGGTCTTCCGGGAGCAAGGACGACACCCATTTACAGAACCTCTTGTGCCAACAGAGACCATCCATCCCTGAAGAGACTGGGTGAGAGCGCCGAGGTACTCCTCCTCTCCTACCTTCCGGTGCGCCTCACCTCCTCGTCCCCAGGCCTAGGAAGTGGCAGAATGGAGATCTTTTTGTACTATTTATTTATTTATTTATTTATTTTTGGTATTTTTGAGACACGGTCTCCCTGTAGCCCCATCTGACCTGGAACTCGCTAGCTATGTAGACCAGGCTGGTCTTGAACTCACAGAGATCTGCCGGCTTCAGCCTCCTGAATGCTGGGATTAAAGGTCTGCGCCATCTTCTTTTTGTACTTTATGTAATGACTTGTGAGACTCCTGTGAATTGATTTATTTCTCTTTTCTGTTTCCTGGACCCAAGGCCAGAGTTTGAATTGAATGATGGAGGTCTAATAAAACACTCCAATGGGCACCAATACAAATTCAGTCCCGGCTGAGGGGATGCGCACTGTAATGACGGTCCAGCAGATGGCAGCAGAGAGCCATGAAACAGCTTCCTCTTGTGCTTTGGGCTGAGCCTCTTGAGTCACTGTGGCCTGTGCCTGGCACAACTGATTTAAAACAGTCCCTAGAGAGGATACAGCCAGCCTCACTGGAAGCTCTTGTGCCTGGCCAGGCTGTCCTTAGGGAGCCGAGGACCAGGGTACAGGAGTCTCCCTTCCAGCCCAGTCACCTGGAGTGCAGAATTTAGTTCAGGGATCCTCGGACAGCTGCTGTAGGGCTAGATCCAGACACTGGTTGTGTTTGGCAGCAAACATGGAGTGGTTTTTGCATTAAAAAAACAAAACAAAACAACACACCTTGTCGTAGTTTGTCTTCCATTGCTGTGACAAAACACTCTGACCAACACCAACTTGGGGAGGAAAGGGTTTATTCAGCTTACATCTCCCAGGTCACAGATCATCACTTAGGGAGCTCAAGGCAGGAACTCAGGGCAGGAACCTGGAGGCAGGAGCTGAAGCACAGGCCATGGAGGAGTGATGTCCACTGGCTTGCTCTCTACTGGCTTGCTCTCTGGCTCATGCCCAGCCTGCCTTCTTATACTGTCACTGCTCAACAATCAAGACAATACACCACAGATGTGGCCACAGGCCGATCCAATGGAGCCAATTGCCCAATCGAGGCTCCCTCAACCCAGGTGTGTCAAGTTGACACCAAAGCTATCCAGCACACACCTAAAATTTATGTGTATGTATATCAGCCCCAGTGAGTTTATGTGCACCATGTGAGTGCAGGGGTCCCTGAGTCCAGAAGAGGGCGCTGGAACTTAAGTTATAGGCAGTTGTGAGCTGCCTGATGTGGGTGCTGAGAACTGAACCAGGTCCTTGGCCAGAGCAGTAGGTGTTTTTAACCAACCACTTTGTTATCTCTCTCTTTAGTCCTTTTTTTTTTTTGGTCTTTTCAAGACAGGGTCTCCCTGTAGCCCCAGCTGGCCTGGAACTCACTCTGTAGACCAGGATGGCTTGAGCTCACAAAGATCCACCTGCCTCTGCCTTCCAAGTGCTAGGATTAAAGGCATGCACCACCATGCCCTATAGCCCTGGCTTTTAAGTTATCGGAAAATAGTAAATCATATTTTGTGACAGGTAAAAAGCCTACGAAAGTCAAGTTTAATGTTCATAAGTGTTTACTGCAACCAAATCATGCTCATTTCTTTTTCTGTCAGCATTCCTGCAACTTCCATGCAGCAGCTACATTGAGAAGCCATGGCAGACACTGTATGTGTGAAGAGTCTTAATTATTTTTTTTTTTTTTTTTTTTTTGAGACAGGGTCTCCCTTTAGTCCCAGCTGGCCTGGAGCTTGCTCTGTAGACCCTGCTTGGTTTCCAAGGACATAGACTTGCTTACACCCCTGCTTGCCCAAGGGTCTTGTGCACATGTACTGACTTTGACCCTGGGTTTAGAAGAAAGCATGTGACCTTTCGAACTCCTCTAAGTTTGAGTTAGTCTTGACTTTGTCTAAAATTCCAGCTGATGCTGGGCGTGGTAGCTCATGCCTTTAATCCCAGCACTGGGGAGGCAGAGGATCTCTGTGAGTTCAAGGCCAGCCTGGTCTACATAGTGAGTTCCAGCTGGGGCTTCAGGGAGACCCTGTCTCAAAAAGACCCCCCTCCAAAAAATTCCAGCTGAGCTGACCTGGATTTGAATATTATACAATGTTTATATATACAGAAATGTCATATGGCACTCCACAAATATGGAAAATTTTTATGTGTTAATTAAAAAAAAATCCGAGGTGATTTAAACAAACGTGTAAGGGAGACCACTTCATGATTTCCTGGATAGTAGGAGAAAGACGTAGATGTGGGTTCACTGTGTCCGGAAGTCTTCGCCTGCAACCTCAGGGCCAGTGGTCCCTAGTTCTCTACAGAAGTATTTTCCACAGATCAGCTCAGTGGGAGTCATTCCATAGCAAGACTGTTCATTTCCTGGATTCTGTTCTATGTAAAAAGGATATACATATAGCAGCTGATACATTTCCACCATCTGTTAGGAAATATGACCACTTGTCCCTTCAAAAGGAGTCCAGAATCGAACCATCTCCTAACTCTTGCTGCCACCTAGTTCAAAACACATCCACCGTGCTACTAAAGATTATGGCAGAAGTTTCCCAAGAGGACTCTCTGTGCTCTCCTTGACCCAGTACAGTCTGCTCTCCACAGGGCTGGAACAGTCACTAACATGCGCGGATGGACTCATGACTGGCCTCCTAACTCACTGAAGCAAAGGCTTCTTCAGCTGCCCACGTTACCTCTACCTCTCCCTGACCTCATATGTTTGTTCCTTCTGGAGCAGCATCGCTGTCTGATCCAATGGCTTGTTCTCTATTCCTCTGGAGCACCAAGTGTGGCCTGGAAGCGCCACACTGCGGGGTGCCTGTCTGGGACACTGCTTGCTCTTAAATAGTCTTTGTCAGTTCTTTGCTCAGATGTCATTTTCCCCTTGAGATCCATTTCTACTCCCTCCATAATATTACAGCTCTGTTTCTTATTTATTTATTTATTTATTTATTTATTTATTTATTTATTTATTTTGGTCTTTTTGAGACAGGGTCTCCCTGTAGCCCCAGCTGTTCTGGAACTCACTATGTAACAGACCAGGCTGGCCTTGAACTCACAGAAATCACCTGCCTCTGCCTCCCAAGTGCTGGGATTAAAGGCATGCACTACCACTCCCGGCTACAACTCTGTTTCTTTTTTTAAAAAATTTAATTAATTGATTGATTTTTGGTCTTTTCGAGACAGGGTCTCCATGTAGCCCCAGCTGGCCTGGAACTCACTCTGTAGACCGGCTGGCCTTGAACTCACAAAGATCTGCCTGCCTCTGTCCCCCAAGTGCTAGGATCAAAGGCATGCTCTACTACGCCTGGCAATTTATTTTTATTATGTGTATGAATGTACTGTCTGCATGTAGGTCTGTGCACCTGTGTTGTGCAATGCCATGGAGGTCAGAAGAGGGCGTTGGATTCCCCTGGAACTGGAGTCAAAGATGGTTCTCAGCCGCCATGTGGGTGCTGGGGATTGAACCCTGGTCCTCTGCAACAGCAGTTGGCCAGTTAACCGCTAGGCCTTCTCTCCAGCCCCACAACTCTGTTTCTTTTTTTTTTTTTTTTTTGGTCTTTTCAAGACAGGGTCTCCCTGTAGCCGAAGCTGTCCTGGAACTTGCTCTGTAGACCAGGCTGGCCTTGAACTCACAAAGATCCGCCTGCCTCTGCCTCCCGAGTGCTAGGATTAAAGGCGTGCGCCACCACGCCCGGCTACAACTCTGTTTCTTATACTGCATCCTTTTCTCCATTGATTTGTTTTACTAACTTCCTTCTCTTACTATAATGTAAGCACTTAGATATATGTCAGGCCTGTTTTGTTCACAGATATACTCCAAGGGCTTAGAATGGTATGTAAGGCGCTTGGCACTTATTTGTTGAGTGAGCAAAGGAATGACTTCTTTTTCTTTAATTTTATTTATTATTTTTATTTTATGTGTTTGAGTGGGTTGCTTGCCTGTAGGTAGGAGCACCTTGGCTGGTTGGAATAGAATGTTCTCTGTGCATTTGTGAATGGTTATTTTATTATTACATACTCGAATTGTGTATGTTCTATGGTTTACACATGTCCATAAATATCCCACAACTTATAATCATAGATGTGAAAGGTAGAAGTGATGTAAGGGGCAATGCCCAATACTTTCTCTTCAGAAACACGTGGAAAGATGAACAAAAATCAACCATAACTTTATGGTATGGCAGAGCCAGGGAATTCCCAAGATGGTGAGGACATTAGATACGGTGTAGAGAGTCCAGGTCCTTCGGAGGAAGGGCATGGCCGTCGTAGAGGAGACCCTTTCTGGCAGTCTGTAGCAGTCGCTCATCTTGCTAAACCACAACATTTGGCATCTTCCCCTCCTTGACTAGCAGGCTCCTCAGTCTCTTTCAATTAAATTCTGGGACGCTGTCCTTCCTGCCAACCTGCTGTTAATTTGCCTCCTGCTGCTTCATCATCGGTGGTTTCCTGTTTCCTTCAGGACAGACTCCAAGAAAGTCACAATCTGGCGCTGGCACACCTGAGACTCCTGTTGCCCTCACACACATTGCTTGCTACATTCCTGGCCTTTTTTGGGAGTTTGGGCTTCCACCATGTTTCAGGGCTTCAGAGCTGTAGGGTCAAGGGCGTCCTGAGGGAATTGCCTTACGCTGGAGTTCTGGGCCTCCTCCTCCTCCTCCTCCTCCTTCTCCTCCTCCTTGGCCTCCTCCTCCTCCTCCTCCTCCTCCTCCTCCTCCTCCTTGGCCTCCTCCTCCTCCTCCTTCTCCTCCTCGGCCTCCTCCTCTTCCTCCTCCTCCTCCTCCTTCTCCTCCTCGGCCTCCTCCTCTTCCTCCTCCTCCTCCTCGGCCTCCTCCTCTTCCTCTTCGGCCTCCTCCTCTTCCTCCTCCTCCTCCTCCTCCTCCTCCTCCTC
>VZQC01012059.1:2327940-2424315 GCA_009823505.1 Rhizomys pruinosus | reverse complement strand
AAAAAAAAAAAAAAAAAAAGAAATAGCAAAACAAACAAACAAAACCCCAGATGAATGAACAAACAACAAAACAGAACATAAAACCCAAGAAAAGAACAGAAACAGTCTACGCTTTTCCTAATGCTGTGCCAAGGCCTGGTTCCACATAGGAAGAAAGAATACCATGAAAAGAAAATTGTGTAGACTAATTTTAATTACAAAGATGCAAAGATCTCAGATAAAATGTGAGCAAATCAGGTAAACAATACTGTGAAGAGTTGGGTGCATCTTGATGGAGAATTCTTTGAGCAATTTAAGGACAGTCAGTAAAGGAAAACCCTTAACATTATTCACCTCAGTGGAATCAATGTACTTGATTGATATGAGTGGATGTCAGGAAATATATTGAGACTGGCACAATAGTGGCATGAAGGGTGTGGAGGTAACCAACCAATTTTGGATTGAATTTGAGGCCTGCTCCTCAGGAAGGAATTCATGCCTGGTATACTAAACCTGGTCAGCAAGCTCATGGCTGGGCAGGTCGTAGGCCTCGTGGCAGAACCTACTTGCTAAATGGGCATGCTGCCAAGCTATCTTCTAAATATTTATGCTTATACCTGTAAGTTAGTGCTACCTTCAACCTTGACCAGACAAGCTTCTCTTTGCAGTGGCTACCAATTAGTGTAGAGACTCAGTAACTTTAGGACATGACATGGCCTTTGTATGCCTGAACTCACTCCAACTATGATCACCTATGTAAGGCTTGCACAAGGTCAAGTCAACATTAGTCAGTATTCTAGCAGACAGTGCTAATGGACTCAGTGGATTGCAAACACCAAAAACATAAAACCAATCAACCAACTGCCCCCTCCAACCAACTAAACAAAAGCAAAAACCATGAAATGGGGAGAGGAGAACTGGAAGGATTTGGGGTGGATTTGGTCAAGATGCATTGTTTACCTCTATGAAATTGTCAATGAATGAATAAAAGATATTTTATTAAAAAAGAGAAAAGAAGCTGGGCGTGGTGGTGCACGCCTTTAATCCTAGCACTTGGGAAGCAGAGGCAGGTGGATCTTTGAGAGTTCAAGGCCAGCCTGGTCTACAGAGTGAGTTCCAGGACAGCTGGGGCTACAGGGAGACCCTGTCTCGAAAAGACCAAAAAAAAAATAAAAAATAAAAAAATAAAAAAAATAAAAAAATAAAAAAGAGAAAAGAATGTATTCTGTGGTTATAAACCCTCCTCTGGAAGTCACCACTGAAAGAAATGCTTGACAAGGTCAACCAGTGCCACTAATAGTAGTGACAACAGCCTGTCACTGATTCCACAGGGTGAGTTAACATTAAGGACCTGATTGCACAAGTCAGTTAAGAAATATCTCACTCTGTCTTTAGTTCCTTATTAATTTATTTCTTGGCTATTCTAAAGTTACAGGTAGAGGGCTGGGCATGCAGCTTAGTAGTAGAGCATTTTCCTAGAATGTATAAAGCCTGAAGTTCAATCTCCAGTAACACACACACACACACACACACACACACAGAAAAACCCACAAAGCAAACAAACAAAAAACCCTACATAGAGCCACTGAGATGGCTGAGTGCGTGAAAATGCATTTGGCTAAGCCTGAACCTACATGGATGCGGGAGAGAACCTACTCCCACAAGCTATCCTCCTCATCTCTGTCATACACACACACACACACACACACACACACACACACACACACACACACAACTTTGATGCCAGGGTAGACGTGGAGTTCATGTTTTCTGAGATTCTAAGAGACTCACGCTGATGGCTCAGAGCCTCAGGTGAAGGCTGGGGAACTCCTGTTCCAAGTGGAAGAATGTGGCTGAGTCCCAAGCTGTCCAGCACACCACAGCACTTTGACCTTTCTCATGATACAGAGTAACTAGAGGATTCATAGAAACAGGGTTTTAATCATAGCCTAAGTTATTAATTTAAACCAGACACAATGCTCTTGGGAATTCTTCATTTTGTGAAGGAGTTTTTATAAACTTCCATGATATTTCACCAAATTCTCCCTTGTTTACTTTCATTGAGACATTGCAATATTTTATAATTTAGACTTTTTCACCTTTGGAAATAAACCAGACTTGGATGCAAAAAAAAAAAATTTTGTCAGGATTTTGGAAGACTTTAGTCAGCTGTGTAACTTGTGAAAGGACGCTGCTGTAAGTAGGGTAGATGGAGGGGCAGCGTTGGGCCTACCGACCCTGCCTCCATCTCAGGACCTGGCTTTCCGGACCACACCATCTTGAGTCCATTGGAACAATCGGTCTGGGTTTTCAAGACACCTGGTTGAGAAGGATCCCATGAGAACCCAGCTATGCATGTTGGACATGTAATTAGATCAGCACATCGTTTCCAACATGATAGCTTCCTCATCAGCCATGGGCAGAACTAGCTCACTTATATACAGGCGGCAAGCTTGTCTTACAATATACTGTCTAGTGACTGTGACTGTGTTTTAAAGCTCCACTTTGGGGGCTGGAGAGATGGCCTAGCTGTTAAGAGTGCCGACTGCTCTTGCAGAGGACCCAGGTTTGATTTCCCCAGCACCCACATGGCAGCCGAGAACCGTCTGTAACTCCAATTCCAGGAGAACTCCAGTTCCAGGGGAATCTGACACCCTCTTCTGACCACCGTGGCATTGCACAACACGGGTGCACAAACCTACATGAAAACAGTACATTCATACATGTAAAAAAATAAAAATAATTAAAAAAATAAAGCTCCACTTTGGGAGACAGCAGGCCACTAGTGGTCAAGTACTCATCTTCTAATCTTGTCCGTATTTTCTCTTAGATTTCTCCCATTTCTATTATTTGCTGTTTGGGATGAACCTGAAGACCGACCCTAGTTCTGTCATCAGGAACGTGTTGGCATGCACCTGTAATCTCAGCCACTCTTGAGGCTGAGGCGGAGGATGGCAAGCTCCAGGCTAGTCTGGGCTGTGTAACAGAAGCCTGCCTCAAAACTAGAGCAGAACAGAACAAACCAAACTGAATATTTTCTCTACTTACTTCCCTTTCCATGTTTCCCTCTCTTGGCTTTGAATTATAAATATGTTTCTTCCTTTGAATTGCTTCCTTTCTTTTAAAACACATACACATACAGGCAGGCATACATACATGTACACACACACACACACACACACAAACACACACACTTTTCAATGTTAGAAATAAAACCATGGGGGGGATTTGCATGTACTCAGCACTTGTTATACCACTGAGCTATCCTCTAGCCAAACTTTAAAAAATTATTTATTTTTTATGTGTACGAATATACTATCTGCATGTACGTCTGTGCACCCATGTCATGCAATGCTGCGGAGGTCAGAAGAGGGCGTTGGATTCCCCTGGAACTGGAGTCGAAGATGGTTCTCAGCCGCCATGTGGGTGCTGGGAATCGAACCGGGGACCTCTGCAAGAGCAGTCGGTGCTCTTAACCGCTAGGCCATCTCTCCAGCCCCTCTAGCCAATCTTTTAAATACTGATTTTAACCCTAAGATGCCATCGTAGCAACAAGTGTCAGCTATTTCCTGCCAAAGTCATGTCTGTTGGGCTATCCTAGCCCTTTTATGCTTCTTATTTTGTAATGATTATAGTAGCACTTTGATGTCAGAATGAGTGTTTCCTTGATTTGAAGAAGCTGATAGTGGAGGCAGGCAGAGGTAACTAGCTGGGACTCAGGCAGAGTTCGTCTGATCTCAAGGACTGTGCACTTCACAGTCTCTCTCTAGGGTCTCTCCAGCCAAGCAGAGAAGAAAGAGAGGAGAGTTTTGTGGGAATGCTGGGAATTAGCAGTCCTTCATAATTGCAGCCATAATTTAACTGTATTGAGCACCCTCAGGCACTATTCTGAAACAGTCTGAAAAGGACAGATATTGTATTCAGATACCTATTTGCACCTATTTATGCATGAGAGCAGCCCAGGCCTGCATTCTGTTTCATCCCACTGTTTCCTGTAGGAGAGTCCTCGATGATCGGCCTCCACCTCCCTGTCAGGTGTAGTGCACTGCGTGCAGGCTAGGCCTCCCTGCTTCCCACCCAGGGTGAACTCCCATGCACCTTCACCCAGGCCTCCGCCGCCTCCTGCTGTGCTGTAGGGCTGTGCTTGCTGCTGTGGTTAGGGTCACGGGCTCTCTGCCCAAGGTCAAGTTCCAGAGTGCCAGGGCCTCCCGCCAGTTCCTCACCTGCCGCCCTCTTCTGTCTCTTCCCTCCCTCTCTGCACCCCCACTTTCACACCCTTGAATCTCTCTCTCTCTCTCTCTGTCTTCCTTTTCTCTTTCCTCCCCTCCCCTTTAGGTCAGATCTGCTCTCCTCCTCCTCCCCCCTCCTCCTCCTCTTCCTCCTCCTCTTCCTCCTCCTCTTCCTCCTCCTCCTCCTCCCCCCTTCTCCTCCTCCTCCCCCTCCTCCTCCTCTTCCTCCTCCTCTTCCTCCTCCTCTTCCTCCTCCTCTTCCTCCTCCTCCCCCCTCCTNCTCCTCCTCTTCCTCTTCCTCTTCTCCTTCTCCTCCTCCTCTTCCTCTTCTCCTTCCCCTCCTCCTCTTCCTCTTCCTCTTCTCCTTTACCTTCTCCTCCTTTTCCTCCTCCCCCTCCTCCCCCTCCTCCTTCCCTCCCTCCTAGTCAAGCCCTTCTCAGCCCCCTCTGCACTCTGCTTCTGCTTCTCCTCACCATTTAAAGAAATTAATATTCCCAGTTTGCACACAAACGAATGGGTTTCATCATGACACTTTCACACATATATGCTGTTATACTTTTTTGTCCCCCTCTTTTTAGTGCATGGTCTTACAACAGGGAGAGGATCCGGTTTATACAGTGAATTTGGGACTGACCACTCTTCAGATTTACATAAGCGCTTCTTCATGTTTCCGGCACAGCAGGTGTGGCTAGTGGCAATCCAGGTAAACGAAACCTGGCTAAACCTCTGCTCTTTGTCCTTGCCCCTTCTTTGACTCCTGGGTTATCTGAATCTAGGGGATCTATCCTACAACTGGACTTTTTAAAAAAAAGTATTGATTTTTTTTTTTCCTGGGCTGGAGAGATGGCCTAGCGGTTTAGAGCGCCGACTGCTCTTGCAGGGGACCTGGGTTCGATCCCCTGCACCCACATGGTGGCTAAGAACCATCTTTAGGGGCTGGAGAGATGGCCTAGTGGTTAAGAGTGCCGATAGCTCTTACAGAGGACCTGGGTTCGATCTCCAGCACCCACATGGCGGCCGAGAACCGTCTGAAACTCCACTTCCAGGAGAACTCCAGTTCCAGGGGAATCCGACACCCTCTTCTGACCTCCGCGGCATCGCACGACACGGGTGCACAAACTTGCATGCAGACAGTACATTCATACACATACGGAAATAAATAAAATTAAAAAAAAATTAAAAAAAAAAGAACCATCTTTAACACCAGTTCCAGGGGAATCCGATGCCCTCTTCTGACCTCCACCGCTTTGCACTACACGGGTGCACAAACCTATATGCAGACAGTACACTCGTACACATAAAAAAAAAAAAAAAGTAAAAAAAACAACAACAGGATGATTTTTTTCTTGGTATAGCAACATCTTTTTTGTAGCTGTTTTTGTTTAAAACCATGGTAACATAATTGAATTTCTGTTGGGAGTAAGCATTTCACAGAACTTTAAAAAACACTGAGCCAAATCTGTTTGACATAGCTCTTCACAATGCTGGATTAAATATTCTTTGACAAATGTTTTAATTGCTGAAAACTGAAACTTGGAGAGGCTTTGGCTGGTGTCCCTGCGCCTGCCCTGGCTGCTTGCATGGCCGCAGGGAGCACTAGCAACAGGAGGCTCTAGCAGTCAGACTTGGCCTGCGACTCCCCCAGGTCTCCACCGTTCTGTGCTGCCGTCTCCTCATGCTTGTGGGGACTGGCTGCTGCACCCCTGGACTTGTGTCAGAGAGCTTTAATGGTTTGACATGTTGGTGTCCTTCAGACTCATGTTGACAGGTTAAGTGTCACTGTCGAGAGAGACAGGACAGTGGGGAGGTGACAGGACCATGAACGCTCTGCCCCAAGTGGGGGCATGCTGTAACTGTGGGAGTGGGATTGTTACCACCGGAGAGGGTTCCTAGGCAAAGGCCAGTGCTCCAGACTCCCCTTCCTCTCTTTCCTTCCCCCTCTTTTTCCCCCCCTTCATTTTCCACCTTGGGATGATTCAACAAAAAAAGCACTTACTAGGGGGCTGGAGAGATGGCTCAGTGGTTAAGAGCACTGGCTGCTCTTGCAGAGGACCCCAGGTTGATTCTCAGCACCCACATGGTGGCTAACAGCCATCCATAGCTCCAGTTCCATAGTGATCTGACGCCCTCTTCTGACCTCCTTGGGCATTGCATGACACAGGTGTACTTATATACATGAAGGCAAGGCATTAAAAGAAGAAGCCCTTACTAGACATTAGGGGTTTGACCTTGGGCTTCCCAATCTCCATTTTTTTTACTTACATGTATACAGCACATACTTGACCTCTCTCTCTTCCTCTTTACCATCCCGTCCCCTATCTCCTCACAAATCTCTCTCTCACATTAATGTCTGTTCATTTTGTTTTGTGATCCATTTGAATTTAGTCATGGTTATCAGTACGACCGTGGGTCTGGACTTATCTATTGGAGCCTGATGGGCTCAGATATAGATGTACAACGAAAGACCCGATTCCTCCTCCTCTCTCAGAATCTATCAGTAACCCACACTTTAGAGGTAAAGGGTGGGGCTCTGTGAGCCCCTTTCCTTTCCATGACAGTTGCTAGGGCCACTCTTGTGTGGACCCATTGCAAGTAGCTACAGTTGCTGTGAGCTAATGGTGGCAATGGTTGTATTGGTCTGGATGGCCCTTCACTCGTCTTCCAGCTCTTACGTATTTGAGCTCCTTTTGTTTTGTTTGGGGCTAAGCCTATAACCATCACTCATTCTCAGCACCTTGGGTGGCCAGGAGCCTCCGCCTCACCACCGTTCATTGTAAGCTCTTGCAGTCCCTCTTTCGTAGTTTTAAATTCGTATTACCAGATAACAGGCGGGGTCTTTATACTCCTTTTATCATGGCCAATTTCCCCTCATTTCCCAACCTCCCGCCTTCTCTGTTTAGCCCTTTCCAGCCACAGCATGCTCCTCTTTACTTTTACCTGCTATCTCTCGTCATTCAAGGCAACCTGCCTCTATGCATCTCCCTCCTTGTTTCCTGGATTCTACAAGTACTCCATGTAAAACAAACAGAAGAGTCGAAGCTAGGATCACATATGAGAGAAAGAACATGTGTTGCTTGTCCTTCTGGGTCTGGGTTACCTTAATATATATATATATATATATATATATATTCCAGTTCTATCCATTGCTCTGCAAATTTAATAATTTCATTTTTTTGCTCTTTTTGAGACAGGGTCTCTTTGTATCCCACCTGGCCTGGAACTCACTATGTAGACCAGACTGGCCTTGAACTCCCAGTGATCCACCTCCCTCTGCCTCCCCAGTGTTGAGATTAAAGGCGTGTGCCACCACACCCAGAATTATTGGTTATTCTTGATGATGACCATTCTGACTGAGGTGAGATGGAATCTTAAAGTAGTTTAATTTGGATTTGCTTGATGGATAAGGATGTTGAACTCTTTTTTAAAATTTTTATTCATTTTTGTATGTGTATGAATGTACTGTCTGCATGTAGGTCTGTGCACCCGTGTCAGTGCCTCGGAGGTCAGAAGAGGGTATTGTCGGATTCCCCTGGAACTGGAGTTAAAGACGGTTCTCAGCCGCCATGTAGGTTCTGGGGATTGAACCCCGGGTCCTCTGCAAGAGCAGTTTGCGCTCTTAACCACGAGGCTATCTCTCCAGCCCAGATGTTGAACACTTTTAAATGTGTTGTCTGGACATTCCTGTTTCTTCTTTTGTGAACTCGCTGTTGCCCATTTTTAAATTGAGTTGTTGGCTTTCTTGATTCTTAGTTTTTTTGAGTTCTTTGTATATTCTTGTCACTAATCCTCTGTTGGGTGTATAGTTGGTGAATGTTTTCTCTCATTCTATGGCCTGCCTCTTCACTTAGCTGACAGCTTCCTCTGCTGTACAGATACTTTTTAGTATCATGAGATCCCATTTGTTCATTATTTCTATTTCCTGTACTCCCAGAACTCTATTCAGAAAGTCACTTCCTGTTCCTACTGCTGGAGCGCACTCACTACCTTTCCTCCAATAGTTTTAGACTATCAGGTCTTATGTTGAGATCCTTGATCCTTTTGGAGTTTTGGGCAAGGAGAAACATGGGGGTATAATTTCATTCTTTTTTTTATTTATTTTTTATTTTTGTATGTATATGAATGTACTGTCTGCATGCAGGTCTGTGCACCCGTGTCGTGCAATGCCGTGGAGGTCAGAAGAGGGTGTCGGATTCCCCTGGAACTGGATTCCCCTGGAACTGGAGTTCTCCTGGAATTGGAGTTTCAGACGGTTCTCGGCCGCCATGCGGGTGCTGGGGATCAAACCCCGGTCCTCTGCAAGAGCGATCAGCACCCTTAACCGCTAGGCCATCTCTTCATTCTTATGCATATCGATAATCCAGTTTTCCCAGTACCCTTTGTCCTTTCTCCAATGTATAGTTTTGGCATCTCAGTAAAAAAATCAGGTAGCTGTGGTGGTGTAGACTTATATCTGGGCACTCTGTTCTACTTCATTGATCCTATGTGTCTGTTTTTGTGCCAGTACCATGCTGTTTTTATTCCTATGACTCTGTAGTATAATTTGAAATCAGGTGTGGAACAGCTGCAGGACTTTTATTGCTCAGGATTGCTTTGGGTCTTTTTAGTCCTTTTTTCCTCCATATCATTTTTTTTTTTTTTTTTGTCTTTTTGAGACAGGGTCTCCCTTTTAGCCCCAATTGTCCTGGAACTCGCTATGTAGACTGGGCTGGCCTTACATTTACAGAGATCTGCCTGCCTCTGCCTCCCAAGTGTTGGGATTAAAGGCATGCACCACCACACTGTGCCCGGATCATATAAATTTTAAGATTATTTTTTTCTGTATCCATGAGGAATGGTCTTGGGATTTTGATTGGAATTGTCCTGAATCTGTAGACTGATTTTGGTAGTTTGACAGTTTTCACAAAATATTATTTCTTCCAATCCATGGACACAGGAGGTCTTTCCATGCTTTAGTGTCTTCCTCAGTTTCCATTCTCAGTGTTTTAAAGTTTTCATTGTAGAGATCTTTTGTTTCTCTCTCTCTCTCTCTCTCTCTCTCTCTCTCTCTCTCTCTCTCGTCTTTTTTGAGACAGGGGCTCCCTTTTTAGCCTTAGTTGTCCTGGAACTTGCTATGTAGACCAGGCTGGCCTTGAACTCACAGAGATCCGCCTGCTCCTGCCTCCTGAGTACTGGGATTAAAGACGTGCGCCACCATGCCCACCATTGAACACTTTTTTTTTTTTTTTTTGGTCTTTTGAGTCAGGGTCTCCCTGTAGCCCCAGCTGCCCTGGAACTCACTCTGTAGACCAGGCTGGCCTTGAACTCACAAAGACCCACCTGCCTCTGCCTCCCAAGTGATAGGATTTGAACACTTAAAAAAAATTTTTTTTTTATTAATTTTATTTATCTCTCTATGTGTATGAATGTACTGTCTGCATGCAAGTTTGTGCACCTGTGTCGTGCAATGCCGAGGAGGTCAGAAGAGGGTGTCAGATTCCCCTGGAACTGGAGTTCTCCTGGAATTGGAGTTTCAGACGGTTCTCGGCCGCCATGTGGGTGCTGGGGATCGAACCTGGGTCCTCTGCAAGAGCGGTCGGCGCTCCTAACTGCTAGGCCATCTCTCCAGCCCCAGATTTGAACACTTTTTAAAGGTGTTTTGTTTACTAGCCATTTGGTTTTCTTCTCTTGAGAATTCTTTGTTTATTTCCACAGCCAATTCTTAAATTGGGTCCCATGGACACTAATCCTCCATTGGGTGTGTAGCTGGTGAAGATTTTCTTCCATTTTGTGGGCCGACTCTTCACTTGATTGACAGTTTCCTTTGCTGTCCAAAAGACTTTATTTATATTTTGTCTTTTTGAGACAGAGTCTCCGTATAGGCCTAGCTCTCCTGGAACTTGCTATTAGATCAGGCTAGCCTCCCAACTGAAAGAGCTCTGTCTGCCTCTCCCTCTGAAGTACTGGGATTAAAGGCATGTGCTACCCTGCCCCGCTAGAAGACTTAATTTCATGAGCTCCACTTCATCAGTTGTTGGTCTTATTTCCTGTGCTATTCATAAAGTCGTTACCTGTATACCACATTTTTGTTTTTAGTGTTTCAAAAGATCAGGTCTTATGTTGAGGTCCTTGAACCATTTGAAATTCCAATTTTGTGCCGAGTGAGAGATAAGACTCTGGTTTCTGTTTTGTACCTGTTAATGTCAAGTGTAATGCACCATTTGTATTGGATCTGTAAGTATTTTGTGGAGAATTTTTGCATCTATGTTCATCAGGGAGATTTTTCTATATTTCCCATTTTGTAGAATAGTTTCAGAAGCATTTGTGTTAGTTCTTCTTTTGATCTGGTAAATTAATGGTGAATCTATCTGTGCCTTGACTTTTTAGTTGGGAGAGTGAATATATGTAAATATAAATATGAACACACAGCATAAATATTTGTATATATATGTGTCATATATGTGAATAGTATATGTGAACATGTATGTGCATGTATGTGTGTACGTTGCATCCAGAGGACTATATCAACTGTCCTGCTCTATCACTCTCCACCCTACTCACTTGAGATAGTGTCTCTCATTGAACCTGGAAGCAGATTTGCCACCCGGAAGCCCCACTAATCCTCTGGTCTGTTCCCCTAATACTCCTGGGTTTACAAGCATGTGCATAATCACTTTTTACATGGGTTATAGACTTGGACTCAGGTCGTCATGCTTATGCAGCAAGAACTCTTACCCACCATCTCTCCAGCCCCTGGGACACTTTCTTCATTACTACTTCGATATCATTGCTATCATTGTTATAGATCTGCTTATTTATTTCATCTTGATTTAATTTTGGTAGGTCATATGCATTTAGAAATTCATTTAGATTTTCTAACTTAGCAGAATATATATTTTCAAGATAAGCACTTAACAGTCTTTTGAATTTCATTGATATCTGTCATAATGATCCATTTTCATCTCTAGTTTTATTAATTTGAGTTTTTCTGTTTTTCTTTCTTTTTTTAAAATTAATTAATTTACTTATTGATTTATTATTTTTATGTGTATGAGTTTACTGTCTGCACATAGATTGGTGCACCCGTGTCTTGCAATGCCACAGAGGTCAGAAGAAGGTGTTGGTTTCCCCTGGAATTGGAGTCAAAGATGGTTCTTAGCTGCCATGTAGGTGCTGGGAATCAAACTCCAGTCCTCTGCAAGAGCAGTCAGCGCTCTTAACTGCTGAGCCATCTCTCCAGCCCAGTTTTTCTGTTTTTCTTTTGGTAATTTGGCTAAGAGTTTCTCCATCTTACTTTTCAAAGAAACAACTGTTAGTTTCATTGGTTCTTTTTTTATCATTTCTATTTCATCAATTTCTGTTATGATCTTAATTAGTTCTTTTCATATACTGATTGTAGATTTGTTTTATTATTGTTTTCTAAGGCCCCAAGGTGTGTCAATATTTACTTAAGATATTTCTGATTTATTAATGTAGGCACTTAGAGCTATAATTTTCCATCTTAGGACTTCTTTCATTTTATCACATAGGCTTTGGTTGTGTTTTCATATCATATTCTAGGAATTGTTTTGACTTCCATTTGGGTTTATTTTTTAAAAAAATTTATTTATTTATCTATTTATTACTTTTATCTTATGTGTGTGAGTGTTAGCTCCCATGTATGTGAGTGTAGGATGTATGCGCAGTGCCCACAGAGGCCAGAAGAGGGTGTTGGATCCCCCAGAACTGGAGTTACAGACCATTGTTAGCTGCCATGTGAATGCTGGCAATTGGACCTGGGTCCTCTGCAAGAGCAGCCAGTGAGGTCTTAACCATTGAGCCATCTCTCCATCCCTTATTTGGATTTCATTAATGATCCCATTCATCACTAATTAGCATATTGTTTTTAAATATTTATTATTTTTATTTTATATGTATGAGTGCATTGCCTGCATGTATGTAAGTGCACCCATGTCATGTAGTGCCCATGGAGGTCAGAAGAGGGCATAGGATCCCCTGGAGCTAGAGTTAGGATGATTGGTAGCCACCATGTGGTGCTGGCATTCAAACCTGGGTCCTCTGTAAGAACAGCCAGTGCTCTTAACCACTGAGCCATCTCTCCAGCCTCTAATTAGTGTATTGTTTAATCTCCATGAGTTTGTGTATGTTCTATAGTAATTCTTTTTTTAAATAATTTTATTCATTTTTTTAATCTTGAATCTCAGAGAAGAAACAACTTGCACACCTACTTTTATTTAAAAATTTTTTATTTATTATTTTCTTTTTTAAAAAAAATTTTTTTTATTAATTTTATTTATTTCTGTATGTGTATGAATGTACTGTCTGCATGCAAGTCTGTGCACCCGTGTCGTGCAATGCCGCGGAGGTCAGAAGAGGGTGTCGGATTCCCCTGGAACTGGAGTTCTCCCGGAATTGGAGTTTCAGACGGTTCTCGGCCGCCATGTGGGTGCTGGGATCGAACCCGGGTCCTCTGCAAGAGCGGTCGGCGCTCTTAACCGCTAGGCCATCTCTCCAGCCCTATTTATTATTTTCTATGTGTATGAATGTACTGTCTGCCTGTAGGTTGGTGCACCTGAGTCGTGCAATGCCATGGAGGTCAGAAGAGGGTGTCAGATTCCCCTGGAGTCAAAGACAGTTCTTAGCCGCCATGTGGGTGCTGGGAATCGAACCTGGGTCCTGTGCAAGAGCAGTCAGTGCTCTTAACTGCTGAGCCATCTCTCCAGCCCCTATAGTAGTAATTCTTGCTTTTGATTTGTAGTTTTATTTTTTTGTGATCAGATATAACATAAGGAATCACTTCAGTTTTCTAATATTTGCTGAAATTTTGCTTTGTCTCCTAATAGAGTATATAGTTTAGAGAAAGTTCATACAAGTGGCTGAGAAGAATGTGTATTCTATAGGTTTTGGATGGAACATTTTATAGATGTCTGTTAAGTCCATTTTTATATATGATGTCATTTAATCAAGATGTTTCCCTGTATATTTTTTGGTGGGCTGACCTTTTCTTTTTTTGAGACAGGGTATCCCTGTAGACCAAGCTGGCCTGGAACTAGCCCTGTACACCAGGCTGGCCTTGAACTCACAGAGATCCGCCTGCCTCTGCCTCCCCGAGAGTGCTAGGATTAAAGGCGTGAGCCACCACACTCGGCTTAAAGATGGTTCTTAGCCGCTATGTAGGTGTTGGGAATTGAACCCCGGTCCTCTGCAAGAGCAGTTGGTGCCCTTAACCACTGAGCCATCTCTCTAGCCCCCAAGTGGGCTGACCTTTTAATTAGTGACAGTAGAGTATGGATATCATCTACTACCATTATGTAGGCGTGACTATTTTTTTTTCATGTGACCATGTGCATTTTGTGAAAGTGAGTGAACTCATATTCAGTGCACATCTCTTTGGATTAGCTTTGGTTTGAAGGCTATTTCATCAGATACTAGAGTAGTGACAGCTGCTTCTTTCCTAGTTTCAGTTGCTTAGACTACCCTTTTCTATCCTGTCAGTCTAAGGTAGTATTTGTATTTTTTTCCTTTTATGTGCACTTTAAAAATTTTTATTTATTTATTTATTTAATTTTTTTATGTGTATGAATAACTGTCTGCATGCAGGTCTGTGCACCCATGTCGTGCAGTGCCACAAAGGTCAGAAGAGGGCATCAGATTCCCCTGGAACTGGAGTCAAAGACGGTTCTCAGCTGCCATGTGGATGCTGGGAATTGAACCCCAGTCCTCTGCAAGAGCGATCAGTGCTCTTAACTGCTAGGCCATCTCTCCAGCCCCTACGTGCATTTATTTTATGCTCAATTTATTCCCTTGCCGTAAGTTTTTGTTTCTTCAGTTTCTTCTGGGATAGCTTTTTCTTTTGGGCAACTTCCTCTTCAGGCTTAAGAACAGCTTGTTCCTTTTCAGTGAGGATCATTTCGATGTGTCATGGGGAGCTCATGTACGGGTTAATCTGACCCTGAGCTCTGTGAACTCTGCAACTCATCTTGGGTGATTTGTTCACCTGGATATGCTCAATGACCAGAGAGTCTATGTATAAACCCTTAAGTTCAGCATTATTCTCTGCATTTTTAAGTATGTGTACGAAAAATTCAGCACTCTTTTTGGGCCACCGACCTTGTAGCCCCACTGTTTGGCCTGGGCACAGCTACCAACTCCACCATTGTACTGCCAGAATGGCACACACTACTTCTTTAAAGTCACATTCTGGGCTGGAGAGATGGCTCAGCAGTTAAGAGCACTGATTGCTCCTTCAGAGGACCTGGGTTCGATTCCCAGCACCCACATGGCAGCTAAGAACCATCTTTAAGCCGGGCATGATGGTTCACGCCTTTAATCCTAGCACTCAGGCAGATCTCTGTGAGTTCAAGGCCAGCCTGGTCTACAGAGTGAGTTCCAGGCCAGCTGGGGCTATAGGGAGACCTTATCTCAAAAAGACAAAAATAAATAAATAAATAAATAAATAAATAAATAAATAAATAAAGTCACGTCTTTCAGATACTTGGTGTCTTTTCGGATATGCATGCCCTTGATGGCCTGGACAGTATCACGGTTGTTCTCAAAGTGAACATGAAGATTGGAGCCCTTGATTTGCATGATTTTGTAGGATTTTCTGGATCAAGACACTAGTGAACCATTTTCGCAGGTCACCTTAGACCACTTACAGGAAGAGCTACTGTCTGTATTTTATGGTGAGGTGTGTTTCTTGAAGGCAACACATTGATGGTTTCTATGTTTTTATTTTTATTTTTTGGTCTTTTTGAGGCAGGGTATCCTTTTAGTCCCAGTTGGCCTGGAATTTACTATGTAGACCAGGCTGGCCTTGAACTCACAGAGATCCACCTGCCTCTGCCTCCTGAGTGCTGGGATTAAAGGCATTGCCACCACACCTGGCCAGTTCCTATGTTTTTTTTTAAATTTATTTTTTTTTAATTTTATTTATTTTTGTATGTTTTTAATCCAGTATGTTGGTCTATGTCATTTGATTTGGGAATTGAATCCATTCATGTTCAAAAGTGTATATTAATTCCTATCATTTTGTTGACATTTATTAATTCCTATCATTTTGTTGACATTTTAGTGTTCTTTCTTAATCCTAATTTGCTTAGTTAGAATCCTTCATTTTTCCCCTTTAATCTCTTAGATGTGTTTATCATTCTAAATACAAATGATTACTTCTTCCCAGCACTTGGGAGGCAGAGGCAGGCAGATCTCTGTGAGTTCAATGCCAGCCTGGTCTACATAGCAAGCTCCAGGCCAGCTGGGACTAAAGGGAGACCCTGTCTCAAAAAGACAAAAAAACCCCCAAAACAAAACCAAAAACAAATGTTTACTTCTAGTGTCATCTGTAGAGCTGGTTTAATGGCCATAAATCTATTTAGCTTGGCTTTATCATGAAATGTGCTTCTTTTTCTTTCAATCATGACATAGTTTTGATGGACATAGTAGTCTGGGTTAGACCTATGGCCCTTCAGAACTTGAAATACCTTGTTCCATGAACTTCTTGCTTCTAAGGCTTCAGTTGTATATTCAGTTGTTATTGTGATGGGACTCCCTTCATATAGATGACCTGGAGTTTCTCTCTTGCAGCTTTCAATAGACTTTCTCTGTTCTGTAGATTTAATGTTTTTCCCTGTGATATGATACGAAGAGTTTCTTTTCTGATCTTGTCATATTTGGTATTCTACATGCTTCTTGTACCTGGATGGACCTACCTCTCTTCCCCTTGATTGGCGAAAGTTTCTTCTTTTATATTGTATTGAATATATTTTCTATGAGTTTGGTACGGAACTTTTTTCCTTTTATGAATGTAATGGATTTGTTTTTTTCATGGTGTTTCAAAGTTCTTAAATGTTTTGTTTATACATTAAAATTTTATATCACTATTCTTCACCGAATGTATTGGTTTCTCCTCCTTGTCTTCAACTGCTGATATTTTTTTGTCCCCCCCTGGAGTTATGTTCTGCTCTGATAGTGACGTTTCCCATTGAGCTTTCTTTTCCTTCCTTCCTTCCTTCCTTCCTTTCTCTCTCTCTCTCTCTCTCTTTTTTATTAATTTTATTTATTTCTGTATGTGTATGAATGTACTGTCCGCATGCAGGTCTGTGCACCCGTGTCGTGCAATGCCGCGGAGGTCAGAAGAGAGTGTCGGATTCCCCTGGAGCTGGAGTTCTCCTGGAATTGGAGTTTCAGATGGTTCTCGGCCGCCATGTGGGTGCTGGGGACCGAACCCGGGTCCTCTGCAAGAGCGGTTGGCGCTCTTAACCGCTAGGCCATCTCTCCAGCCCCCCCTCTCTCTTTCTCTCTCTCTTTCTCTCTCTCTTTCTCTCTCTCTTTCTCTCTCTCTTTCTTTCTTTCTTTCTTTCTTTCTTTCTTTCTTTCTTTTTTTTTTTCTTTTTTGTATTTTTTAGACCAGGGTCTCCCCTTTAGCCAGCTGCCTGGAGACTTGCCTACTCAACCAGCTGCCTATGAACTCAAGAGATGCCCCCCTGACCTCTCCCTCCCAAGTGGTGTATTAAAGGCATGCACCACCATGCCTGGCTCCCATGAGGCTTATTTTTTAAAAAAAATTTTTAAATTTATTTTATGTGTATGAATGTACTGTAACCTGCATGTAGGTTGGTGCACCCGTGTCGGCAATGCTGCAGAGGTCAGAAGAGGTGTCAGATTCCCCTGGAACTGGAGTTAAAAAAAAAAAAATGTGGGCTGCTGGGGATCAAACCAGGTCTCTGCCCAAGAGCAGCTCGGCGCCTCTTAAAACTGCTAGGCCATCCTTCAGCCCCCGTATTGGCTTTTTATTTAATTTTCAGTTTAATTTCAGATCTTTCAGTTTTTTTTTTTTTTTCTTCGTTTTTTTTTTTTTTTCTTGTTCCTTTTCTTTGTTTTCTATTATTCTTTGAATATATTCATACTTGTTCTTTTGAATGCTTTGTCTGGACTTTCATGTAGATTTTTCTCATTTAAGGCCATGATTCTGGGATTGGTAATTTTTAGAGGAGACGATGTTTAGGTTTTCCTTTTTTTTTTTTTTTGTTCTTTTTGAGACAGGGTCTCCCTGTATCTCCAGCTGTCCCGGAACTCACTCTGTAGACCAGACTGGCCTTGAACTCACAAAGATCCTCCTCCCTCTGCCTCCTGAGTGCTAGGATTAAAGGCATGTGCCACCGTGCTCAGCGACAATGTTTAGGTTTCATGTTACTTGTGTGTTTTATAAAGTGATTTATTTTTATTTTAGGTGTATGTGTGAATTCTTATATGTGACCCACATGCATACCTGATGCCTGGAGAGGTCAATAGTGTTGTTAGATCCTTTGGAACTGGAGTTACAGGCGGTTGTGAGTTGTCTGTCAGGTGCTGGGAGCCAAACCTGAGTCCTCTGCAAGAGCATCAAGTACTATTAAACAACCGAGTCATCTCTCTAGCTGCCTAAAGCTTTAGCCCTGGCTGGCCTTAAACTCATGATCTGCCTCCATTTCTTTCTTTTCTTTTTTTTTTTTCTATAGCCCCAGCTTGCCTGGAGCTCGCTATGTAGACTAGGCTGGCCTTGAACTCACAGAGATCTGCTTGCCTCTGCCTCCCAAGTGCTGGGATTAAAAGCATGTGCCACCACACCCGGCCTAAAACAGTTCTTAGCTGCCGTGTGGGAGCTGGGAATCGAATCTGGATCCTCTGCTAGAGTAGTCTAGAGTAGTCAGTGCCCTTAACTGCTGAGCCATCTCTCCAGCCCCCTTGCCTTCATTTCTTAGGCATATCCTATTGGGATGTGTTATCACAGCCAGTCTAAAGATTAATTTAAAATACTTTAAAAATGACATGCATGTGTGGGTGTATGTGTATGAAGGAAGGTGCCCAAGAACGTCAGAGGGATTAGACATCTCTGGAGCTGGAGTTACTGGTGTTTATAAGTTGTGAAACATGGGTGATGTGTTTTATATTGGGACTTGTGGACGTATGAGAGCTATGCCTGAATGTATGTAAGTGCACCCATGTCATGCAGTGCCCACGGAGGACAGAAGTTGGCATCCTATCCCTTGGAACTGGAGTTATACAGATGGTTGTTAGCTGGAGTGTGGGTGCTGGGATTTGAACTCGATCTTCTGCAAGAACAGCCATTGCTCTTAACCATGGAGCCCCAAGGTCACCTTTCTTATTTTAATGACAGCATTTGCAAGGGTCTGGAGGGACTAGGTTGGGACTAGGTTGAGATGTCATGTTCCTCTTATTTATTTATTTATTTATTTATTTATTTATTTTTTTAATGTGTATGAGTGTGCTGTCTGCATGTAGGTTGGTGCACCCGTGTCGTGCAATGCTGCATTCAGGGGTCAGAAGAGGGTGTCGGATTCCCCTGGAACTGGAGTTAAAGACAGTTCTTAGCCACCATGTGGGTGCTGGGAATTGAACCCTGGTCCTCTGCAAGAGCAGTTGGTGCTCTTAACCGCTGAGCCATCTCTCCAGTTCCCTTTTTTTTTTTTGGTCTTTTCGAGACAGGGTCTCCATGTAGCCCCAGCTGTCCTGGAACACACTCTGTAGACCAGGCTGGCCTTGAACTCACAAAGATCCGCCTGCCTCTGCCTCCCAAGTGCTAGGATTAAAGGCATGCACCACCACACCCGGCACTTTTTTTTTTTCATTTTTTTTCATGTTCCTCTTTTAAACATGAATTCACGGTAGGAAGCCCTACTCCTACCTCCCACCCCCAACCAAGTTAAACTTCCAGCTGTAATAGTACACACTGTTTAGAGGTAGACCCCTCCTCCCCAGTTTGTAGTAGGCCGCATGGCCGCTGGGAGAGTGCCTGTGATTGGTGGTCTCTGTCCTGTCTTCTCCATTTCTGAAGGCAATTCTGGACCAGTATAGGGTCATCTCTGGCCCCGCCTTGAGCCCAGGATCTGGCGCTGTGCCTCGCTCTTGTTCTGGCTCTCGCTGTAGATTGGTGTCAGGACGTAGGTCACAGTGAGTTCCTATCTTTTGGAAGGAGTTTCTGGCACTCTTTCTCTGAGTGTTTGGATCAAGGCTTGCTGTTCCCTTGGTTGGCCTTGGCTTGAATAACTGCTGTGTAAAGTTTTGTTTTGGAGACAATTGGTACTGATTTGGGTGGAGGGGGACGCTGATCCCAGCTCAGCTCGCTGTCTGTGGTCTCTGACCTCACAGGGGTGGTCGGAGGACACACAGATGAGTGAGAACTCAGGGCTGGGGAGGTGCGTGACCTTCAACCTCACAGGTGTGATCCAAGAGTGCGGGAGATGAGAGAGGAGACCCGCGTCTGTGCGCTCCAGCCTCATGGGGGTGGTTGAAGCCATGTGGAGCAGAAGGGGGCAGAGAACATGAGGACTCAGCATTTTCTTTTACCTTTTAAATTAAGTGCCACATTAAAAAAAACATTTATTTTTATTTTATATGTGTGAGTGGATTGCCTGCATGTGTGTAAGTGCACCCATGTCATGCAATGCCCATGGAGGTCAGAAGAGGGCGCTGGATTCTCCTGGAATTGGAGTTATGTAGGTGCTGGGGATTGAACCTGGGTTTTTTGCAAGAGCTGCCAGTGCTCATAACCCCTGAGCCATCTCTACAGCCAACAGTATCACAGTTTTTAAAAATCTTTTTATTTTCGTTTTAAAAATTTTATTTTTTATGTGTATGAATGTTCTGTCTGCATGTAGGTCTGTGCACCCGTGTTGTGCAATGCTGTGGAGGTCAGAAGAGGGTGTCGGATTCCCCTGGAACTGGAGTTCTCCTGGAACTGGAGTTCTCCTGGAATTGGAGTTGCAGACGGTTCTCAGCCACCATGTGGGTGCTGGGGATTGAAACCGGGTCCTCTACAAGAGCAGTCGGTGCTCTTAATCACTAGGCCATCTCTCCAGCCCCACATTTTTTTTTTTTTAATTCTACAGTTCTTAGATTTGTGTGTGTGTGTTTGTAGGACTGAACCCAGGACTTTGACAGGCTAGACAAGCACTCTATCACTGGGTTACATCCCCAGTCCTTCCATGTGTTGTGGTGTGTGTGTGTGTGTGTGTGTGTGTGTGTGTGTGTGTGTATTTCTTTTGTCTTTTTGAGACAGAGTCTCCCTATAGCCCCAGCCAGGAACTCACTATGTAGACCAGGCTGGCCTTAAACTCAGAGATCTGCCTGCTTCTGCCTCTCGAGTGCTGGGATTAAAGGCATGTACCACCAGGCCTGGCGGGTCCAGTTCTTGTATTTTGAGACAGGGTCTTGCTATATATTGCAGCTGTCCTTGAACTCATGACCCTCCCAGAAACTCCTTTCTCCTGAGTGCTAGTTCTGAGTTTTAACATGTGCATATATTTAGTCAGAATCAGGATGTAGAACTGGCCCATTACCCCATAACTCTTGGTGATGATTGTTTGTAGTCACACCATTCTTTAATGCCCAGCCCTTGGTACCCATGGATCTGTTCTCCACTACATTTTCTTTCTGAGGATATCATGTAAGTCAAATCACAAAACATGCAACTTTGGAGACTGGGTTCACCAACTTATAGAATCAGTAATTTGTGTATTTTATGGTTGGATGGTATGGATGGCCACAGTTCATTTAGCCTTCGCCTATTCAATGACACAGGATTATTTTCATTTACCGATTATAAATAAAGCTGCTATAAACAAGCACGTATTGTTACTTTGAAATTTCTTTTTTCAGAGTTTTTTTTTTAAGGTTCAATTTTTTAGTATTATTATTCCTTTTAGAGATTTTAAAATATGGTACATCTATATAATAGCCCTACCTGCAAGGCTCAAGGATATTCTCAGAAGAGGGGGAAGACTGGAAGAACCATGGGTGGTGAGTAGCTATAACCATCAGTGATGTCCAGACAGCAAGGTGGTTCCACATATGAACTCATAGCAGTTGTGAGAGCATGCACAAGACCTACGCAAGCTCAAGCCAGACAAAATCTCAGCTTGGAGAGGGAAGGTTGAATATCAAGTCCCACCTGTGACTAAGGAGCTATTGGCATATGATAGCTCCTGGGTGAGGAGGAGTCAGTTTTCTTTCAGAGTATGGTCACTGGTAAGTCAACTGTGCTCCGGGGAGGATTGGACAATGTGTTGAGTCCTAATAGGACTCAATGAATGTTTGAACCTCACGGGAGCAAGAATAATAATGTCTCTGGACAAGTTGAAATATTGGAGTTAACAATACTTAACAACCTCATTTTTATCATTTCAAAGTATGATTTTCGGCTGGGTGTGATGGTGCACGCCTTTAATCCCAGCAGCAAGAGGCAGAGGCAGAGGCAGGCAGATCTCTATGAGTTCAAGCCTGGTCTACATGGTTAAAGGGCCTTTACAAATCAATAGGGCTTGCCTAGAAGAGATGGCGCCTGAAGGACGCAAGGTAGGTGTGGTCAAAATTGTTTTAAAAATTTTCTAATTGGCCCTAGCTATCTCCTCACTCGAGGGCAGCTTGTGAACAGCCCATACTTGCCATTAAACTGCTTGGAATGCAGCCCACGAACCGCCTTGACCCTTAAGGTCATTGGCTGCCCGTTTCGCACCCTGGACATATCTTTGTGATGCTTGCCTATATAACTGCTGTGCTGCCTACAATAAACTGAGGTCTCTTTGTCTCCCGGGGAGGGAGGCTGAGGGGTGAACAGCGCACTCACCTTTCCCAGATCCTCATCTCAAGGACCGGCCCAGCAGGAGCTGGGATGGGGAGAGTTCCCCTGCACATAGTGAGTTCCAGGGCAGGTGGAGTACAGAGAGAGACCCTATCTCAAAAAGGCCCCCCCCCCAAAAAAAAAGAAGTATGACTTCCTCCCCATGTTTGGCAAATATTGTGTGGTGAAGAAAATGAGAAAGTGGAATGACCTCCATAATCACCTTGAGGATAAATAAAATTATCCAACAACTACAAATACTGTTAAGTAAGTTGTCCCTTGGATTCACCACCTATAGATCCCGGAATGGGGCAGAAGTCATCCATTGCAACTCATGTCACCTCTGTCCTGACAAACCAGGCGGTGAGCCAATGTGAAGTTCTAGAGAGACCTTCCTCTTCCTTCCCTCTCTTTTCTATTCCCCTCCTCTCCCCTCACACACACCCCAGGCAGCCGCACACCAGAGGGATATGCTGTGTGTAGTCACGGGGTATGTAGACGAAGGAAGGAGATGAAGAGGTGAACGTACATCACTTGGTCATCCTTTAACTAAGAAAGGGACACAGACACCCACATGCTGTTTATTATGGGCTTGCAAGTCACTAACTAGTTTGTTACTGAATGTGAAACTTAGCACATGGAGAAACATGTGTCTTGTGCTCAGAGATCCAGCAACCCAGCCAGAGAGATGGAAGGGTAACACTGTTACTTTGAGCTTGAAAGCACTTTGGGGGCCATGTAAGGTCTGTTCACTCAGTCGCAGGGAAGGAATCTTCCAGAGCTGTTGAAGTAGAATGGGGAGTGAGCGGCTAATAGGGTCAGTCTGTGAGGACTAAAGCACACGGATAGATTTAGTGTGTGTGGCTGGGGACCCTGATGGGAAGAGGAGGGAATGATGGGAGCCAGGGGCAGTGGGGTACGAGCAAGAGAAGAGAACGAGGAGAGCCCGGCGAGTGGAAGATGAAGTGTGGACAGGCCCCGCGAGGATGTCTGGCTTTATGAGGGGGATGGCCTACTGTCCCTTCTCTCTGTAAGGGCATGCGGAATGCAAACATACTGCATAGACAGTCAGGAGCTTGTGAGTGTGTATTTCATCGCATCCTGTGAGCAGCTGTAAAGGTTCTGACTCCGCAGACAGTAGAACAAAGTCGTTTCTTCTAGTTCCTTCCTGCTTCCTCACTTCCAGGTCCAAAGATGCTTTCTGAAACCC
Source organism: Rhizomys pruinosus (assembly GCA_009823505.1). Lineage (NCBI taxonomy): Eukaryota > Metazoa > Chordata > Mammalia > Rodentia > Spalacidae > Rhizomys > Rhizomys pruinosus. The sequence goes on along the minus strand of VZQC01012059.1, from coordinate 2,401,304 downwards.
CTCAGGTCCGGTTGTCCCTGTATCCAGACAATTCCTTATTATCGTTCTTGTGAAAACAACCGATCGTGTATCTTCATTTGATCCCTGGTGTGAGACTTTTGAAGGTTTTCCACGTTTGGATTATTGAAGAAGTGTCTCTGAATGTGCTAATAAAGCAGTAGATTGGGGTTTATGACAGATCTGTTTACTACTTGGAGGTACTGATCAACCATAGCCTTACATACTGGGGTACAGGGACACGCTACGCAGATTTGTAAGGATGGGGATGTGAACTCCACCCTTAACTAACCAGCACTGACTGGTGTGTAGCCTGGGACCTGAGTGTGGTCAGTGCTGGGATTTGGGGATTTCTGTAACACATGTGTTAGGATTGCCGCAGCTCAATGTCAAAGCGCTTGTATGTACATTCACGTTTATTTTCAAAGTTATTGTAGGAAACATGGGCTTCGCTACGCATTTTCTTTTTTTTTTTTTTAATTAATTTTTATTGATGCTTTGTGCATTTCATACATTTTTTCCAATTCAGTTCAGGCTTATTTCCCTTTCCCTCCCCCCCCCCCCCATCCCAGATCATGCATTCCGCCATAACTGTCCTGCATCTTTCTCTCAGTTTTTTTTTTCATTTTTAGCTATAAGTGATAATCCATGAGTACAAGCATCCTTCATGCAAAACCTATCTGCAGGCTGTTGTGCCCAAACACCTACAGCCCCACCATCCAGTGGGGGGTGACAGGTTGTTTGTTCAATCAAGTTGATCAAATGAGTGTCCAGACTACATTGCTGTAGTTTCACCATTCACCCCAATCGCAGCCCTTACATTCTACCACGCCCCCTCTTCCGCAGGTTGTTCCCTAGGCTTAGAAAAGGGGCACAGGTGGATGAGAGGTAAAACAGTCCACTCTCTCTGGAGCTGTTGACTTGGACTCTGGTCAATTCTGGCTGTTTCCTTTCATGGGCTGACAGTCTGTCCAGGAATAACCTTTCGATCCTGGCCTGGCGCGTTATCGCTACGCATTTTCATAGAGGTGTACCATTCACAGCCCTCCCCACTGCCCGGTCCTGCTGTCCCCTTCCTTCTCCAATACTCCTCCTTCTACTTTCCTGTTATGTGACTTCCATACCCCTGTCACTTCCTGGCTAGTCTCTCTGCTAGTTCCTCTTCCTCTCCTCTTACAAAGCGTACACACATCAGTTTAAATCCAGGCTCCATTATAAGAGAAAACAAGGTGTTTGTCTTTCTGAGTCTGGCTTATCCCTCTTAATGATTTACAGTTTGATGGATTTCTCTGGATGTGACATTATTTCATTGTGCTTTATGGCCGAATAAAATACCTTTGTGGCTGTTCACATTTTCTTTGTCCATTTTCTGTGGATGGAGTACTTGGCTGCTTCCCTTTCTTACCATACTATGAATAGTGCAGCAGGAACCGTGGCTGCACGAGTGTCCCCTCTATCTTGACGTAGTCCTTCAGGCATACACTCAACACTGGCGTAGCTGAATCACATGGCAGGTCTAGTTTCAGTTTTCTCAGAAACCTCCATCTGGACTTCTGTAGTGGCTTCGGCAGGTTACATCCCCAGTAACAACGTATGAAGGTTTTTCTTTATCCACATCCTTGCCGAATTTTCTATCTTTTGTTTTCTTGAGGACAGCCCCTCTGACTCCAGGGAGATGGATACTGTTTTAGTTTGGGTTTTCTTGATGCCTAAGGATTTTGAACACTTTATATTTTATTATTTTTATTTTATGTATATGAATGTATTGCCTGTGTATATTTAAGTACATGTAATCCCTGCGGAGTTCAGAAGAGAATGTCGGGCTCCCCAGGAACTGGGGTTAGGATGGTTGTTAGCTGCCATGTGAGTGCTGGCAATTGAACCTGGGTCGTCTGCAGGAACAGTCAGTACTCTTTTTTTTTTTTTTTTCCTGGTTATACAGATCAACAGTCAGTACTCTTAACCGCTGAGCCAATTCTCCAGCCTCAGGATTTCGAACACTTTATTTATTTATTATTTATTTATTTTGTCTTTTCAAGATGGGGTCTCTCTGTAGCTCCAGCTGTCCTGGAACTCGTTCTGTAGACCAGGCTGGCCTTGAACTCACAGAGATCCGCCTGCCTCTGCCTCCCGAGTGCTGGGATTAACGGAGCAAGCCACCAAGCCCGGCTAATCGTTGGGATTTTCATAGTGATTTTACTGACTCTGAGATTGATTTTGGTGATGTAGCTATTTTTACAGTATTAGTTCTGCTAGTCCAGGAGCAGTGTGTATGATCTCTCCATTTTGTCACGCCTTCTTCAGTTTATTAAAGTTTCCATTGTAGAGTTCTTTTACCTCTTCAGCAAGGTTTAATTCTGAGGATTGTTTGTTTGTTTTGATCTTTTTTTAAAATTTTATTTATTTATTTTGTATGTGTGTGTGAATGTACTGTCTGCATGTAGGTTTGTGCACCTGTGTCGTGCAATGCCACGGAGGTCAGAAGAGGGTGTCAGATTCCCCCGGAAACTGGAGTTCTCCTGGAAGCTGTTCTCAGCCACCATGTGGGTGCTGGGGATTGAACCCAGGTCCTCTGCAAGAGCAGTCAGTGCTCTTAACCGCTATGCCATCTCTCCAGGCCCTGTTTTGGTCTTTTTGACACAGAGTCTTCCTGTAGCCCCAGCTAACTTGGAATACACCATGTAAACTAGGCTAGTCATGACCTCAAAGAAATCCTCCTGTCTCTGCCTTCTGAGTGCTGGGACTAAAGGTGGGGGCCATCATTCCCTATTTATTTTTTATTTTTTTATTTTTTTATTAATTTTTTATTTATTTCTGTATGTGTATGAATGTACTGTCTGCATGCAAGTTTGTGCACCCGTGTCGTGGAATGCCGCGGAGGTCAGAAGTGGGTCTCGGATTCCCCTGGAGCTGGAGTTCTCCTGGAATTGGAGTTTCAGACGGTTCTCGGCCGCCATGTGGGTGCTGGGGATCGAACCCGGGTCCTCTGCAAGAGCGGTCGGCGCTCTTAACCGCTAGGCCATCTCTCCAGCCCCCATCATTCCCTTTTTAAAAAATTTTTATTTATGTTTTTATATGTATGAATGTACTGTCTGCATGTAGGTCTGTGCAACTGTGTTGTGCAACGTAGTTGAGGTCAGAAGAGGGTGTCGGATTCCCCTGAAACTGAAGATGGTTCTCAGCCACCATGTGGATGCTGGGGATTGAACCTGGGTCCTCTGCAAGAGCAGTCGGCGCTCTTAACCACTAGGCCTTCTCTCCAGCCCCGATTCCCTTTTTTTTAGGTATTGTAAATTGGACTTTTTTTCCTGATGTCTTTCACAGCAAATTTATTATTGGTGTATAGAAAAGCTCCTGGTATTTTATTTTTATTTATTTTTTAATTTTATTTTCATATGCGTATGATTGTACTGTCTGCATGTAGATTTGTGCTCCCACGTCGTGCAATACCAGGGAGGTCAGAAGAGGGTGTTGGATTCCCCTGGAACTGGAGTTAAAGACGGTTTTCAGCCGCCATGTGGGTGCTGGGGATCGAACCCGGGTCCTCTGCAGAAGCAGTTGGCGCTCTTAACTGCTAGACCATCTCTCCAGCCCTGCTACTGGTATTTTTGTGTCGATTTTGTAGCTTACTGCCTTATGACAGTGCTTATCAGTTCTAATAATTTTCTGGTGGGATCTTTAGATTCTTTTAAGTATAGGATCGTGTCATCTTCAAACAGGGTTACTTTGCCTTCTTCCTACTGTGTACCTTTAAAAATTATTATTATTGTTGTTATTATTATTATTAGTCTTTTTAATACAGGGTCTCCCTGTAGCTCCAGCTGTCCTGGAACTCGCTATGTAGACCAGGCTGGTCTTGAACTCACAAAGATCCACCTGCCTCTGCCTCCCAAGTGCTAGGATTAAAGGCATGCACCACCACACCCGGCTTAAAAATTATTTTTATTTTATGTGTATGAATGTTTTGCCTGCATGTCCATGAGGGAACCATGTGTGTGCAGTACCTGCAGAGACCAGAAGAGGGTGCTGGATCCCCTGGAACTGGAGTTACAGATGGTTGGTAGTCACCATGTGAGTGCAGTCATGTGTGTGCAGTACCTGCAGAGGCCAGAAGAGGGTGCTGGATCCCCTGGAACTGGAGTTACAGATGGTTGGTAGTCACCATGTGACTGCTGGGAACTGCTCTTAATCAGTTGGAGCCATTTCTCCAACCCCCAATTGAACCTTTTATTTGTTTCTCTTGCTTTGTGGCTCAATGTAACATTTGAGCCCTATTTTGAATAAGAGAGGAGAGAGTGGCTGTTCTCTCCTTTTTGATTTTAGAGGAAGTGATTTTAGTTGTCCCCACTTAGCATACATTGGCTATAGGTGACTTTATTATGTTCTGGTATGTTCCTTCTATTCCTGGTTTCTTAGGGTTTTTTAAGGGTTCTTGAAAGTTATCAAAGTCTTTGCATCTATTGAGATGATCCTGTGGCTCCCTCATACTCATTTGTACTTAGGGCAAACTGCAGTTTTCTAGGAAATTTGTACCTTACATGAACACAGCCAGGTCACTCAGTGTGGGAGAGCTGCCAGCCCTGGGTTACAAATTCCAGGCAGCACTGTCCAGGTATGGAATAACCACCCACCATGGCAGCATTGCACGTAGTATCTACTGGACCAGGAGGGAAGGGCGCCCTGCTTTAGATACGAGAACAAAGTGTCCTGTCAGAAACTTGAGGGAAGCCAGTCTCTCAAAGGATGGGTTTACTAATTCTGGGGGAGACAGAGTTCCCAGGGCCCCAGGGCCATGCGTGGGCTCCTGGAGCTGCCTGTGCATGTGGACATTTCATACACTCTCCAAGAGCCTTTGTTGACCCCCAAGCTTTGTTTTCTTCTGTTTCTGTGTCTAACTTGAAAGTATGTCGGTTTCGTGTTTATTTACGATGTGTTGAAAGAGATGTTGGGTGGGACATGAGATTAGAGAACCTTTAGACAAAGCTATTGGAGAGCTATCTTTATTGAAAATGGGACCCTTAGCTGCCTGGTAATACAAAGGTCTTGCCAAATCCCATTACAACACATATTGCAACATGTAGCTCTTCTCGTAAGGGTCTTCTCAAGGTCATTCCAGCCTCTTCCCCTTGACCTTCTGCCAGTGCCCCACTGTGACTCACTAGAGCCGTCTGCTCTTCTTTCTCGCTCACCTGCAGCTGAGGGCTGTCAAGAAGACAGGGGACTTAGGTTGTTGTTTCAATGGTCACCATGTGCTCTTGAAGCTCTGCTGCGCACCGCTCTGCCTGACATCTTCGTATCACCATTCTCCTAGTCTCTCTTCCCCTCCCCCATCTCGACATCTGCTCTCAAGGCTTCACAGAGTGTTAGTGACATCTTCCTGGCTCCATATCTATGTACGCCCTTCCTGCTCTCCTTGGTTCTGAGGCAAAGACACCACCACATCCTGGGATTGTTCCTTCATCTGGGAGCCTGACACTTTCACCTTCTCTTTGATACCTATATTTAAAGTTTTATTGTATGTGTATGAGTGTTATGCCTGCCTGTATGTAAGCGCACCCATGTTGTGCAATGTCTACAGAGGACAGAAGAGGGTCTTGGATCCCCTGGAATTGGAGTTATGGGTGGTTATTGGCCACCATGTGAGTGCTGGGAATCAAACCTAGGTCTTCTGCAAGAGCAGCCGGTGTTCTCACCACTGGACCATCTCTCCAGGTCCAGACACCTATTTCTAAAGTTTAAAAAAAGATTTATTTTATTTTATTTTATCTTTTGGTATTTTTGAGACAGGGTCTCCCTTTAGTCCCAGCTGGCCTGGAGCACTCTCTCTAGGCCAGGCTGGCCTTGAACTAGAGAGATCTGCCTGCCTCTGCCTCCTGAGTGCTGAGATTAAAGGCATGGACCACCATGCCTGGCAAAAAGATGTATTTTTAAATATTTTATTTATTATTTTTATTTCATGTGTATGAGTGTATTGTGTGCACATATATAAGTGCATCCATGTTGTGCAAAGCCTGTGGATGCCAGAAGAGGACATCATATTCCCTAGAACTGGTGTTCCAGATGGTTATTAGTCACCATGTAGGTGCCGGGAACTGAACCTTGGTTCAGTTCAGAGCGGCAAGATGGCTCTTAACTGCTGAGCCATCTTTCTAGTCCCAGATACCTATCGTTTTTTTGTTTAACCTCTGGTTTTCTCAATTTCCTTCCTTGACTCCTTCCCTGCTGCTGATGGGCAAGTGCAGAGTTGGATCAGTAACAAAACAGTGGCACAAGGAGAAAACAAAACTTCCCTTACTGTCACAAGTGTGTTGAGGTCCGCTTTACTCTACAATGGAGCTGCTTGCTGGCAGCCACGTGGTGCCCCTTCCAGCCCCTCTATTAGTCTGAGCAATCTGGCTCCTACCCACCAAACTCCATCTCCACCTTAACACATACCGGATCGGATCTCCTACTAGATTCTATAGGCATGGCCTTCTGGGTCTGCTCAAACAGTGGAAGCCTGTACTTTGAGGGTTAAGTATGAATTGCAGCTCCGCCAGGGAACAGCTGTGTGACCTCGCTTGATGCTCACTTTTCTTATCTTACAAATAAGGAAGACGGTGACTAATTCAGAGAGGTTTGGGGACTCGGGAGGGAGGAGGTGTGGCAGATGCGCACAGACCACCAGGATGCGCTTTGCTCCTGGGCCCAGGGATGTGGTGCCGGAAGGTCTGAGCCTCACTTCCTGTGTTTCTAGATGGTGCATGTTCCTTCTTCACTTGTCCTGCCAAGCAGAGGTTCCTTCTCGGGACACAACTCTTTTTTTTTTTTTTTTTAAAGAGTATTTATTTATTTAGTATGTGTATGAATGTATTGTCTGCATGAAGGTTTATGTACACGTGTCGTGCAATGCCGCGGAGGTCAGAAGAGGGTGTCGGTTCCTCTGGAACTGGAGTTAAAGACGGTTCTCAGCTGCCATGTGGGTGCTGGGGATCGAACCTGGGTCCTCTGCAAGAGCAGTTGGCACTCTTAACTGCTAGGCCATCTCTCCAGCCCTGTCTCACAACTCTTACATGTATTCACTCTCCTCTAGGAAGCATGTGCCCCGCCCAGCTCTCTGCCCAGATGCTCTTTCTGAGTCATTCCTATTTGGGCACCCTTCATGGCAGACTCTGCTCCCCGGTGTCAGAGGACCACAGCAAGCTGCACAGCAGAGAGCATTTTGGAGGGTTCCAGAGAGCTGGGACAGAACTTGCTTTGACACCTGCTACTTCTTGGTTCTACTGGCAGTCTCAGCTAGTGACATCATCACCTTTTTTTTTTTTTTTTTTTTTTTTAAAGTGGCGTCTCCCTTTAGCCCCAGCTATCTCGGAACTCACTATGTAGACCAGGCTGGCCATGAACACCCAGAGGTCACCTGTGTCTGCCACCCAAGTGCTGGGACATCACCTTGATGGTCACGTTGATACACTGATCACTGATGCCTCAGTTCTGAGTCCTTGTCGTGGAAAGCCTCTGGGATTTACAATCCTTTTTTTTTTTTTTTTTTTTTTTTTTTAAGATGGCGTCTCCCTTTAGCCCCAGCTATCTCGGAACTCACTATGTAGACCAGGCTGGCCATGAACACCCAGAGGTCACCTGTGTCTGCCACCCAAGTGCTGGGACATCACCTTGATGGTCACGTTGATACACTGATCACTGATGCCTCAGTTCTGAGTCCTTGTCGTGGAAAGCCTCTGGGATTTACAATCCTTTTTTTTTTTTTTTTTTTTTTTTTTAAGAACAGGGTCTCCCTGTAACCCCAGCTGTCCTGGAACTCACTCTGTAGACCAGGCTGGCCTTGAACTCACAAAGATCCGCCTGCCTCTGCCTCCCAAGTGCTAGGATTAAAGGCATGAGCCATTGCGCCCGCCCGGTCACAACCCTTTATCGAGTCCTTTCCTTATTTACATTTCTACTTATTTAGTTTAAGTCTTCAGCTCTTGGCCTCGTCCTAGAGTCAGTTCCTCTCTCCTGTCTACATGCTGCTCTCATCCTTGCTTCTCTCTCTTCTACTACCTGACTGGATGGGGTGCACTTGTGAGAGATGAGGGGGGGACAAGGCCTACAAGACCACCTCAGTTACAGCCAGTATGTCTCTGAATAGTAGAGGTCACATTCTTCATCTCTTCAGTCTGCTGACATTCATGGATAATTGCGGAGACACTTAATGCTTAGGAAGATAAGCACTGATCACAAAGCATGTTTATTTAAGGTGAAGGTTAGATTCAATACAAGGTCTCTATGATGTTGACCTGTGACACTGACATGTTTGGCGATGTTATCAGACTTGCTGTTATTATAAATGGAAGCAATTTGGCCCAGCATCCTAGACTACCTGTGATAAATTGGCCTAGCCAGACTGAAGAATATAATTCCATGCAAATCCATATTCTTCCTGTGAGGGGAGAATTGCTGGCAGCCACAGGCTTCTGCCTGGGGGGCCCTGTGAGTGGTGCAGCAGCAAAGGGGCCGGCGGTCTGTCCACTGGGGAGCTGTCCCGCACTGTGACTGGGACGCCGGCCCTGCCTCCACATGATCTTCCCTGGGTTTCCTGCTCTGTCTTTCCCCAGACCCACCCCCTTCCCTTCTTCCAACCCTGGCCTCCCTGAGGCTTCTGAGACCCCCTCTTCTCACCAACTGCTGTTTCCTGACTGCTGAATGGTGAACAGAGCCAAGAATGCATCGGCCCTTTGGTGACAAGCACAGGGGTTAGGAGCAGGGCAGTGTGCACTCTACACGCGTGACTGACCCTGGACTCTGCCATCCTGGTCCCCGGACTCTCCCTCCACCCTCTTTTCTTACTGGCTCCCTTGAGGCCTCTCCACCGTTGTGGACTTTGCCCTTTGTACCCATGGCACCTCCTTAGCAGTATCAAGTAGTAAGAAAGTGTCAGCTGGTTGCGGGGGGGCGCTCACCGTGAAGGAGTTCCGTAACAAACACCCAGTCTGTGATCACACCGAGTTATCTTATCCCCCAGGGGAAATGATAAGAGGACACAGTGACTGCAGGCCTCCTGTGACTGAAGTCCAAGCAGGCTTGTTGTGGACCCATCTGGGGGCCTCCCTGATTAATAACTGTTAGGGTATCTTACGCTTTATACTGTGACTTTCATTCAATAACCCATGTCTTCTGGGAGTAATCCTGTTCATTCTTTTTAAAAAAAGTTTTGGAATTAGCTTACTAACTAGTGAATTTCTGTTGGCCTTTTCACACATCCTTAATTTTTAATTTAATTTTTGTGAGACAGTCTCCATGTAGCCCAGCTAACCTGGAATTCACTGATCTGTTGCTGCCTCCTGAGTTCTCTTTTTCTGTCTCTTTTTCTTCTCTTCTCTTCTCTTCTCTTCTCTTCTCTTCTCTTCTCTTCTCTTCTCTTCTCTTCTCTTCTCTTCTCTTCTCTTCTCTTCTCTTCTCTTCTCTTCTCTTCTCTTCTCTTCTCTTCTCTTCTCTTCTCTTCTCTTCCCTCTTCTTCCCCCCCCCCCACTCCCTCTCAAGACAGGGTCTCACTCTGTAGCCCCAGCTGGCCTGGAACTCACTGTGTAGACCATTCCAGGCTGGCCTCCATCTATCTCACAGCAGTCCTCTTGCTTCTGCCTCCCAAGGGCATGCTGGGATTGAAGGCATGGGCCACCATGTCCAGCTACATCCTTAGTTTTGGTTAACCCACCAGCCACCCTCTCCTCTCCTCATCCCCACTGTCGTAGTTTGTCTTTCCATTGCTGCGACAAAACACTCTGACACCAACTTGGGGAGGAAAGGGTTTATTCAGCTTACATCTCCTGGTTCACAGTTCATCACTCAGCACAAGGCAGGAACTCAGGGCAGGAACCTGGAGGCAGGAGCTGAAGCACAGGCCATGGAGGAATGCTGGCTTGCTCTGTGGCTCATGCCCAGCCTGCCTTCTTATACTGTCACTGCTCAACAATCAAGACAATACACCACAGATGTGGCCACAGGCCAATCCAATGGAGCCAATTCCCCAACCGAGGCTCCCTCAACCCAGGTGTGTCAAGTTGACACCAAAGCTATCCAGCACACCCACTTAATCTTATAACCTTCAATATTTGCATTTCTTTTTTCATTTCCTATTTGTTCTACTACCTACAGTTGTTTTAAAGTTGGGTTGTGAGATGGTGGGTTTCCATCTGGCTTCTCAGACCCTGTCCCTTTGGGTCTTCTCCACACCTCCCTTTCTTCCCCCCTCTCTGCATTAGTCCTGTCTGTAATCTACTATCCCTCCTCCTTCAATGAGTACCCCCAGGGCCCCTGTCTAGTTTCCCAGCTTCCATTTGTGCTCCATTTGTAGCTAGAGCGAGAACGTGCACGTTTGTGTTTGTGGGCCTGAGTTATATTCGGTATAAATTTTTCCAGTTCCATCCATTTACCTGCAAATGCCATGATTTTCATTTTTCTTTACAGCTCAGTAATATTCCTTTGTGTGCGTGTACCACATTTTCCTTATCCATTCATCTGTTGATGGACATCTAGGCTGATTCCATTTCCCAGCTATCGTGAATAGAGCAAGAATGACCATGAATGTGCAAGAGAGACAAGGTTTTTAAAAATTTTGAAGCAGGACAATTATGAAACCTTCTGTGCGGAATACTCATATTTTTTGGCTATCATTTAATAACTCCAGACTGGAATTGTCGGAGCTCTAACCTCTTACTTTTGTGAGCACATGGAACTGCATTCATTTTACAAGCATCTCCACTGCTGAGGGTCCATTTTGGCTCTATGACCATCTGCTGCAGAAGGCTGAATGCAGAGGCCATATGGCTGGAAGGCCGGAGACTGGCATTTGGCCCAGTTTCACCCACTAAGCTTCATGAGTGTGGCTGTTCCACACTCTGGCTCTTCATTAGTCAAATGAAATGCTTAGACTGGGGTCTGAATGATTCCATATAGCAATATCATTTTAGGGTCTTCTGACTTTCAAGTTTTTGTCGGAAAGTGGCCTTCATCTATACACCAGTATCCTACTTCTTCTACCCAATGGCTAGTAGTTGGTACCTGTGTAGCCCAAAGCTTTTAAAAACCAGGTAACCTGGGGCTGGAGAGATGCTCAGTAGTTAAGAGCATTAGCAGCTCTTGCTGAGGACCTGGGTTCAGTTCCCAGCACCCACATGGTGGCTAACTGTCCATAACTCAAATTCCAGGAAGGATCTAATGCCCTCTTCTGGCTTCTGTGAACATTGCATGGACATAATGCACCTACGTAACACATATTACAAAACATTCACACACATTAAAAAAGACTAGGTAATCTTTTGGACCTTTATTCCACAGATGGTGGGCACCTACTTTGTGTGGATTAAAGTGGCCACAGATTCTTTGAAATTCATCCCATTTAGAAGGTGGCATCTGCACCCCTTCTGAATTCTGGGCTTTGTGACCTACTTTGGCTCATAAGATGGTGCGAACAAGTACGTAACTTCTTTTTTTAAATATATATATTTTCATTGATGTTTTGTGCATTTCATACAACATTTCTCAGTCCAATTTAGACTCATTCCTCTTTCCGTGCCCCCAACCCCACCCAAGGTCAAGCATTCTGCCATATATATCTTGCTTCTTTTTTCCCCAGTCTTTTAAAAGTTTTATTATGCAGAGGTGTATTGTTTTGGGGAGAAGTTTACTGTTTCAGTCAGTTCTTTGTCCCAGTCCTTTTGTTGTTGTTATTCCCTCCAATTTGTATTGCTCCAAAATATGCATATATATATATATATATATATATATATATTCACACATATACCAAAATTTATGATGTCTGAAAATAAACTGTGTGTTTATTTCAAATTATGTTTAGGAATTCACATTTTTTCCCTTTAATTTTATATTACTCTAAAATAAAATATGCATACATACTGTCCACCCATCTACCCAAATTTACACAGTCTGAAAATAGGTGGTAGTTTAATTATAGAGCCCACTAAGGGATTCATATTATAACAGCACAGTTGTTTTCAGATAAAAAGAAATATAACATTAATGTTGCTCAGTTTGCCTTACAACTAGGGATTTGGTGCTAGCATCCACAAATGAGGGATGCCGTTCATTGTTTTTCTGGGACTATGTTACTTTGCTCAGCATTTACCTGCAAATAAAATTTCATTGTGTAGATGTACCACTTTTTTTTTTTTTTTGGTCTTTTCAAGACAGGGTCTCCCTGTATCCCCAGCTGTCCTGGAATTCACTCTGTAGACCAGGCTGGCCTTGAACTCACAAAGATCCGCCTGCCTCTGCCTCCCAAGTGCTAGGATTAAAGACATGTGCCACCATGCCCAGCCATACCACATTTTTTTATCCACTCGTGGGTTGAGGGACACTTGGGTTGCTTCCAGCTCTTTGCTATTGTGAAGAGAGCTGCAATAAATATAGGTATGCATGTATCTCTGTGATAGGATGAGCCTTGTGGGTATGCACCCAGGAGTGGTGTGACTGGGTCAGGTGGTAGGACCTCCTACTAGGTGTTTCTTCTTAAAGGTTCAAGCACTTCCCAATGTTAACACATAGGCCTTTTGGGGGGCACTGAGAATTCAAACTATAGTACGATTCAATGTCTAAAGACCCCAGTCGACCTGCTCCCTGATCATAGGTGTGTATATTGAACCAACGGTACTGATGCAGCAGCAATGGATGACATCAGCCAAACACCACCCAATCTGACAACCCATAGGGTCATGAGCAAATAGTCTTCTTAGCAGCCGCAATTCGGGAATAGTTTATTAAACAGCATTTCAATTGATACATTGGTCTGGGTCAGGAAGTGTGTGGATAAAGGATATTCCCTATGTCTAGGTAGCAAGACACAGGCCCTGTTCTGTAGATGCTGAGTCTAGGTAGGGCGAGAGACATGTGACCAAGAGATTTCACAGGAAACGTCATGAATGCTGTAATGGGCGCTATGGTGGGATTTCAGGATTCGTGGGAATTCATAGCTCTCAGACTGAGGAGCTGACATAGGCCTTTTGAAGGAGACAATGCCTAAGGAACATTAAGGAGAAAGAATTTTCTGAGTAAAGAAGGCTAAACACAGGCTAGGGAGGAGAAACTCACATGTGCAGACACTGGAGAGAGGGAGGTGACATCTTGGGGAGGGGTGGCGGCCTTGCCAGTGCAGCCAGCTAGAGGGGGGACTTTAAGAGGTAGTGGGACACACTTGGACTCTCAGCATGGGGGAGCCCGAGGCAGGAGGATTGCTATGAGTTTGAGTCCAGTCACGGCTCTATAATGAGTTCTAGACCAACCTAGGTTATAGCCTGAGATCCCATCTTAAAAAAAATTTTTTTCCCCTGCCATTTGGTCTTTCACCTAAAGAAGAATCAAAGAAAAAAGTTATTCTTCCAAACCCCTATGATGAGCAGAAGGTTGCATGGAGTAAAGAGAGACATTTGCTGGAGCTTAGATTGGTTGGAGGGAAACAGCAGTTCAAGAAAATGGGCGTTAAGATGTGAATAAAGGGGGCTGGAGAGATGGCTCAGCCGTTAACAGCACTGGGTGTTCTTACAGAAGACCCATGCTCGAATCCTAGCATCCATATGGTGGCAAACAATGTAAACTCCAGTTCCAAGGGAATCAGATGCCCTCTTCTGTCCTCCTCGGGCATTGCATGACATGGGTGCACTTATACACATGGAGGCAATACACTCCTACACATAAAAATAATAAAATATGTACAAAGAAGAGATGTGGGTAAAAAACAGGGCATCAGAGAGTGCACCCCTTCTTCTGTCAATGAAGAACATGTGTAGTCAGAAAACATTTAAGAGTCATATTTTATTTTATTTTATTATTAGTTTTTTGGGGGAGTATTTTTTAGACAGGGTCTTTAGTCCCAGCTAACCTGGAGCTTGCTCTGGAGACCAGGCTGGCCTCAAACTCACAGAGATCCACCTGCCTCTGCCTCCCAAGTGCTAGGATTAAAGGCGTGCGCCACCATGCCTGGCTAGAGTCATGTTTTAAAGATGTAATGATTTTGGGCTGGAGAGATAGCCTAGCTGTTAAGAGCACTGACTGTTCTTGCAGAGGACCTGGGTTTGATCCCCAGCACCCACATGGTGGCGAAGAACCGCCTGTAACTCCAATTCCAGGAGAACTCCAGTTCCAGGGGAATCCAAGACCCTCTTCTGACCTCTGCGGCATTGCATAACACGGGTGCACAAACCTACATGCAGACAGTACATTCATACACATACAAAAATAAATAAAAAAAATAAAAAAAATAAAAAAAGATGTAATGATTTTCTTTTTTTTTAATTTTTTTTATTAATTTTATTTATTTCTGTATGTGTATGAATGTACTGTCTGCATGCAAGTCTGTGCACCAGTGTCGTGCAACGCCACGGAGTTCAGAAGAGGGTCTCGGATTCCCCTGGAACTGGAGTTCTCCTGGAATTGGAGCTTCAGACGGTTCTCAGCCGCCATGTGGGTGCTGGCGATCGAACCCGGGTCCTCTGTAAGAGCGGTCGGCGCTCTTAACCGCTAGGCCATCTCTCGAGCCCAATGATTTTCTTTTTAAGTCAAGTGGTGTGGTCTCCCCTTATTTGTTGTGTGGTCCTGGGCACACACCTCACCATCTTGTTTATGAGTCAGTTTCCCCATTTGTACAATGGGAGGAATGATGGTGCTGAGCTCACAGGACAACAGGGCACAGAGGAGCCCTCACTATAAGGCCCCTAAATGGGGACAATCTAGGGGTAGCACTGTGGGCTTTAGCGATAATGTGTTGTATCCCATAATAGTTCCCACATGTGCTTGAACTTAGAGAACACTTTTAATCTTGCTCAGACTTATTCTTTACATCTGAAAAGTGAGAGTGAGTATCTACATTGAAAGGTTGTGTTAAGGACTCAGGACGAGAAACAGGGCAAACAGTTACAGGTAATAATATCTCCCTCCCAAGCCGCCCTGCAGCCCACAAAGCTTTGTTTTGTTTTTACCTAATGTCACAATAGAAATATGTCAACTTACAAATCGCTGCTCAGGCCAGGAATTATGCAAAAGTCACGCTTTTATGGCTTTTAAGCAGGGAATATTTAAGAACCTTCTTGGGAGCGCTGCTAAAAAGCCACATTCCTATGGATGTTGCTTTAATTTGAAGCTCAGAGAAATCCAGGCTTTCTATCAAACACTTTCATGCTAATCTCATGAAAGGACTTTTTTCTTTGACATGGAGTCTTGCTTTGCTGCCCCATCTGATCTCAAACACCTGAGCTGATGGTCCTTCCACCTCAATCTCCCAAGTAGCCAGGAGCACAGGTGGTGCACACTACTGGACCTGGCTTGAAAGCATAAAGTGTGGGCTGGAGAGATGGCTCAGCAGTTAAGAGCACTGACTGTTCTTGCGGAGGGCCTGGTTTCAATTCCCAGCACCCACCTGGCAGCTAAGAACCGTCTTAGGCCAGGCGCGGTGGTGCATGCCTTTAATCCCAGCACTTGGGAGGCAGAGGCAGACGGATCTCTGTGAGTTCAAGGCCAGCCTGGTCTATAGAGAGAGCTCCAGGCCAGCTGGGACTAAAGGGAGACCCTGTCTCAAAAAAAAAAAGTGCTATGCCCATAAAAATAAAACAAACATAAAGTGTGTAACAGCTACTCAACTCCTAAAAGGAGAATTATAGCATATTGCTATTTTGACTAGAGATGTATTGCAACATTTAAAGCAATTTTTATTTTTATGTGTATGTGTATGAGTGTTATGCCTGCACCTCTGTAAGTGCATCTGTGTCATGCAATGCTTGCGGATGTCAGAATAGGGCATCAGAGCCCCTGGAACTGGAGTTATGGACAGTTGTTAGTGGTCATGTGGGTGCTGGGAATCAAATCTGGGTCCTCTGTAAGAGCAGTCAGTGCTTTATTTTATTTTATTTATTTATTTTTTGGTCTTTTCGAGACAGGGTCTCCCTGTAGCCTCAGCTGTCCTGGAACTCACTCTGTAGACTAGGCTGGCTTTGAATTCACAAAGATCCGCCTGCCTCTGCCTCCCGAGTGCTAGGCCTTTAGGCTTGCGACACCACGCCCAGCTCAGTCAAGTGCTTTTAACTGCTGACATATCTCTCCAGCCCCTTATTTCAACAATTTTTGTGTAAGAAAAAAACGAATGGGGAATACAACTAGAAATCTAGTAAAACAACTCTATCATGCAGGAAACTCTGCCCCCCACCCCAACACCCTAATTCACATTCAAACAGTGAATGAAACACAAGACATGTGTGTCCTCGTATTGTCATGTCATTGACAGACAGACCAGTGGCCTGCTGGGACATTCCTCTGACAGTTGTCTGTGGGTCGGTCAGAGCCAGTTGCCCAAGGTCAGGCAATTTACACGCAGCATATCAAGTTCATTGATAGGAGGAATGGACGCAGCTTCATTCCTGCTTTGGCTGCAGGACCTCGGGGGTGGTGGCCTGGCTGTGACTCGCTTTCATTCCTCACACCTCAAAGCCCAGCCAACCTCATCACGGATAGTCCTGAATGCCTTCCTGTACACAGAGATCCCAGAGACAGGAGTTCCTCTGAAGTTGGGTCTCCTTACTGTGAACTTGGAATTGCAGAGCACAGGACCTATGGAGGCTTCTTGAGCGTCTGGCAGCTGCTGAAGAGGACACTGTTATGCTGTCCTTCTATACCCCAGGCTTGGTCCCCACCAGGCCTGACTGACAGAACCAGTAACTTTCTAATGGCCTTCACTCTGCTTGGGACTGTCATGAGTTTTCTGAGAGGACAGGGGCTTTTTATTGTGCAGCTCTGGTCTTCATCTCCAATGGAAGTTCATTCAGAACTGGTAGAGAAGACTGCAGTCCACAAACAATGTTTGTTGGACAATGTTGCACAGAGCTGCTGTACCTTGTTCCTGAATCCCAGGAATCCTGATGCCCATATGGGACCCTGTCCTCTTCCCTGAGCCATGGAAGCGTGTTTTCAGGGACCACCAGCTTCTCATACACCTCTGTCCTTTCATGAAGGCCTTTACCTCAATGCCTCGTTGGACACACAATGCAGGTGTGTCCAGCCTGTGGCCCAGGGGCTGCATGCAACCCATAATAGATATGACTGTGGCCCCACGCAGTACAAGATGACAATACCACATCACATCAACAAGTTGGACACCCCTGGCAGGGGGAAGGTGCCATTGTCCTTTATTTTTAATTTAAATTTTTGATATTTTTGGCAAGTGTGGTGGCACATGCCTTGAATCCCAGCATTTCCTAGGAAGCAGAGACAGAGATATCTCTGTGAGGATCAGGCAGTTTACACGTAACATATTAAGTTCATTGATAGAAAGGCGGTGTTCTAGTTTGATTCTCCAATGCTGTGACACTCTGACCAGTTCCAACTTGGGGAGGAAAGGGTTTGTTCATCTTACTTCTCCCAGGTCACAGGTCATCACTTAGGGAGCCTGAGGTAGGAACTCAGGACAGGAACCTGGAGGCAGGAGCTGAAGGACAGGCCATAGGGAAATGCTGCTTACTGGCTTGCTCCCCTGCCCCATTCTCAGCCTGCTTTCTTTCTTTCTTCTTTTTTTAAAATTTATTTTATTTTATTTATTTCTGTATGTGTATGAATGTACTGTCTGCATGCAAGTTTGTGCACCCATGTTGTGCAATGCCACGGAGGTCAGAAGAGGGTGTCAGACTTCTCTGGAACTGGAGTTCTCCTGGAATTGGCGTTTCAGACGGTTCTCGGCTGCCATGTGGGTGCTGAGGATCGAACCCGGGTCCCCTGTAAGAGCGGTCGACACTCTTAACCGCTAGGCCATCTCTCCAGCCCATCAGCCTGCTTTCTTATACAATACAGTGGGCTGGAACCTCCCACATCACTCAGCAATGAAGATGATGTGCCACAGACATGGCCACAGGTCAGTCCAATAGCGGCAAATCCCCAGTTGAGGCTCCCTCGACCAAGGCGTGTCAAATTGACACTAAAGCTATCCAGTGCAGGAGGAATGGGCACAACCTCAGTCTCATTTCTGCTTTGGCTGCAGGGTCTGTGGGGCCGGTGGCCTATCTTACTTCCTCATACCTCCAAGCCCAGCCGACCTCATCACTGATAGTTCTGAATGTCTTATAGACCAACCTGGTTTACATAGCAAGTTTCAGGCCAGCTGGAGCTACAGGGAGCCCTTGTCTCATAAAACCAATCCAAACAAGCCATGTAAAAGCCCCAAACAGAAAACTGCCCAAACAAACAACAACAAAACTATAGTTTTGAGGATTTCACACACAAGCATTATTTACATCATTTTCACCCTCCTTCCTCCCCTGCCCATATGACTCCCTGATTCCCTCAGGAAAAATTATTATTACATATATGCACACATACATTACATATATACAACCTACTGAGTCCACTTAGTGGTGCTCATATACACACAAGCTTAGGGCTGACCACTTAGATGGCCAAGGAGATCATCCTTGGAGCAAGCCAGTGGCTCTTCTTAATTAGTAGAAGTGCTTCCCACATGGCGGCTAAGAACCGTCTGAAACTCCAATTCCAGGAGAACTCCAGTTCCAGGGGAATCCGATACCCTCTTCTGACCTCCGCGGCATTGCACGACACGGGTGCACAAACTTGCATGCAGACAGTACATTCAAACACATACAGAAATAAATAACATTAATAAAAAAAAATTTTTAAATACAAGGTTAAATAGCACAAAATATGATGGGGGGGAAGCAAGGTCTTAGCTCACATTAGCGATCACAGTAATAAATGGACTAACTTTGAAGTTAAATTATACTTACAAGCTGTTGTACGGGAGACTGCTAACAAATGCATAACATGACAGATAGAATATGAAAGACACAGTGCAAGTTACAGAAAAAAAGTTCTATGCTCATTTTAATCACACTGGCAGAAGCGGAAGCCCTTGCTATCTGCAATTCCTGCTATCCCGTCACCCCAGAACTCCCTAGATTCAGCAGAGCTTTCCCGCCCCTTAGCCTAAAGACAGGGTCTCCCGTNCCCCCCCCCCCCCCCGTCTCTGATCCATCCTGGAGGCTGGTCCTTTACTCTCTGATGAGTCCTGGAGGTGGGTCCTTTACTCTCTGATGAGTCCTGGAGGTGGGTCCTTTATTCTCTGATCCATCCTGGAGGCAGGTCCTTTACTCTCTGATCCATCCTGGAGGTGGGTCCTTTACTCTCTGATCTGTCCTGGAGGTGGGTCTTTTGTTCTTTGATCCATCCTAGAGGCGGGTCCTTTACTCTTTGATCCGTCCTGGAGGTGGGTCTTCTACTCTCTGATCCATCGTGGAGGTGGGTCCTTTGCTCTAAAAAAATTCTTTTTAAATTTTTATGTGTATGAGGGTTCTGCATGCATGTATGTAAGTGCACCCATGCATGCAATGCCCACACAGGCCAGAAGAGGGCCTTCCCTGGAACTGGAGTTACAGATGGTTGTTAGTCACCATATGGGTGCTGGGAACTGAATCTGGGTCCTCTGCAAGAGCTGCCAGTGCTCTAACTGCTGAGCATCTCTCCAGCCCCCTCATTGTAGTTTTGACTTACATTTCTCTGATGGCTAATGAAATTGGGCATTTTTTCATTTTTAGGTAAATTTACCATTTGGATTTCTTCTGACGTGGCTTCGTATATACTTGGCCTATTTTAAGACTGTATTGCCGGGCGTGGTGGCTCATGCCTTTAATCCTAGCACTTGGGAGGCAGAGGCAGGCGGATCTTTGTGAGTTCAAGGCCAGCCTGTTCTACAGAGTGAGTTCCAGGATAGTTGGGACTACAGGGAGACCCTGTCTTGAAAAGACCAAAAACAAACAAACAAACAACAAACAACAAAAAAACCCAGACTGTATTATTTACTCTTTTGTAACTGAGTTTTTAAGGTTTCTTTCATATTTCCTCCTCCTCCTCTTCCTCTTCTTCCTCCTGCTCCTTCTCTTCCTCCTCTTCCTCCCCCTCCTCCCCTTCCTTTTTCATGGAATGCCTGAAATAAACCTAGGGGCTTGTGCATGCTAGGCAAGTGTCCTGCCCCTAGGCTACCTCCCTAGGTTTTCCTGGCTGCTAAGCACTGTCAGATGGCCCGTTTTCCCATTTGTCAGGCTTGCTCTCTTGTCTGTTGCTTGTTTAGTTCATTATTACGCTGTTCGTCCAGTTTGGGTTTTGGAATCTTAACCAAAAATTACTTCCCAAACTCGCATCTTGAAATGCTTGCCGTATGTTTTTTGCTAGTAGCTTTATAGTTTCAGGTTAGTCTCTAAAGCTTTGAAGAAAATTGATTCCTGTCTCATCAGGTTATACTCTGTAATTGAAAGGATCTCAATATGCTTTTCTAAAAAATCCAGCAAATAGTTCCCAAAGAAAACTAATGCCATTTTATACTTGCTCTTTCCACTTGTAATAACATAGGGAAGGTTTCCCAAAAGTATAATGGTGATTAACGAGAAAAGAACAGATTGAATCCATAAAGTTAGATTTTGCTTTGATTTACTTGGGATTTAAACATGTAGGCTAAACATGTTTGAAAACCTTCGTGCTCTTCTGTATTATGGAGTACATATCTTCTACAATTTCATTTTTCTATTATTTAGTTTAGAAATACATCTTTTAGAATATGGATCATATTAAGTACTATATCCTAAAACAGAGGGAAGACAAATAGGGTGGGTAGTGGAGCAGGTCTGCTTGGCCTGCTGTGCCTTCCTGGGTGGCAGCATTGCCATCTCTGTAGGCCATTTCACAGCCTGGAAGTGGCCCTCCTCACTGTTGTGAGCCAACCTCTGCAGGAACCAAATGCTGCCTTCCAGAAGAGTCTCGCTGTGGTGCAGTGCATTGGGACTTCAGCAGACAGCCCTAGCTTGCCCATCTGCCCTTTTGATTGTGCCCCATCCCTCTGATCTGCCAAAGAATTCTCCAGTGCCTGAAAATCCCTGATTTTCCAGTGCACAGACCTTCTACTATGGGAGAGGTTTTAATGTCCATGTGAGACATGACATTAAGATTTGAATGTGATACCTTTAGCCTTTTAGACTTGTGCGTATCTGCAGTAAGTAGCAGTCAGCTCAGATAGCTGTCCATACCGTCTATGCCCTTTGCTTCTCTGCTCTCCTCTCTCATTGTGCTGGCTGAGGCTTCCCTGGGTGGATCATAGAACAGTAACAGACACACATTACACTGCACACAAAGCATTTCCTTTTCCAAACCCACACATTCAAGCCATAGTTTATTTTTGATTTTTACTTTTTTAACTTTAAAATCATTCTTAACTAGTCTGAGAAGTACCTATTTATTTATTTATTATTTATTTATTATTTTATTACTTATTTATTGGTCTTTTTGAGATAGGGTCTCCCTGTAGCTCTGGCTGTCCTGGAACTCACTCTGTAGATCAGGCTGGCCTTGAACTCACAGAGATCCGCCTGCCTCTGCCTCCCAAGTGCTAGGATTAAAGGCGTGCGCCACCACACCCAGCCAGATTTTTACTTTTTTGAGACAGGGGTGCCACTATGTAGCCCTGACTGGCCTGGGATTCAGAACTGTGCTGGATAGCTTTAGTGTCAGCTTGATGTACCTGGGTATAGGGAGTCTCAAATAGGAATTGCCTCCATTGGACTCGCCTGTAGGGTATTTTCTTGATTGTTGAGTGATGTGGGGGGCCCAGCCCACTGTGGGCAGTGCCATCCCTGGTTAGGTTGTTCTGCACTGTATAAGAAAGCAGGTTGTGCTATCGTAAAGAACGGAGTGCCTTGTGGTAGATGAGGGTTTGGGACCGTTCAGAGGGCTAGTGCCAAAGTATCTGCAGTAGGGATGCCAATTTATGCTTGGAAGACCAACGAAACAAATTAAAATGTTTGCTCAGTGCAGCTTACAGAACTTAAAAGCATGAAGAAGAAAGAAAAGCTTGACAAATTGACAGGCTCTTGACTGTGCTGGGCGCTCTAGGACACTTTCTGTAGGTAAATCTCACTTTACAAAAACCACGTGAAATTTTACTAGTCTTTCAGTTTCCTAGATGGAGCCCAGAGAGTTAATAAGCAAACAAAGTAGATGCCTAAGGTCTAACAATGGAGAGATAACTGCAGCCCTATGAACAAAGGCTGTGGTCTTAACCTACTACTGGTTTATAATTTATATTCAAAGGCCACTACGGCCGGGCGTGGTGGCGCACGCCTTTAATCCTAGCACTTGGGAGGCAGAGGCAGGTGGATCTTTGTGAGTTCAAGGCCAGCCTGGTCTACAGAGTGAGTTCCAGGACAGCTGGGGCTACAGGGAGACCCTGTCTCGAAAAGTCCAAAAACCAAAACCAAAACCAAAACCAAAGGCCACTACGTAGGGGATGGGCTTGCATCACCAACAACCTGATAGAAGTTAACTACGCTAATTAGTAATGTATTGGAAACATAACACCTTGTCTTCCTTTCTTTCTTTTTTTCCTCTCTCTTTTTTTTTTTTTTTTGTCTTTTCAAGACAAGGGTTCTCCGCTGTAAGCTCCACAGCTGTCCTGCAGAACTCACTCTGTAAACCTAGCCTGGCCTTGAACTCACAAAAATCCAGCCTGGCCGCTGCCCTGCTCAAGTGCTAGGATTAAAGGCGTGCACCAACATGCCCGAGCTTACACCTTGTAATTCTATATTTAGGAAGTACTAACTGCCCACTTCACACCCACCAGCTTAAAAAAAAAAAAAAAAAAAAAAAGAAAAGAAAGCAGGCTGAGCATGGGCCAGGGGAGCAAGCCAGTAAGCAGCGTTCCTCCATGGCCTGTGCTTCAGCTCCTCCTCCCCCGACTGGTATTGGTCAGAGTGTTTTGTCACAGCCACTGAAGAGAAAGTAGGACAAGGACCCTTCTACGTCCCTTGGCTTCCCTGGTGTGGGGTTACAGGCATGCACTTTCATGTCTGGCACAACACTCAGTTTTTAAATGAAATTCTTTATAAAATTATAGACCTTAATACCAGGGAAACTGGAGATGCCAAACACTGCCCACTTTCCATATGGAAAAGTTTGGGTCACTGCAGGCTCTGTCGGGGTCTTTGGTGACGTGTGATGTTGAGGGATGGGACCTGTACGGCATCTGCACCATGTAATCCTAACACCCTTCAGAGCAGGTGGGAAGAGAGGGGCCCCACAAGGCCTCCCTCCCTCTCTGAAGGGCTCCGAGGCTCTGAGATGCTGTTACCTCTGTTTCAAGCTAGAGGATTATATATGAAGACTCATCTGCCCAGAAAGGTCTATGTGAGAGATGGTTGTGAGTTTGACACCCCCACCCTTTCCCATATCATCCCAGAAGGCTCAGCAGCTGACTCTGACCCCTCAGCAGTGGAAAAGTATGGGCGTGCTTGCTCCCTGAGGGTACAGTGTCCAAGACTGTTGAATGTCACCTCAGGATGCAATTGCGCACACACTGCCTAACGTTCTCCTGTGTGTCTGTGGGAACGCGAGCTAGTGGAGTTGCTTACTGAATTCCTGTTTGCCTAGATGGTGTCTGTGACATGTCTGAAGAGGGGAGGGGCCACACCACACCCCTTTACTTAATGACCCTGTTCTCCAAGTGCCAGCTTAGGAAGCTGCAGGCTGCCTTCTCCAGCCCCACCCCCAGCCCAGCAGAAGGCAGTGTGGCCCAGCTGGCCTGTTGGAATGCTTTGGCTCTTTTGGAACCTGCTTCGTTATTTTTAAAGTTTTTGGAAGGCCTTGTGAGAGAGGTTCTGGGAGTTCATCACAGATGATTTGTAATAGAATTCTGAAGGGAAATGGGGAGCTCTGGGGTACTGGCAAACGTTTCCCTTTTTAAAAGTAAACAAGACTCCATTTTCTCCAGGACTTAGCAAGTCTTCCTTTCCCCTCCGCTTTTTAATCATCTTGCAAATGGACTCGCAAAGTCCAGATGGATAGGCATGGTGCCTTTCCTGTGCCTGGACGTACCCGGGGCCTGGAGAGAGCTCACCAAGACCTCGGGGAGGGAGGCTCTGTTGGGGTCCAGGTTCAAGTCAGATCCAGATTGCTGTTGCTGTTTCTGTTCACGCTACTCAGACAGATTCTAGAGAACACGTAGAGCTCCTGCTTAGCTGTGGTCATCGTGCTGAGCCCCCCCCCCCCCACTGTAAATGAATGAAAGCAGGAACCATAATCCCCCTTTGGGAAAGTAGATGTGATTGTCGCATACGGCAGCTCTTCAGACTGTGCAGTTGAGACTCCCAGCCACTACCTCTGAACTCTCCAGCTATCTGTGGGCAGCGAAGCCCCTCAGTGCTGGGCCCTCCACTGCAAGTGTGGACTGGCACATGCCAGCATCCTCAGGGGCACAATGGGCAAGGGCTGCTGTGCCAAGAGCCCATTCTCCAGGGGGAGGAGAGAGGCGGGGGGGCGGGAGCTCATTCCGGTGGGAGGCGGGCCCTGAAAGGGGTGTTTCCTCTTCTATCCTTGCTGGTTTCCACAATGACTTGCAAGGGACCTGAGTACCCTTATTCTAGCCCTTCCCTGAGCCAGCTTCCATTTGCCTGGCCACAGCCACTTCTGGACAGTACCTTGGACTTCCATCAAGCTTGTGTACAATGTGGGAGGCTGGCCAGAGAGTGTGCACAGAAGCTCGGCCTCTCGAAGATACTGAGCACAAAGAGGAGAGGCTTCAGTGTCCCAGATCTTGGCCCAAAAGTCTCAAGGTGGAAGGTAGGGTGTCCTGGGGTTGTCTCGCACATAGAACCAGGATTAGCACCTGGAACTACTAGCTCCTGGACGTCAGGCTTGCTGTCTACCCAAGAATGGGACTAAAGAATTCACAGGGAAGGGCTGGGTGTGGTGACGCATGCCTTTAAGCCCTACACTCAGGAGGCAGAGGCAGGCAGATCTCTGTGAGTTCCAGGCCAGCCTGGTCTACACAGCAAGTTCCAGGCCAGCTGGGGCTACAGAGAGACCCTGTCTCAAAAAGACAAAAAACAAAAACAAATTCACATGAAGTGGAAGCTCGTGAGTGGTGACGCCCTGAAATTAGCTGTACAACCCGTCTCCTACCTCCTACCCCTCAGTCTACCAACATGAGCGACCTTCTGGGCTGAACCCTCATCAGTCTGTCTTCAGGGAGACCTGAAGCCGGGCCCTGAGCTTCCTGTACCAGTCAGTTTTCTATTGCTGTATCAACATACCCAAGCCTGGGTCCTTTAATAAAGAAAAGAGGTGTATTTTTAGCTTACAGTTCTGGAGGTTCAGGTTCAAGGGCTTGGCATCAGCCTTGGCTCGGTTCCGGTAAGACTTCACAGTGGACCGCATCAGTGGTGGCAGAATTTGATAGTCACATGGCCAGACAGAAAGCCAGCGAGTAACCAGGGACCAACCATGCTGGGGAACAGCACACAGTCCCCAGGGACACACTGGGACCACAGAGGAGTCATGGCCCTTCATGACCCTGGTGGCTGCACATCAGCTCCCACAGGGCTGGGGCCTGTCTGCTGCAGCTGAGCTCCCCAGCTCCCAGCAGAGCCCGTCCCTGGCAGGTTGCCTCTTCTCTGCCCCTGCCTCTGGCACAGGTGGCTTGGGACTGCTCATCCTTGCTTGAGACCTGTACCTTCCCAGCACCCCTGTCAAGGTCCACCTCAGCCTGGTTCTAGGCTAGTTCTGGTCCATATTGTTAGGAATGGACTTCCCAGAACCCCAAGGGACACAGACGCCCATTTCCTCCAGAGGCTGTCAATCTTCTGACCAATTCCTCTGTACCTGAGGCCCCGCCCCACGGCTATAAGTGGGTGGGCCCCAGGCGCCATCTTCCTCTCTCTCTGCCTGCCATGCTGCTCTGTTCCACCACGTGTCTGCAGGCAGCCCTTGCACTCGGCCCTTGCGGGTATTTCCACATGGAAGTAAAGCATGTTCCTGGAGTGACCTAAGCCTCATGTGCCTCTTCATCTGGGGGTGGGGGTGCACGGCCCTTTTTATAACCTAATACATATATCCCATTGAAAACTCACTTTATTTGTCTTATTACTAAGAATCAATAAGGCGCCAGAGTCTGGGGTCTGGTTTTGGGGAGTAAGGCTAACCCATAGCTCCCTAAGGGTTTAAAAAAAATTTTTTTTTAATTAATTTTATTTATTTCTGTATGTGTATGAATGTACTGTCTGCATGCAACTCTGTGCACCCGTGTCGTGCAATGCCGCGGAGGTCAGAAGAGGGTCTTGGTTTCCCCTGGAACTGGAGTTCTCCTGGAATTGGAGTCTCAGACAGCTCTCGGCCGCCATGTGGGTGCTGGGGATCGAACCCGGGTCCTCTGCAAGAGCGGTCGGCGCTCTTAACCGCTTGGCCATCTCTCCAGCCCCCTAAGGGGTTTTTAGGAAACCAGAGGCCAGGCAAGGAGGATGACTCCATGCAGCATACAGCCTAAAAATATTTATCCCCGAGTGAACTCCTTGTAATTTGTACTTAAAATACACATGAAAGTAAAGAAAATGACCCAAAAGCAACACACATAACACACAAAATGCCTAGGAACAGTGTCAACAATAGTTGGGCTTGGGTGGGTCGCCTATTCTCCTCAGCAACAATGTAGAGGTTCAAGCACAATTGGGGATATTTCATTGTTAGTGGCTCAGTTGGCCAGAGGTTGGAAGCCGCCTTGGCTCTTTCCACAGTTTAAAGAAGTGATTGAGCTCAGCAGGAGTTTGAGACGCCCCTTCCTCTTGTGGGGGCAGCTGTGAGTTCCCACCCTATCTCCCAGGTGCTTTGCAACAGAGGGAGAGATGTCACGTGTCACACTGTGTGCTGGAAGGTGGGGTTCTCCCAGGTACACTGCTCTCATCCACCACATCTTTATGGAGACAGATGTACAGAAAAATCGAACCAATGGACGTGGTCCACGCAGGACACATTGATGACATCTGAAAATGCAATTTTTGAAAATGCTATTTTTAGGAAGAAAGAAATGAATGTTTTAAAGATTGGCATTTTGTGCTTTCCATGAGCTATAAGGATATATGTGATTATTAAAATTGCTCAGCCCAGCTGGAAAGGGCATGGCTGACAGAAGGGAAGGCTCTGCCCATGTGCATACGCGGCCCCAGGTGGTGAGGGAGGGCAGGACTGGCAGAAGCCAGCATTTCAGAGAGCAAAGCTAGATTCACTCGCTGGCACCCGCAGAACAGGGACAGAGGGTGAAAATGCAGAGAACGCCCTGCCGTTACCCAGGCTGAAGAGAAGAATGGCCGGCTGAGGGAGGCATAGGCTGTGGTTAAAAAGGAAAAAGAGTTGGAGGAAGCAGTCATCAAAGACATCAAAGACACAGTGCGTGAAAATGCTCCTGGGCAGAGTGTGAGTAGGCTTGGTCCAGACAGTGGCTTTAAAACTGGGTGTGGTGGCTCATGCCTTTAATCCCAGCATTTGGGAGGCAGAGGCAGGCAGATCTCTGTGAGATTGGGGCCAGCCTGGTCTATATAGCAAGTTCCAGGCTAGCTGGGGCTGTAGGTAGACCCTGCCTCAAAATGATGAACCAACCAACTGAAATACCCCAAACTAGGCAACTCAATCACCCATGAATAGACACAGAAAGGCTTCAGATTTGAGTCAGCACGATGTTAGATCACCTAGAGCGGCAGATTATAGAACACAGTGCAATAAATTAAAAGTTTTGAGAAAAACCATATTTTTAATCCCTGTAGTCCCAGCTGTCCTGGAACTTGCTCTGTAGACCAGGCTGGCCTTGAACTCACAAAGATCCGCCTGCCTCTGCCTCCCAAGTGCTAGGATTAAAGGCGTGCGCCACCAGGACCGCCTAAATCCCTGATTTAATTTTTATGTGACAACAAATTCATTTTGGTATGTCATGCCTCCGGAAAGATGCTAAGGGTTATGACATTATAATTGAGAGAAAAATCAAACATAAGCACTCAGGAATGGCCATGCCACCTCACAGAGAGTGAGGAAGTCAGCCATTAGAATGAAGATCAGGGGCTGGAGAGATGGCCTAGTGGTTAAGAGCGCCGACTGCTCTTGCAGAGGACCAGAGTTCAATCCCCAGCACCCACATGGTGGCTGAGACCTGTCTTTAACTCCAGTTCCAGGGGAATCTGATGCCCTCTTCTGACCTCTGCAGCATTGCATGACACGGGTGCACAGACCTACATGCAGATAGTACCTTCATACACATAAAAAAAAAAAAATTAAAAAAAAATCTCTTAAAAAAAAGAATGAAGGTCAAAGACCCAGAAGGACCCCCAGAAGGACCAGGACTGAGGTGTGTTACTGTGACTTGGCCCTCAGATCCTGACGGATCATTATAGACCGAGAATCATTATAGACCAAGAACGTGGAGCCAAGGGATGAAGACAAACAGATCGCCTTCCTGGTGGGGCACATGTTCCAAATACACCAGGAAACAGAAATGCATGGGACAATGTGTGGCTGGTGCAGGGATGGAGAGGGTGGGGGCTGCCGGACCTTAGGGTGCCTCTGGGTCTGGAGGGGATCGTTTTAGACAAGGACATTGTAGGGAGTGGACAGTGAGTAGGGCTTGAGGGGTACGTGGTGAGGTGGTGGCCGTGGGGAGGGGTCACCATGGTGAGCCGGTGACTGTGGTGAGGTGAGGTTGAGAGGTAGTAACTGTGACAAGATGGACCCTGTGGTAGTCACTCTAGTGGATGTTGTAGACCTGGGTTGGGAGGCAGGTGAAGCAAAAAGACAGCTTTGGGCACCATGGTGCCATGTCTGGATTTTCTTCTGGTCCCTCACGTTTGGAGGATTGGAGCAGAGACGAGACCCCAGGAGCCGAGTTCAGGGACGGGGGCGGGGAGTCTCAGTGTTGGCTGGAGAGGGGGAGAATGAGGGCTGGGCGGCCATGCTCAGAGACAGACAGCACTGGCTGAAGGCTGATGGCAAAGAGAAGATCTTGGACAACAGTAGGGCTGTGTCCTTAGGTGAGGGAGAGAGGAGAGAAACAGCCTCAGGAGGGTGTGGGCTCAGGGTCTCTTGGCTAGGGGATACGAGGGTGGAGCTGCGATCTATTGTCACTGGGTGACATTTTAGGCTGGATTTGAAGGCAGTGCAGGCTTGAGGCCTAGGTCACTTCAGTGTTCACAGAGGGAGAGGCTGGGGGTTTGGGGGTGAGCAGGGCTGAGCAGAGGTGGGTTTGTCACAAAATCACCTGGATAAATGTTGGTACATGCTTGTAGTCCCAGCACTTGATAATCTGAGGCAGGGCGATTGAGAGTTTGAGGTTATTATCAAATTCTCAAGCACACGGCGATGACCTCTTTCATGGAAGAAAAAAAATAAAGAGAAAGAAATATATTTGGCTTCTAGTAAGAGAGACTGGATACTGGGCGTGGTGGTGCACGCCTTTATTCCTAGCACTTGGGAGGCAGAGGCAGGTGAGTCTCTGTGAGTTCAAGGCCAGCCTGGTCTACAGAGTGAGTTCCAGGCTGGCTGGGGCTATAGGGAGACCCTGTCTGAAAAAGACTGAGAGAGAGAGAGAGAGAGAGAGAGAGAGAGAGAGAGAGAGAGAGAGAGAACAAAACAGTGGTTGAAATCAGACAGAAGTGTCACCTTTCCAACATATCACAGAAAAGTGATGCATGCTCATGGACATGACGGACACACTGTGGAGAGAGATGGCATCTGTATTAGTCACTTTTCTGTTGCTGTGATAAAACACCAGACCAAGGAACTTATAAAAGGAAGAGTTTATTTGAGCTTACGATTGGCGGTTCCAGGGAATTAGTCCATTGTGGCGGGAGGCGTGGTGGCCGGATCCAGAGCAGCAAACCGAGGGTCACATCTCGCAAAGAGCACAGGAAGCAGAGAGGAGCAACTGTAGAGCACAAGGCTTGTTAAGCTCACTAAGCCCGCCCCCAGTGACACACTTCCCCCAGCATGGCCACACCTTCTAAGACCTCCAGAAACAGCACCACCAACTGGAGACAAAT
The DNA here is from genome assembly GCA_009823505.1 of Rhizomys pruinosus. Lineage (NCBI taxonomy): Eukaryota > Metazoa > Chordata > Mammalia > Rodentia > Spalacidae > Rhizomys > Rhizomys pruinosus. The sequence continues at coordinate 2,371,437 of VZQC01012059.1, read as the reverse complement.
GTCTGAATACCTAGAGCCTATGGGGGACACTCATTCAAACCACCACAGCATCTCTTTTTGTATTTTGCCATCCTTTATTTAGCATGTGACTTCCATCTTCAGTGTCAACTCTGAGTTTGTGACAGCAGCCGGAGCTCCGTCCTGTCCTGCCTGTATGCTCAGGTTAGATAAAGGAAGGGCGGGAAAGGCTCCCGGCACTTGTCTGCCTTCCCTAGTCCTGGAAGTTCACTTCTGACTTCTCCGCTCAGGCCTCCGTCAAAAAGGAGGATGTGCAATACAGTATTTCTAATTCTTTCTGCGAAAATATCATTCACTCATTCATGCTCCGTGATTCATTCATTCACTCATTCACGAATCATACCAAGCAGACAAACATAGAGGTGTGAGGGCTGATCATAGCTTCCTGTGTACAGGCTTGGTTACGTCTGAGCATCTTGGATAATTAGGAACAGCCTCTACCTGGGCCTGCCACCAACACTGGTGTTTGGAGAAGCTGGATGCAAAGTTTCTGTGTTACCCCTGCTAGCCCCAGTGCAGGACGCTGCTGCAGTGGTATTTGGGGCAGGGAGACTCCGGCCTGTAAGGTAAAGTCCTGGAGATGAACGCCTCCCCTCTGGGGCACAGGGCAGACTGGCGCCCTGCACACCTGTACAGTGGCGAGCTGGGAGGGCCTCCTGGCACAGCCGTGCAGGTCCTGCAGACTGGCTGGCGGGGACAGCCGAGGGCAGGAAGCCATGAAGCCACTGAACAATGGGGTGGCTGCAGCGAGGAGCCAGGGATCACGCCCACGGAGACACCCCCCGCCCAGTGTTCTGGAATGTGCTGTATGGCTGACCTCCACACTGATTTATGAAGTTCCTTAAAAATAGTTTCTACCTAGAGGTAACATATGGCCCTAATTCCTGAAGGCACAATGACCATTGTCCCCGCGGATGACTTCAGTGTTCTATTCACCTAGAACACCTAATAAAATAGTTTCCCCCAGCAAACCCCGGCTTCTGAGCAGAATTTCCTCTCCAGTACAGGGAAACCATCCCTCTTTCCCTTAAGAGGCAGTGGGTGAAATCATCCTGACTGCAAAGAACTATAGCCTGGGATACTGTTGTGTGCATACCAGCTGACCTCACTCAGCTGGGCAGCAGCCTCTTGGCTGCCTGCCTGCCCCTGCGGCCTCCCATGTGGCCTTTGTCTGTAGGTGAGGAGCTAGCTAGCCTGTGCTGTCAGGTGGTCAGCTACAGCCTGGGCCTTTCTTAGGCCCACTCCCCTCTTTATCTAGGGAAGGTGGGCCTGTTTCAGTAGTCAGAGCCTTATTTCTCTGAGCAGGTTTGGGACCCAGGGGCCATCAGCAAGTAGCTGGCAGTCTCCAAGGCTCTAAGAGTGAGTCGAACAGGTCCCCTCCCACCTGCTGGGGGAGGAGGGCTGTGCTGTGAGGATGCTGACCCCTGCGGATGGCACTTTCTCTGTGTCTTCTCTCCTTCTTCCCCTCTTATTCTTTTCTTTTTTCTTTTTTTAATTGAGCATTTGTACATCTCATACAGTGGTTCCCAACAGAACACAGCCCCCCCATGCCCTAACCCCCTAACAGAACTCATGCATTACAACATCCAAGCTAAGTCCTATCCAATTCAGCTCTTGAACCCAGATGTCCTTCTGGGCAAATTCATCCACTGGAGTCTAGTCAGCACATCTAGAAATCTTAGGCAAGACACACTCTCCCTCACCCAGCAGTAATCAGTCTCTTGTAGTTCTCAGACCTGGGCCAGCCCCCACCCATTTCTCTCGCTCCACTCTGAGACCTTGCCTGAATTGGCATGGGTCTGGTGTCTGATATCAACGTTGCCGTAGGTTCACATGTGAAAGCTTACAGTCGACTGTAAGTCACTGCTTCTTTACCTTCACGCACCAGCCCTGCCTCTTACAATCTTTCTGCCCTCTCTTCCACCCTGATCTCAGAGTCATGGGTGGGTGAGGTTTAATATAGGGGTCCTATCCAGGGGTACACACTCTGGAGGCTCCCATTCTTTGAAGCTTGGCTAGTTGTGGCCTTCTGTTTGCATCACACTCTGTTATGTACAGAAGCTTTCCCATGAGAATTGAGGGGTGCACTCGTTTTCTCATGGAACTGGAGTTATGGATGGTGGTTAGCCGCCATGTGGGTGCTGGGAATTGAACCCAGGGCTTCTGCAAGAGCAGCCAGTGCTCTTAACCACTGAGTCATCTATCTAGCCCCTACCATACTGTTTTTAATACTCTGTAGTATAATTTGAAATCAGATATGGTGATAACCCCCACAATGTTCTTTTTGTTCAAGATTACTTCGGCTATCCCTGCGTGTGTTTCCATATAAAATCTGAGATTTTTTTTTTTTTATGTCTGTGAAGAGTGTCCCTGGAATTTTGATTGAAATTGCACTGGCTCTTTAGATTGCTTTTGGAAGGATGACTGCTTTTACAATATTAATTCTCTTGGTCCATGAGGATGAGAGGTCTTTGTGTCTTCTGTGTTTTCCTCAATTTTTTTCCCTTTAGTTTCTTAAAATTTTCATTGCAGTTTTTTTTGTTGTTGTTTGTTTCCTTGTGTATGTTTATTCCTGAGCATTTTATTTATTTATTTATTTTTGCTATGGGACTGATTCCATGATTTATTTTTCAGTGAGCTTGTCAATGGTATATAGGAAGGCTACTGATTTGTGTGCTATCTTTGTGTCCTGTTACTTTCTGAAAGTGTTTATCAGCTCTAAGAGGTTTTGGTGGAGTGTTTAGGGTCTCTTATATACAGAATCATATCTTCAAATGGCTTTGACTTATTTGCATTTGTTTTATTTTCTTCTCTGTTTTTATTCTGTAGCTAAGACTTCAAGCACTCTATTGAAGCGGAGAGCAGAGAGTGGGTATCTTTGTCTTGATCCTGATCTTGCTGGAAATACTTTGAGTTTTTCTCCATTAAGTATGATATTGGCTATTGGATTGGCCTGTATATATATATATTTTTTTTGAGACAGGGTCTCCCTATAGCCCCAGCTGGCCTGGAAGTCACTCTGTAGACCAGGCTGGCCTTGAACTAACAGAGATCCACCTGCTTCTGCCTCCCAAATGCTAGGATTAAAGGCATGTGCCACCACGCCCAGCTTGAAGATGGTTCTTAACCACCATGTGGGTGCTGGGAATTGAACCTGGGTCCTCTGCAAGAGCAGTTGGAGCTCTTAACTGCTGAACCATCTCTCCATGAAGGGATGTTGGGTTTTTCTTAAAGGCCTTTTCTGCATATTGAGATAATTCTATTATTTCTGTCTTTGAGTTTGTTTATGTGAGGAATAACATTTAGTGACTTACATATGTTGAATCGTCCCTCCATCTCTGGAATGAAGCCATCTCGGTTATGGCAAATGATATTTCTGATATGATTTTGAATTCAGTTTACCGGCAGTCTGTTTGAGAAGTTTTGCAACCATGTTCATGAGAGAGATTGGTCTGTAATTTTCTTTTTTTCTGTGTGTTCCTGTCTGTTTTTTCAGGGTAATACTGGCTACATAAAAATTATTTAGAAGCTTGCTTTATTTTTCTACTTCATGGACTAATTTGGTGGTAGCTCGTCTGTGAATTTCTGGTAGAATTTTGGGGTGAATCCACTTGGTTTTGGGCTTTAATTCGTTGGGAGACTTACTGTTTCAATTTCATTGCTTGTTATGGATATATTAAATAATTTGTTTAATTTTGGTATGTCATATGTATGTAGAAATTTATCCATTTCTTTTAGATTTTCCAATTTAGTGAGACAACAGTTGTTAAAATATGTCCTAAGATTTTCTGAATTTAGTGGTATCTGTTGAAATTTTTCCCTTTTTATTTCTAGCTTTATTAATTTGAGTCTTCCATCTCTTTCTTTTGATTAGTTTGGGTGAGGGTTTGACAATTTTGTCTTTTCATAGAACCAACTTTTCTTTACATTGATTTTTTAAAAATATTTTTTATTGGGCTGGAGAGATGGCCTAGTGGTTAAGAGCACCGACTGCTCTTGCAGAGGACCTGGGTTTGATCCCCAGAACCCACATGGCGGCTGAGAGCCGTCTGTGGCTCCAATTCCAGGAGAACTCCAGTTCCAGGGGAATCCAACACCATCATTGGGGGTGGGTTTAGTGAGTTTAACAAGCCTGCAGTCTCCAGTCTCTCTCTCTGCTTCCTGTGCTCATTGAGAGATGTGACCCTCGGCTTGCTGCTCCAGCCCCGGCCACCATGCTTCCCACCACAATGGACTCTAATTCCCTGGAACCATCAATTGTAAGCTCAAATAAACTCTTCCTTTTATAAGTTCCCTTGCTCATGGTGGTTTTATCACAGCAACAGAAAAGTGACTAATACAAATCGCTTCAAGTATTTTATGAAAAGTTGGTTTTCCAGACATGTATTATATCATCTTGTTTATGTCATGGAAGATTTTTCCCTCTCCTTCAACTATAGTCAACATTTTTGCTGGGTAAAGTATTCTGGGTTGGCATCCATAGTCCTTTAACATTGGGAAGGCTTTGCTCCATGTTCTTCTTGCTTTCATGGTTTGCACTGAGAAGTCAGTTGTAATTCTGATGGGTTTCCCTTTGTATGTGACTTGTTTTTCTTTTGTAGCCTTCAGAATTTTGTCTTTGTTTTGGGCATCTAGCATTTTAACTATGATATAGCATGGGGAGTTTCTTTTCTGATCTTGTCTATTTGGAGTCCTATGTGCTTCTTGTATTTGTATGGGTTTGTCTATTTTTAGTTTGGGGAAATTTTCATCTATTATTCTGTTGAAGATCTGATCCATACTATTCTCTTGAGATTCTTCTCCTTCCTCTATTCCTATCATGCAGAGGTTTGATCTTTTCATAGTGTCCCATATTTCCTGGTTGTTCCACTTTTGTGTACTTTAAAAATTTTCATAATCTTTATTTGAGTTTTTTAGTTGCTCTGTGTTATCTTCCAGATCTGATATTCTTTGTTCTGCTTCCTCTATTCTACTTCTGAGACTTTTTCCTTTCCTTTCTTCTTGATTGGATGAGTGTTCTAATTCCTTTTTTGTTTCATCCTGTGTTTTCTTTAGTATTTCCATTTCCTTTTTGAGCTTCTCAATCTCTTCTTAGTGCTCCTTACTTCGTTGGTTGCCTTCCTTTTTTAGTGTTTCTACTTCCTTTTGGAGTTTGTTTTTTCCTCCCTCTAGTTCTTTCTGGAGTTTGCAAATCTGTTCCTTTAGTTCTTTCCGGTTTGTCATTGTATCCCTCTAGGTCCTTTTTGAGTTTTTCATTCTCTCTCTTTAGTTCTCTGAATTCTTTATTTTCTTTAATTTCTCTGCATAGGTCTGCAATTATTCCTCTAAGATCTGTTCCTTGGGTCACCTCCAAGGGGATCCCATTTTAGCTATCTCCTACAGGTTTGGTAGTGCCTGGTGCGGGATTATCCTGTGCCTTTCCCATGTTGTCCCTTCGTCGTGTCCCTGGCATGTGGGTTTCCCTTTTGTGGTTCAAATCACAAAAGGCTTTTCACTATGTTAGTGGATGGTTTTTCTTGCCTCCTTACAGTGCTTTTTTTTTTTTTTTTCTTTCCTCCTCCTTGTTTATGGAGTATTGACTTGTCTAGGTTTCAAGCTTTCAATTTTGTTTATATATTGGATATTGGAAGCCTAACTCACTCTTCTCTTCCTGTTCTGAAGGTTCTCCAAAAAAAGTCCACATGGATACTCTCTCACCAATTCCCATTGGTGGGGTGGGGGTGATATGCCTGACCTAGCCTGCACCCTGGTACCTGCCTGAGTGACTTCAGGGTTCCTGTGCCTCAGGAGCCACCCGAGCAAAGCCTCAGAGGCACCAAACCCAAACCCGACCCACTGGTCATTGGCTGCAAAGGTGAAGGGTGGTCCCACCCAGATGGCCACCCCCTACAAGAGGGCTGAGTTTCAACTCCCTTCCAGCAGTCCAGGAGATAATCTACCCCAAAATCTACCTGCCTGAGTGACTTCTGGGTTCCTGTGCCTCAGGAGCCCGCCCGCACAAAGCCACAGAGGCACCAAACCTCATTCCTTTTTTTTCATATTTAAACCCTCTTCCCTATCTGTAGCACCCCATAGTCTACCACTAGTTTTCATGCATTCTGTCCCATGTGTTATGGTTTATCAAGCCATGTTAGTGTCCCCAAATGTCCCTTGTGTGAGTCCATCTGCTGGAGCCTAGTCAAGCTACTTAGCATCATTCCCTTAAAGAAAACCAGCTCTCCACCAGCACTCCTCGGTTCCTCGGCTAAGGTCGGGTCTTCTTAATCTTTTTCCCACTTCTATGCTGGGCTTTTGTCTGGTTTGCAACCTGTAGTTTTTGATCTAATAATGGTATTTCTTTTATGAAATTGGGTGCCCCATGTGTGTGGTATACATGTGTTTAAAATTCTCTTATCTTCTTTGTGTATTGTTCCCTGTAATGGATTTAAAGTGGCATCTGTATTGGTCACAATTCTGTTGCTGTGATAGAACCACCACGACCAAGGGAACTTATAAAAGGAAGAGTTTATTTGACTTATGATTGATGGTTCCACGGAATTAGAGTCCATCGCGGCAGGGAGGCATGGTGGCAAGAGCTGGAGCAGAAAGCCTAGGTTCACATCTTCAAGTGGAGACTGGCAAGGCTTTCTGAACTCTCTACCCCCCCCCCCGCCCCCATAATGTGTTTCCTCCAGCATGGCCACACCTTCTAAGACCTCTCAAAACAGTGCCACCAACTGAGGACGAAACATCCAAATACTTGGAGACTATGGAGGATGTTCTTATTCAAACCACCACACCTTCCTTATTTCTTCTGACTAGTTTTGGTTTGAAGTCTATTTTTCAAGACATTACAATAGGTGCATGTGCTGGATAGCTTTAGTGTCAACTTGACACACCTGGGTTGAGGGAGCCTCAATTGGGGAATTTGCTCCATTGGATTGGCCTGTGGCCACATCTGTGGTGTATTGTCTTGATTGTTGAGCAGTGACAGTATAAGAAGGCAGGCTGGGCATGAGCCAGAGAGCAAGCCAGTAGAGAGCAAGCCAGCATTCCTCCATGGCCTGTGCTTCAGCTCCTGCCTCCAGGTTCCTGCCCTGAGTTCTTGCCTTGTGCTGAGTGATGAACTGTGACCCAGGAGATGTAAGCTGAATAAACCCTTTCCTCCCCAAGTTGGTGTCGGTCAGAGTGTTTTGTCACAGCAATGGAAGACAAACCAGAACAGTGCACAATCTTAGTTACACTTGAGAATAACTTCCCATCATTTTACCTTAAGGTATTGTCCATGGTTGATGATGAAGTATGTTTCCTGGAGAGAGCAGAAGGAAGCATTCTATTTTCTAATCCATTCTGCTAATCTGTGTCATTTTATTGAGAAATTGAGCCCATTAATATTCAGAAGTATTGTTGACAGATTGACAGATGTGTATTAAGACCTGCTTTTTTTTTGTTTGTTTGTTTGCAGTGTTTTCCTTGACCTCTTTGGATTAACTGTCCTGATATTTATTGCCAGCAACCTCTTGGGTGTGTTTATCGTTCTCGTCTCTCTTTCCAGTACCCTCTGTAGAGCTGGCTTAGTGATCATATATATTCCTTTAGTCTGTCTTTAGCATGAAAGATTTTTGTTCCTCCTTCAATTTTAATAAATAATTTTTTTCTGAGTATAAAAATCTTGGCTGACGGTTATGGTCTTACGGATTTTGAAATACATCTTTCTAGGCCCTTCTGGATGAAAATGTCTGTTAAAGAGACCTATAGCCTCAGCTGTCCTGGAACTCACTCTGTAGACCAGGCTGGCCTTGAACTCACAAAGATCCGCCTGCCTCTGCCTCCCAAGTGCTAGGATTAAAGGCATACGCCACCACAGCCGCAGAATACCCTTTCTTTATTGTGTATTTTAAAAGTGTTAAAAATATTGCCTGTGAACTGGGTGTAGTGGTGCACGCCTTTAATCCTAGCACTCAGGAGGCAGAGGCAGGTGAATCTGTTGGTTCAAGGCCAGCCTGGTCTACAGAGTGAGTTCCAGGCCAGCTGGGGCTACAGGGAGACCCTGTCTCGAAAAGACCAAAAAAAAAAAAAAATTGTGTGGTGGTGAGTTTTTTTTCTGGCTCTATTTATTTGGTTTTCTGCAGGCCTCTTATACCTAGGTGGGGATGTCTTTCTCTAGGACTGGGAAATTTTCTTCTATGATTTTATTGAACATTTTCTATGCCTTTGGTAGGGTCTTCTTCTATGCCTATAATCCAAAGGTTAGGCCTTCCATGTTCTGTCCATTGGCTTATACTGAGTGGTCTAATTCTTCTACCTTGTATTCCACCTATGACTCTTTCTGTATGATCCATTCTGTTGATGAGGCTCACCACTGTGTTTTTTATTTGGCTTATTCTCTTTCCATTCTTGACATCATTTCAGAAGGCTTTCCTTCTTTTTTTTTTATTAATTTTATTTATTTCTGTATGTGTATGAATGTACTGTCTGCATGCAAGTTTGTGCACCCGTGTCGTGCAATGCTGCGGAGGTCAGAAGAGGGCGTCGGATTCCCCTGGAACTGGAGTTCTCCTGGAATTGGAGTTTCAGACGGTTCTCGGCCGCCATGTGGGTGCTGGGGATCGAACCCGGGTCCTCTGTAAGAGCAGTCGGCGCTCTTAACCGCTAGGCCATCTCTCCAGTCCCCTCCTTCTGTTTCTTTATTGAATTCAGTTTTCATATCTGTATTGACTTCCTTATTTCATTCAGCTCTTTGCTTTTGTTCTTTTGGAGTGTATTCATGTCTGATTTTTCATTTTTGTCTTTTTGAGACAGGGTCTCCCTTTAGTCCCAGCTGGCCTGGAGCTCACTATGTAGACCAGGCTGGCCTTGAACTCACAAAGATCCACCTGCCTCTGCCTCCCAAGTGCTAGGATTAAAGGCGTGCGCCACCACACCCGGCTACTTCAGATAATTTTTAAAGCTGAAAATATACACATTGAAGTTGCCATGGAAGCTTGAGGGGCCGGTCTCACTCTGAAGGCCTGCTTGTCCTTTTGGGGCGATGCCTTGATCAAATAGGGCACATGAGGTTGAGCTGGGTCCTGACTTGCAGGAATTGAGATTAGAAGTGAGCGGGAGAGTGAGGAAACTGGCAGCTGTCTTTCCTGGGTGAGTGGCCTGGTGTAGGTCACTGAAAGCACTGTCCTCTAGTGTGAGGCCCCAAACTGAGCAACGAAGGTAACAAGGAAAGAGACTCACAGGCAGAGTTGCAAAAAGCCGGCTAGCTGCGCCTCCGAGCTGTGGCTTGGCTGGGTTGTCTGGTAAATCACGTGGAGGGAAGCCTGTAGTTCTCCTTTCAGTGTACAAAAGATTTAAAGAGGAAGCCAATCCAAAGTCAACAAGCAGATGCCCCATGGGTGGGAGCTGGTTGCCAGAGAAGGGAGTTGGGAAAGAGGAAGCAAGACTTAGGAATTCTGTGAGGAACTTTGCTTAACACCACAAGCGAGCGGTTATTATAGTGGGTGGTAAAAATAAAACAGAAATCTTAAAATCACAGGATGATGGGGGAGAAGAGAAAAGAAAGTAGAAGAAAGATTTAATGAGTTCAGAGAAGAAAGGCCTCGATGGAACTGAGGGAAAAGGAGAAATGAAATCAGACTCTTAAGACTCTGAGAAGCACCGCAATGCTCCCATCTGTCAGTTTTGAATTAAGGCTTGTGTTCTATTTAGCCACACGGCAGGATGTGTGCCTTCTCAATGGATAATGCTGTTTGTGTTCCGTGGAGTTCCAGGGGTGGTAGGGTTGGAGGCAGTGGCCTTTGCCCACAGGGTGGAAGACTCCAAATTGTGGCTCAGAGGAGAGAGGAAGAAGAGGGACAGTAGTGATGTCTCCTTCTGGCTTGGACTCTTACTGGCTTAAGGAACTTGCTAATGGATCAAAGTGATGAGAGTAAGCAACTGCTGAGTGCTCAGTCTTTTTTTTTTTTTTTTTTTTTTTTTTTTTGAGACAGGGTCTCCTTTTAGTCCCAGCTGGTCCGGAGCTCACTCTCTAGAACAGTCTGGCCTTGAACTCACAGAGATTTGCCTGCCTCTGAGTGCTCAGTCTTAAATATGACATTTATATACCCTGCCTCCAAGGCTCAGGGACTATTTTTCAAGAGGGTGAAGAAATAATGTAGGAGCTGGGGGATGGAGAGGAGAGCTGTGAAACACTGTTTTCTGGACAGGACCTGGCTGGGGCACCCATGAACTTACAGCAGCTATGGTCACCTGCTTGAGACCAGCATAAGACTGGGTCTGTCAACAATTCATCATGCTCAGGGCAGGAGTTCAGGAGGCCCCTCTTCTACCCGAGCTATAGGCAGTTAATAGTTGCTGGGGAAGGTGGAGTCATGTTTTTCTGGTACAGACATGTCTAAGCTCAGGTAAATAACCACTCATCCATGCTCATGCAAGCAACCCTAATTACACTGTGGGGAGGGGGGTTGTCATAAAAAGACATGAGATGTATGAGAAGAGGGGGATAACAGAGGGTCAGGGTATGATTAAAGTACTTTACATATGAATGAAATGGTGAAATAATAATAATAATAATAATAATAATAATAATAATAAGCAGCTTTTTAGTGGCGGAGCTCTGGGTAGAAGAGGGGCAGGCAGCAGAAGAGACCAGATTCCTTAGACCTAGGACCTAGGAGGCAAGAAAGGCGAGAGGGACCTAGCTTGTGTCAAGCTGCAGTTGAAGTCCAGCATCACCACCAAGAGTCAGAGGAGTTCCTTTCCCCTTAAGGACCTTCTTCACTCAGTAAGGCTGGATCCTTGCATCACCAAAGAAAAGGAGGCTGGAGAGATGGCCTGGCGGTTAAGAGCAATGACTGCTCTCGTAGAGGACCTGGTTTTGGTTCCCAGCACCCACATGGTGGCTAACATCCATCTGTAACAACTCCAGTTCCAGGGAATCCAACGGCCTCTTCTGACCTCCATGGGTATTGCATGACACTGGTGCAGTTACATACATGCAGACAATACACTCATACATGCAAAACAAAAAAAATAAAAATAAAAAAGAAAAGGATTTTGGGACAAGTGAGAGGGAGACAAAGTCAGTGGGCTTGTTAAGTGTTTGCACCCAGAGCCACACAGGAAAAGGACAACATGTCCAACAGCGTGGGCTTCTCAAGAGCAACTTGGACTTTTGTGCCTTTGCGATATCATGTCTGTCTCTCTGTCTCTGTCTCCCTCTATAATTCGGACCATTCTCGACCGCCATGTGGGTGCTGGGGATCGAACCTGGGTCCTCTGTAAGAGTGGTCGGTGCTCCTAACCGCTAGGCCATCTCTCCAGCCCCAAAGGATGCAATTTATAAAAACATTTAAAGATCAAATAAAACTTGAGCGTTTAAAATTAAGTAGAAAATTTATGAGGTGGTTTCCTTCCTTCTTTTAAAGAATTTCCTTTTGTCAATGAAACTCCAAGGTGTTTTTATGAGATGCAGCATTCAGATTCAGAGATAAGGCAGAGGGGAATGCTAATGCAGTCGCATTGAAGGCCACAGGCTTCCGGCCCTAAGGAGGGAGCACGGTTAGCTGTTTTTCCCATTCTTGTTTGGATGTCTTTAGGAAGACAAACATGATCTCTGTAGGTAATTTTGAAAAAAAAACATTTTGTTATTTTTATTTCATGTTTATGAATGTATTGCCTACATGTACGTAAGTGTACCTGGGTCATGCAATCAATACCTGCAGAGGTCAGAAGAGGGGGTGATGGCTTTCCTGGAACTGGAGTTATGGATGGGTTTTATAGCCTCCTTGTGGATGCTGGGAATGGAACTTAGGTCCTCTGCAGGAGCAGTCAGTGCTCTTAACCCCCGAGCCATCTCTCCGCTCCCCCGCTCTCCCTCTATAGGTAATTCTGATTTTATCAGTTGCATTAAAGTTTCTGGTTTCCAAGCCAGATTCTAGAGGGGGCGGTTTCTTTGCACCCCATGTTGCCTTGATTTTCCGTCTTTCTATCTTGTCTCATAGGAAGTGGGGCTAAAGGGAGACTGTTACCGGCCGGGGAAATGACTGACCAGAGAGCCTGCCATCAGAGCCTGGAGGTGCTTCCGGGTGAAGGTCAGCTGTGCTGGAGTTGGGGGCAGATAAAGTCTGGAGCCCTGCTGTGCTGGACAGCTTTAGTGTCAACTTGACACACCTGGGTTGAGGGAGCCTCAGTTGGGGAATTTCCTCCATCAGACTGGCCTGTGGCCATGTCTGTGGGATATTTTCTTGATCGTTGAGTGATGTGGGAGGGCCCGGCCCACTGTGAGTGGTGCCACCTCTGGGCAGGTGGTTCTGTACTGTATAAGAAAGCAGGCTGGGGCTGGAGAGATGGCCTAGCGGTTAAGAGCGTCGACTGCTCTTACAGAGGACCTGAGTTCGATCCCCAACACCCACATGGCGGCCGAGAACCGTCTGAAACTCCAATTCCAGGAGAACTCCAGTTCCAGGGGAATCCGACACCCTCTTCTGACCTCCGCGGCATTGCACGACACGGGTGCACAAACTTGCATGCAGACAGTGCATTCATATACAGACAGAAATAAATAAAATTAATTAAAAAAAATTTAAAAGAAAGCAGGCTGATCACAGACCAGAGGAGCAAGGCAGTAAGCAGCATTCCCCCACGGCCTGTGCTTCAGCTCCTGCTTCCTGGTTCCTTCCCTGAGTTCCTACCTTGAGCTTCCTTGGTGATGAACTGTGACCTGGGAGATGAAAGATGATTAAACCCTTTCCTTCCCAAGCTGGCATTGGTCGGAGTGTTTTGTCACAGCAATTGAAAGGAAGCTAGAACACCTGCTTAGTTACTTAATCAGTTTTGCCCACCGTGTGGAGAAACTACTGCCTCCGTCTCTACCACTTGGCGTCAGGCAAAGAGGTGGGACTGCCTGAACCACCGGCGGAGAGGACGAGGCAGCATCAACTCCTCTCTTGTACCCCTTCTTCAATCTGCCTGGATTCTCCGTGCCTTAGTGTCCCCCAAAGTATAGGTCCCAAGACAGATCATAGCATATGCATTAGTAACCTGCAAAAAAGGGCAGCATGGACCCCATTTTGGCCACGTAGCACAATGACTGGGTCCTCTGAGGTTAGGCTTGGAGATGGAGATGTTAAAAATCTTATTACTTAGAGGCAATCTTAGACTTAATAGAATAACTGAAAAGTAGCCCAAGGAGTGAGTTTCTCTGTATCCCATGATTAGCAGGGCCAGTGTCTTAGAGCCATAATGGGAGGACCGGAAGCACGAGGTGGACAGCTCAGTGTCATGAGGCAAAGGGCAGGTTGATTTGTGTTTCTGTAGGCTTTTCCAGACATCCCCTTTCTGTTCTGGACCCCCCGCCCCCCAGAGCTCTCACACCACATCCCTTCCGGCCTCTTTTCCTTTCTCTTTCATGACCTTGACATCTTTGAGATGGGTCCTTGGTCAGATGTCCGTCAGCATGGGTTTGTCTCAAATGTTCTCTTGATTTCATTGAAATCAAGTAGTTCTGGGAGGTTCATGGGACAAGTGAATCCTTGCTGTGTGACCAGGGACACTGCTGCCAATGTCACTTATTCCCATGTTTCTGTCATAACAATCGTTTCAGGAATTGGGTGAGAGGGAGGGGAAATAAAGAGTTTGGAAATAGGGTTAGATGGGAAACAAGGCAGAGGAAAAGGCTGTATTTCAAATAAGAAAGAAAGCAAGGATGTGTCCAGAAACAAAATTGGGACAAGCTCATGTTATGGCCAAACAGCATCAGAAAGCAGCGGAAAAAGAATAGCAATTTTCAGATTAGCTCAGTATGGGAAAAGATGAAATCTGGTGTTATGTATATAAGAAATGTGTGCTTGAAGCCAGAGAACAAAAGCAGTATTACACTTCAGGTCCAACGATTATAAGAACTTTAGGGAATACAAAAGAAAAGAACAAAATGTGGTATGGAACGTACAGCTAAAATCTGAATAACTGAATGCTATTTTCTCCTATTTTCTGAATGTTATTTTCTCCCTGAATTCTCTCCAAAGTTATGAAGTGGGACCTTTGTAAAATGACTAGTCATGAGCCAATTCCTCACTGTGTCCCCAGCAAAGGACATGGTAAAATGGTGCCCTTTCTGAACTACAAAACAGACCCTACCAGTCTGCTGGGAAGGCCAAGGTGAAGGAACCAGCAGACAGACTGTTGTTTACAAGTGACCTAATTTATTACACTCTGTTATATCAACTACCCAAATCAGACAGCCACCAAAATTAACCCACAAAACAGCAGAATACTAAATATATCAAAAGTCACAGCATAAGCTGAAAAAGTATTCAGATAGCTTCCATAAAAAAGAACGGATTTGGGCTGGAGAGATGGCCTAGCGGTTAAAAAAAAAAAAAAAAAAAAAAAAGAATGGATTTTAAGAAAATGCTACCACTGGGCATGGTAGCATATGCCTTTAATCCTGGTACTCAGAAGGCAGAGGCAGGCAGATCTCTGTGAGTTCAAGGTCAGCCTGGTCTACATAGTGAGTTCCAGGACAGCTGGGGCTACAGGGAGATCCTGTTTCAAAAAAATGCCGGGCATGGTGGAACATTCCTTTAATCAATCCCGTGCTTGGGAGGCAGAGGCAGGCAGATCTCGGTGTTCAAGGCCAGCCTGGTCTACATAGTGAGTTCCAGGACTGCTGGGGCTACAGGGAAACCCTGTCTCAAAAAGACCAAAAAAAAAGGGGGGGGGTGCTGGAGAGATGGCTCAGTGATGGCTCAGGGGTTAAGAGCACCGACTGCTCTTGCAGAGGACCCGGGTTCGATTCCCAGCACCCACATGGCAGCTAAGAGCCTTCTTTAACTCCAGTTCCAGGGGAATCTGACAACACCCTCTTCTGATCTCCGCGGCATTGCACGACATGGGTGCACCAACCTACCTGCAGACAGTACACTCATATACATTAAAAAAAAAAAGAAAAAAAAAGAGAAAATGCTCCCTAATTATGATAGTAAAGTCGTATAGTTTCATGTCTGATTTAAACTCTTCTCTCTTCAGAGAGTCTTGAACTTTGTTTTATAAGTTTGTCATACTACGGATTTAAGGCTTGTGACAGAACAGACCATTTTCAGTTATTATAGCTAAAAATTCTAAGTAAATTATGACCTATACCTATCTGGCAGCATATTTGCAGATTGTGACCACAGACTCTAGTATGACTTTTTCCATTAAATAATGATCCCTGGAGAGGAAGGAAGAGACAGGGCCAGAAAGTACTCTGAGAAATAATAGTTGAAAATCCCCCCAACTTGGCAGAACTCACAAAGCTACAAAGTGAGTGAGTTCTAGAACTGATAAAGATGAGTCTAAAGAAATTCATAGTTAAACTTTTCGAAAATGGAAAACAAACAAAAAAGCTGAACGCAGTGAGACGAACAGCTCGTGACCCACAGGGGAAATTAGAACTATGGAGACAGGGGTGGCTTCGGATGTTAGGAAGAGGAACTATCAACAAGCTGTCTTCTATCAGGGAGGGAAAGCCAAACCTTCAAGACAGAGGAAAACCAAGAGGATCTGTTGTCAGCGGATCTACCTTCAAATAACCACCAAAGGGAATTCTCTAGTCAGGAAATGATGAAAGGGGAAGCTGACAACACAGGAAGGGAGAACGGGAGGAACCAAAAATGTGGTCTCACACACACACACACACACACACACACATTTGTCTTTTTGAGACAGGGTCTTCCTTGTAGCTCCAGCTGTCCTGGAGACTATGTAGACCAGGCTGGCCTTGAACTCACAGAGATCGCCTGCCTCTGCCTCCCAAGTGCTGGGATTAAAGGCGTGCACCACCAGGCAGGGCCATGCAGCAGATTTTTAAAAGGGTTTTGAATTTATGTTTGATGATTGAAAAACAAAAAATCACAACTGTGATATAGTTCCAAGTGCATTAGAAAGAAGACATAGGAATGATTAAGAAAAGGGTCAAGCTCAGTATGCCTTTAATCCCAGGGGCAGAGGTGGGTGGATCTCTGTGATTTCAAGGCCAACCTGGTCTACAGAGCGGGCTCCAGGCCAGCTGGGACTAAAGGGAGACCCTGTCTCAAAAAGACCAAAAAAAAAAAAAAAAAAAAAAAAAGAAAAGGGTCAAAACAAACTTTCTCATAACCTGAAATCAGCAAAACTTACTATACTCTGGGGGATAATTATTAAGAAAGAGCAGGGCTAGAGAGATGGCCTAGCGGTTAAGAGCGCCAACTGCTCTTGCAGAGGACCCAGGTTCGATCCCCAGCACCCACATGGCAGCTGAGAACCATCTTTAACTCCAGTTCCAGGGGAATCTGACACCCTCTTCTGACCTCCGTGGCATTGCACGACACAGGTGCACAAACCTACATGCAGACAGTACATTCATACATGTAAAAATAAATAAATAAACAAAATTAAAAAAAGAAAGAGCGGCAGGTTTCAGGACACTGCACTCTCCGGTTTGCGGTCTGTACTCTTCCCATTTGTGCCCTGTGCTCCTGTGCACTTCCCAGTTTCATTTCATGCCATGGCCTTCATTCTTTATCTTCTGTTTCTAGCTCTGCAGTTTTCTTGGAAACCAACAACCACAAAAAGGTCACAGCTAGTAGCCTAAGAGTTGCGGAAGAAACCCGATGGGCAGAACTCCTTTGAAGACCATTTGCAGAGAGGACTTCTTCATTCTTCCTGCTAGGGTTTTCCCACTCATAAGAACCATCTGCATTTGTGTTGACTAAGACCTTGCCTAGTGCTGGAGAGCTGGCTCAGTGCTCAAGAGCACTGCAGAGTGTTGTGGGTTAGAAACAAGCACACAGATGCTGGAGAATTTCGAGGAAGGTTTGTTAATGGTCGATCAGACTGTCCCTCACTTTTAGTGTACAGGCAGCAACTTGACCTGGGGGTTTGGGGATGGATATATGTATATATATATATTATATATATGTATATATATATACATATATATAATATATATGTATATATATATATTCACTTTTACAAGGGCGGTTTAACCAGTTTTAGACAAGCCTTCTACAGAGCACAAGTATTTGATTAACATATCGAACATTACAAAGAGTAGATATATGCAGTTAGCTAGTTAATCTCACCACACCTCAAGACTTCCTGCATTCCTGAATTCTCTGGCCTGGGATCCTCCTAGTATTTCCCCAAACCAGCCAGATGTGGTGGCCCACACCTTTAACCCCAGCTGAGCCTTCAATCCCCAGCACAGCAGAGGTTTATGTCAAGGTCAGAGACAAAATGGATTTGTGAACAAAATGGAGAAACAAAATGGATTTTATCTGCCCTAACTTATGGTCTGGCACACCTCAAAGAGGACCTGGGTTCATTCCCAGCACCCACCTGACAACTAACAACCCCACATAACTCCAGTTCCATGGGACTCGAGACCCTCTTCTGACATTGCATGACATAGGTGCACTTACTTACACAAAGGCAATGCATTCATACATGTGAAATTAAAAAGAAGAGCTTGCCTAGCGCACAGAGTCTTTTCCCTCATGGAGCTTGTCAAAAACAATGAGTGGTGACGGCTGAACATCACAGCTGATTGAGGCTTAGTTGAGGCAAATAACAAACTGATCAGAAACTGAAAAGGAAAATGAAGAAAGAGTCCACACACAGGAGGCTTTGGAGAGCTCTGAGTGTGCCCGGAGACAGAGGGCCACGTGCATGGACAAGGAAAGGGAGATGGCACAGAACGCTTCATATGCAACTTAAATATATATTTTTAAAATTTTATTTATTTTTTATGTGTATGAATGTACTGTCTGCATGTAGGTTTGTGCACCCGTGTCCTGCAATGTTGCGGAAGTCAGAAGAAGGCGTCGGATTCCCCTGGAACCAGAGTTAAAGACGGTTCTCAGCCTCCATGTGGGTGCTGGGGATCAAACATGAGTCCTCTGCAAGAGCAGTTGGCGCTCTTAACCGCTAGGCCATCTCTCCAGCCCCTTATATGCAATTTAAACTTCGATGCTATCACTCTGAATTATATGCTTATGTTAAACTATTGATCATAATCCACTAAGAAAGTAACTAAAACAATAGTGAGAAACAAGAAAGTTAAAATGATCCTCTGGAAAGCATCTATCTAATGTAAAAAAAAAAAGAGAGAGAACAAGCTTTGTGCATGTGCAAAGTCAGGAAACAACTGAGTCAGACTCCAGCTGTTTTGATGTTTGATGGAGGAAACTCAAGAAGGCACAGCCTCCTTTTCTCCCTCTTCCGCACATCTGGGCAAACTCATAAGAAAGCCTGAATCTTCTGCTCTTCAAACAGTAAAGGCTGGAGGTCAAGCCTCAGGGAGAAGACCTTGCTCCAGCCTGAGCTGTTTTCCTTTCCAGCTTTCTAAAGGCATTATTGACCACTGTTAGGTGTTCTCAGTGAGTTTATGGTGTGTCATGAACACTTTGCCTTGGAGAACATGGAACCATTAGTCACAACAGCCAGGCTGCATTTTTGGGTGGGTTCCATCTTCCCATGAGGGGTGGCCAGAAGCAGTTTAGGGCAATAATGCTGGGTAAATGGCTTGTAAAGAGATAGATGCTTATGTCTCGGACCGATAAAATGATGACACCTGTGGACAGCAGTGATGCACATTTGTGATATAATTACAAATTATACTAGGGTGGCCATCTGTCAAGATATATACATTCAAAGCCAGTTTAAAGCTACATAGAATTATAAGTTCAAGAAACCCACAGTAAAGTTAGAAAAAGAAAACGGAAATGAAAAACAGAAGACAGTAAAATGGGGGGCGGGGAGATTTAAGTCCTAACATACCAATAATGACATGAAACCTAAATGATCTTAATGCAGCAAATAAAAAACAGAAATTGGCAGAAAGGATTAAAAAACAAGACTTAACTATATGCTGCCTAGAAGACATTCACTTCAGTGAGGGCTGAGGCCCCCTGCCACTTCCCCCACCCATGCTGGCTTTTGTGTAGCTTGGATTTGCTGTGAGTTCATAGGTGCAAATGCCCTGCAGCGTCCAGGCGACAGTTTCCTTGCCTTAATCTACCACTTCTGGCTCTTAGAATCTTTCTGCCCCCTCTTCCCAAATGATCCTCGAGCCTTGGGAGAAGAAAGAGTTCTAGCTCAGGATCTGTTGGCAGCTGATAGCTGCTGGGAGAGAGTCGGTTTTCCTTAGTGGTGTGAACCCTGGTAGGTTGATCAGACCCCAAGAGATAGACCCACACCTAAGATCATTGTGGAAACACAGCTAGACTCGATAGGCCTTAAAAATAATAGCAGAGCCCGGCTGGAGAGATGGCCTAGCAGTTAAGAGCGCCAACCATTCTTGCAGAGGACCTGGATGCGATCCCCAGCACCCACATGGTGGTTGAGAACCATCTTTAACTCCAGTTCCAGGGGAATCTGACACCCGGTGCATTGCATGACACGGGTGCACCAACCTACATGCAGACACTACATTCATACACATAAAAAAATAATAGCAGAACACATGAAGTGTGGAGGGGTAGTGAGGTGAGGGTTGAGTTGGGGTCTGAATAAGATCAGAACACATTGTATGAAGTTCTCCAGTTAATAGAAATATTTTAAAAAATAAACCGGACCATTAGGAAAGGCAGAATTTCAGTGGATCAAGTTGAAGACGTGGAATAATATGGCTGGTTCTTCATGTTACAGCTATAAAATCTGTTTAATCTGTAGCTTCAAACCGTGGCTGGTCCAGGAAAATGGGAGCTGGCTTGGTCAGTGGATTGGCCATGGGGAAGTTTTTATGAAAGGGCACTAGAAACAAGCTTGCGGATGTTCTGTAACTCAGAAAGCAGTCTTTTGACTGCTCTTGCTGAGGACCCAGGTTCTATTCGTACCACCCACATGGTGGCTATAATAACCATCCAGTAACTCCAGTTCTAGGGGATCCCATGCCTTCTTCTGATTCCACAGGCATTGCATGACATGGATGTACCTATGCGTATGCAGACAATACACATACACATAAATAAAAATAAAACAGAAATGAATCATTATGGCCTATTTTCAGAATGAGATACATTTAGAGCTCACCAAAGAATCACAGGTAAACAAGAAGTACTAGGCTCCTATGTTTGCTAGCTAGCAGCTGGCACTTGCTTGCCTGGGTGCCTTTTAAGTTTATTTTAGGGATGAAAGTTATAGTCTGCTATGTGACTGGGTCGACATATCAGGAAAAAGGGGGGGAGTGTTTGAGTCCCAGGAAGATGAGGAATTTGGGGTGGGAGTATGCTGGATTGTAACTCTCTGAAGTATCCAGTCAATAGGGAAAGAGGACTGGAACTTGTGATTATTAGGATTATAAAATTACTGTTTTGGAGGCTGGAGACATGGCTCAGTGGGTAAGAGTCCTGGCTGCTCTTGCAGAGGACTGGGGTTTAATTCCCAACACCCACATGGTGGCTAAGAACCGTCCTTAACTCCAGTTCCAGAGGAATCCAATGCCCTCTTCTGACCTCCGCAGCATTGTATAACACAGGTGTACTTACATACACTCAGGTAATACACTCATACACATAAAATAAAATAAAGTAAAATAAAATAATAAATATTAAAAAAATTACTGATTTGTGTTGGTGGTGGTGACACACGCCTTTCATCATAGCACTTGGGAGGCAGAGTCAGGTGGATCTCTGTGAGTTCAAGGCCAGCCTGGTCTACATAGTCTCCAGGCCAGCTGGGGCTATAGGGAGACACTGTCTCAAAAAGACCAAAAAAATAATTTTCTGTGCACATTATTTTTGCCTTTTCTCTAGGCTGATACCTGATCTTGCAGAAACAGGAAAAAAAAAAAGAAAAACGTCAAATATAATGAAAGTCAAAAAGGAAAATGCCATACCATAGACATATTTACCAAAAGCAAACAGAAACAGCTAGATAAATAATTGATAAAGTGCATTTCAGAGTCAGAGGCAGGTATCATGCATGATCAAGACAAAGCTATCTGGAAAGAACGACACATTGTATGGAGCAAAGCCCCACGGGACGGGATGGAGAAATGGTTGAATCTGAAATCAGAGTTGGCAGTTTCAGTGCTAAGATCTCACCATCAGCTGAGCGACTAGGCAGAAAGCCAGCGGGACGTAGGGAGCAATGTCGACAACAACATAGATTAGATAACGACAGAATAGTCTACAACAGCAGGACACAGCCTCTCCAGGCTTGAAAATTATATATCTAGATAGATCATATCCTGAGCCATAAAGAAACCTCCACAAATTTAAAAGAATTGAAATCATATGTCATAGTCCCTCATAGAAGAGACTCAAACTAGAAAAATGACAGGAAAAAAATCCAAACATTTGGAAATACAAAAACATACTTGGAAAATTCCCGTGGGTCAAAGAGGATTCTCAAGGGATTCAGAATATACGGAACAGAGTCAAATGCAGCATGTCAAATCTGTCCAGAAGCGCTGTGACGGGGGCGTACACTGATCCATATGTACAAGGGAAAAGTATGCACCAATCATCTATGCTAAGAACTCTGGGAACTTCAAAAAACAAGCAAGCAGTATGAAGGAAAAATAGTTAAGAATGAATGTCAGCGAAATGGAAAACAAAATGAAAAATCAACAAAAGAAGCTAGATATTTGAAGTCAATAAGATTAACTAAACCTCTAGCAATACCAAAGAATAAAATGAGCAAATACAAATGTCAGTAGTATTGGGGCTGGAGAGATGGCTCAGCGGTTAAGAGCTCTGACTTCTCTTGCAGAGGACACGGGTTCGATCCCCAGCACCCACATGGTGGCTGAGAACAGTCTTTAACTCCAGTTCCAGAGGAATCGGACGCCCTCTTCTGCTGACTTCCAAGGCATTGCACGACACGGGTGCAGCCCCAGCCTGCTTTCTTATACAATACATAACAATCTTCCCAGGGTTGGGCCCTCCCACATCACTCAACAATCGAGAAAATCCCCCTCAGACATGGCCACAGGCCAGTCCAATGGAGGCAATTCCCCAGTTGAGGCTCCCTCAACCCAGATGTGTCAAGTTGACACTAAAGCTATCCAGCACATCCTGTCACTCAAAGAAAATTGAATTTGTAATTAAGCCATTCATAAAGAACCACCCATGCCACAAAGGTGTCATGCAATTCTTCTACCAAACACTTGATGGACGGATGCTTATTCTAACCCATCCCCTCCATTTCCAGGAGTCAGTTCTTACCTTCCACTATGCATCTCTGGCATCAAACTAAAGTCATTAGGCTTACATGGCAAGTGCTTTTAACCACTGGGCTGTTTTGCTAGACTTTACGTTATTTATTTATTTATTTATTTATTTATTTATATTAGCATTAGTATTATTAATATTAGTATTAGCATTGGTATGAGTGTGTTGCCTGTATGTATGGAAGTGCACCTGTCTTACGAAATGCCCACAAAGGTCAGAAGAGGGAGTTGGGTGCTGGGAACCAAACTTGGGTCCTCTGCAAGAGCAGCCACTGCTCTTAACCACTGAGTTGTCTCTCTAGCCCAAAGATTTATTTAATTTAATTTTTTTGGTCTTTTTGAGACAGAGTCTCTCTTTAGCCCCAGCTGGCCTGGAACTGACTATGTAGACCAGGCTGGCCTTGAACTCACAGAGATCTGCCTGCCTCTGTTCCCAAGTGCTGGGATTAAAGGCATGCACCAACACACCCAGCTATTTTAATTAAAAAAAAATTTTTTTTATTATGTGTATGAATGTACTGTCTGCATGTAGGTCTGTGCACCCGTGTCGTGCAATGCCAAGAGCTTAGAAGAGGGCATTGGATTCCCCTGGAACTGGAGTCAAAGACAGTTCTTAGCCGCCATGTGGGTGCTGAGAATCAAACCCTGGTCCTCTGCAAGAGCAATCGGTGCTCTTAACTGCTAGGCCATCTCTCCAGCCCCCTATTTTATTTTATTTAAATTAAAATTAAAATTAAATTAAATTAAATTAAATTTTGTTTTTTGGTATTTTCTAGACAGGGTCTCCCTGTAGCCCCAGCTGTCCTGGAACTCACTCTGTAGACTAGGCTGGCCTTGAACTCACAAATATCCGCCTGCCTCTGCCTCCCAAGTGCTAGGATTAAAGGTGTGCACCACCATACCCAGCTCAGCCCCCTATTTTAATTTTTTAAAATTTATTTTTATTTTATGTGTATGAGTGAGTATATTGCCTGCATGTGTGTAAACGCACCTATGTTGTATCATGCAGTGCCCTTGGAGGACAGAAGAGGGCACCAGATCCTCTGGAATTGGAGTTATGGATGGTTGTTAGCCACCACGTGGGTGCTGGGAACTGAACCAACCTTCCTTCCTTCCTTCCTTCCTTCCTTCCTTCCTTCCTTCCTTCCTTCCTTCCTTCCTTCCTTCCTTTTCTTTTCTTTCTTTCTTTCTTTCTTTCTTTTTTTTTTTTTTTTTTTGATACAGGGTCCCTCTGTAACCTTGGCTGGCCTGGAATTTGCTATGTAGAGCAGGCTGGCCCTGAAATTACAGATATCTGCCTGCCTCTGTGTCCTGAGAGCTAGGATTAAAGGTGTGTGTGCCGCTAGTCCCAGCTCGCCTTTATTTTTTGAAATAGTTTCTACCAGACCCAGTTTATACTGGACTGGCTGGATAGCCATCTTTGGGGATGTGCCTATCATCTACTCCCCCTGCCCCCCAACCCCAGTGCTATGGTTACAGATGTGGGGCACTGCCCTTTGCTTTTTATGTGGGCACCGGGGATCTGAACTGAATTCCTCATGCTTCACAGCAGGTACTCTACTTACTGAGCCAACTCTCAGGCTCCAATAAATATTTCTTCAATGGAAAAAAGGAATGCATGGGGATCGTGCATCTTGAGTGGCCTTCTGCATTTGTACAGCTGGTGAATAGAGCAAGCAGCAGATGAACCTCATTCCTTTGACTTCCATTTTGTTTATTTTAGTTCTGACACATCATGGTACATCTCAAAGCCACAAAGCAGATCGAGAGCCAGCTTTGCCTGGCATCCTGGCCCATTGCAACAGTGCCAGTTGATTCCGTTGGGTGTGAAACACCAAGCTCTGAGTCTGAGGGAATGTGTAGCTTGGAAGAGCTTCTGCGTGACGACTGCTGCCCCTTGCCAACATCCGCACATCCTGGCTAATGACCAGAATCACCTAAAGACTTGCTTGACATGTCGTATTATTGAGTCCACTCTGGGACCTTACTAGAGTTCTAATGCTATAGACCATTAAGAGTTGCCAGAGTTTATAAATAAAAAAATTAGAATGACAGAGTAGATTTAAAAATTTAGAGACATGAGAAGTATTTTTTAAATGTTTTTTTAATTTTTAAAAAATTTTTCTTTATTTTTGTATGTGTATGAATGTACTGTCTGCATATAGGTCTGTGCACCTGTGTCGTGCAATGCCGCGGAGGTCAGAAGAGGGCATTGGATTCCCCTGGAACTGGAGTTAAAAATGGTTCTCAGCTGCCATGTGGGTGTTGGGGATTGAACCTGGGTCCTCTGCAAGAGCAGTTGGTGCTCTCAACTTCTAGGCCATTTCTCCAGCTCTGAGAAGTATTTTATTAAACCTAAGAATACCTTAAATATTGCAAATATTTATCCAAAATTCAAATGTTTTCTTTTGGCCTTTTTGAGACAGGGTCTCCCTGTAGCTCCAGCCAGCCTGGAACTCACTCTGTAGACCAGGCTGTCCTTGAATTCACAGAGGTCCACCTTCCTCTGCTTCCTGAGTGCTGGGATTAAAGGCGTGAGCCACTGTGTCTGGCCCCAAATTCAAATTTAACTGTATTTTATGTATTATATTAGCAAGGTTCTCTCTCCCCCTCTCTGTTAAAAGCATGGAGATTTATGCTGGCCCAGCATTTTAGGAGTTTGTATCTATGGTGCTTTGGCCAGGCTGCTTGAGGTGAGGTGAAATATTGTGGCATAAGCACAAAAAGCAGCTTACCTCATGTTGACCAGGAGAGAAGGAAAGGGAGAGGGAGAGGGCCGGAGGGTAGGGCTAGAGGAGAGGGACTGGGATTGGGACGGGGAGGGGAATGGAAGAGGGAAGGGGGGAGAGGAGGGAGGTGCTGAGGCAGGGAGAAGCAGGGAGAGTGAACATGCAAGTAACAAAAATATTTATTATTTTAAAAATTTTATGTGTGAGTGTTTTGCCTGCATGTACGTAAGTGCACCTGAGTCTTGCAATACCTATGGTGGTCAGAAGAAGGCATTGGATCCCCTGGAACTGGAGTTATAGATGGTTGTTAGCCACCATGTGGGTGTTGGGAACTGAACCCAGATCCTCTGCAAGAACAGCCAGTGCTGTGAAGGGCTGAGCCATCTCTTCAGCCTCTGGGTCTGTATCCTGACTATTGCGAATACCACCACAATAAGCATGGATGTCCACATATGTCTCTGGTGCTGGCTTGGAGTTTCTGAGTCCTTCTCTACCACCAGTAGTGAAGCTGGGTCACATAGCAGTTCTTTTTGTTTTTTTGAGGAACCTTCATAGCTATTTCCACAGTGACTACAACATCTATCATTCCCTCAGCAGATTATGAGTTCCTCTTTTCCCTCATCCTCTCCAGCACTTGTTATTACTTATTTTTTTGTTATTACTTATTTTATTGATGATGGCCATTCTGACTTGGGAGAGATGGAATTTCAATATAGTTTTCATTTGTATTTCCTTAATTTCTAAGGATATCATTTTTCCATGTATTTATTGACCATTTTTATTTCTTATTTTAAGAATTATTGAGCTGGAGAGATGGCCTAGTGGTTAAGAGCGCCAACTGCTCTTGCAGAGGACCTGGGTTTGATCCCCAGCACCTACATGGTGGCTGAGAACCATCTTTGACTCCAGTCCCAGGGGAATCCGACGCCCTCTTCTGACCTCCACAGCATTGCACGACACTGGTGCACAGACCTACATGCAGACAGTACATTCATACACATAAAAAAATAAATAAAAAGAATGATCTTTTCAATTCATTTATTGATTGGATGATCTTTTTCATGTTCAATTTTTGCAGCTCTTTGTATATTCTAGATATCAAATCCCTATCAGCTATGTAGTTGGCAAAGATGTTTTCTCATTCTATAGGCCATCTCTTTACTAAAATTTTCCCTTTGCTGTGAAACTTTTTAATTTCATATAATCTTGTTCATCAATTCTTGGGAATACTTCGTATGCTGATAGATCCTTTTCAAAAAGTCCTTGCTTATGTCTGTATCTTGAGTGTTTTTGCAAACTATATTCTTTATTTTATTTATTATTTTTAACTTTTATATATATGAGTGTATTGTCTACATGTGTGTAAGTGCACCCATGTCCTGCAATGCCCATGGAGGTCAGAAGAGAGTGTCGAATTCCCATGGAACCAGAGTTATGGATGATGGTGAGCTGCCATGTGGGTGCTGGGAATTGGACCTAGGTCCTCTGCAAGAGCAGCCAGTGCTCTTAACCACAGAGCCCCACAAACTGTATTCTTAAAATAGATTCTGTATGTTGGGTCTTTATGTTACCAGAGTTGAAAATAAGGGAGCTGGAGAGATGACTCAGAGGTTAGGAGCATAGGCTACTCTTGCAGAGGACCTGAATTTGGCTCTCAGCACTCACAAGTTGTCTAACAACAGTTCCAGGGGGAGCCAATATCCTCTTCTGGCCTCTGTGGGCATTGTACACATGGATACACTTATACATGCAAGCAAAACACTCATACACATAAAAATAAGTATATAAGTAAATTCAAAGTTGGAAACAGTTACTAATGCCAGTCAGTGATTTATCAGATGCCATTTTTGCTTTAGGTATTAGTTAATAAGTATCACATTGTAATATACTTTAGGGATATAGAATCCTTGTCAACAACATTATCTCTCATTGGCACACAAGACAAGAGGAACTATAATTTTCCTATATTTGTAATGTATGGAGAAAACTCACAGCAGGTAGAGATGGCGTCAGAAGGCCTTGAAAGATGGACAAGGGGGCTGGAGAGATGGCCTAGCGGTTAAGAGCACCGACCGCTCTTACAGAGGACCCGGGTTCGATCCCCAGCACCCACATGGCGGCCGAAAACCGTCTGAAACTCCAATTCCAGGAGAACTCCAGTTCCAGGGGAATCCGACACCCTCTTCTGACCTCTGCGGCATTGCACGACACGGGTGCGCAAACCTGCATGCAGACAGTACATTCATACACATACAGAAATAAATAAAATTAAAAAAAAAAAAAAGACGGACAAAAGGAATTGAACTAGTTCCTTCTCTACCTATGATTCACTTTCTGTCAATCAACTGCGGTTGGTTGAAGCCCTAAAATATTCAATGGAAAAATCCCAGAAATGGTCATTTTATTTTAGTTTTAAATTGCATACCTTGAGAGTATCGAGATGAACTATGATATCTCGTTGTGTTCACACCTGAAATGTGAACCATCCCTTTGTCCAGGGTACCCATGGACTATCTGTAGCCCACCCAACCGGTCATTTGTAGTCAATTGTATCAGATTGGTTGTCAAAGTATTCTAGTACTTGTGTTAAGTAATTGATTTTACTTTATGATTCCCCGTGTGACAGCAGCAGGACTGGCGGTCCTGTCTGTGCTATGCTTTGATAACTGTTTTATTAGTAGTAATTGGTAACACATTACTCTGTCCAATTTGAAATTAAACTTTATTAAAATTGAGTAAGTTCAAGAAAAACATAGTGTACACCAACCTTGGCACTAACTGCAGTTTCTGGCATCATCTGGGGTCTGAGGATGCATCCCTGTGGGTAAGTGGACCGATGGTAATGGGCATTGCTGGGTGTGTGTTCTGGTGATGGGCATTGCTGGGTGTGTGTTCTGGTAATGGGCGTTGCTGGGTGTGTGTTCTGGTCTTGCTGGGGTGCCTTTGGGATGGCCAGCTTATAGAAGAGAACACATCAGAAATGGTGCTTAGATTATCCTATCTATCTATCTATCTATCTATCTATCTATCATCTATCTATTTATTTATTTTTATTTGTATGAATGTACTGTCTGCATGCAGGTTGGTGCACCTGTGTCATGCAATACCACGGAAGTCAGAAGAGGGTGTCAGATTCCCCTGGAACTGGAGCCAAAGACGGTTCTCAGCCACCTTGTGGGTGCTGGGGATCCAACCGGGGTCCTCTGCAAGAGCGGTCAGCACTCTTAACTGCTAGGCCATCTCTCCAGCCCAGATTATCCTGTGTTTTTACTGAGGTTGGCGGGCAGATAATCTGTTTGGATGGAGAAGTTTGCCAGGTGTTGAGTAATCTTGCAACTTTTGGAGACTCAATTGGAGACGTTTTCCAGGTGTGGAGTGCTCGTCCGGTGCCTGGTGTTTGGGAGCACCATCTGTGTGTGGCTGGTAGAGGAGACGGGGGTGTGAATGCTGTTGTCTGAGGACAAAGATGGTTGACAAGCAGTCATGTGACCAGCTAGCTCCCTTCCCACCTGTGTGAGACTCTCTCCCTTCAGTGCACAGCCCACCTAGTTAGCCGTGTTCCATCTAGTTCTCTCAGGCCCACCCTCTGTAATGCTGGTGACTTATTTGGCAGCAATGGTCATGACTGGTCATATTGCTGGTGTGTGATCTGTGAGATCTATTCACACAGAAATCAGTCCCAATCTTCTACCCAGAGCAAAGACCTTTATGTTATATATTTGGAAAGGTGATCATATTTATGGGGTACTGAAAAGCTACAGTCTTAAAACAGATACATGGGGAGGATGAACGAACTAGGCCTTGAAGGTATTATTCTCCAACTTCTAAAAATTCTGGACAAGGAGTTGGGAGGAGTGGCACACGCCTTTAATTCCAGATCTTGGGAGGAAGAGGCAGGTGGATCTCTTGAGTTTGAGGCCAGCCTGGTCTACATAGTGTCCCAGGGGAGCCGAGGGGTGGGGCTACAGTGAGACCCTGTCTCAAAAAAATGCTGAGCAAGTTAATCTCACTCCAATATTCTGCCTCTTTGTTCAGAATGTTATAATTGTTGTGCTGTTTCAAAAAGTTACTGCGAGGGTTAAATGAACATGGTTTTGTATACACATACACGGTGCTTGGAAGACGGTCTCACACAAGTACTCAGTAAATGTTGGGTATTTGTATCTTGGGCGTATAACTAGCTAATTCCCTTTGAACAAAGCTCCTGGCTGTTTCCTGGCCTGTGACAAGTTGAAACTGACATTTCCAGTGGGTTGTGATGGAATCTCCTTCCATTTGCTCTCCATTTGTTTTTAGAGCCAAGTGAACTTATAAAACTGTCCCTTAGCCCTGGTGGAAACAGCCCTAGGCTGGGAAAGAAAATACTAGCAAGTATCTATTGACTTCTTCTTGTAAATGGTTGCAACATTACTTGCCTTCCATGCCCACAGTGTTACTGCAGGAAAAAGCATGTGTGGTGGATGCTTCTGGGTGTCACCCAGACCCCTTCAGAATTGAGGGAATTCATGTCAGCAGCTGATAGTTCTCAATTAAATATTTCCCTGGGAATTTCCTTCTGCTTTGCCTTCTGCCTCTGGGAAGCCTGAACCTGATCAATGCTTAAACTTCCTTTTTTTTATACAAGGTATAAAGACCCAGATCTCTAGCGTGAAGACAGAAGCATACCAGAGAGCCTTTCCAGATGCAGAGGCTCCCGGGAACATAGTTGTCTGTTGCAATCACCTGGAAGTTCAACATCTTTTCCCTTTTAGAAATGTGACTCCCAAATAAAACACACACACACACACACACACACACACACACACACACACACCCCTACCTGTGACTCCAAACTGTCATTCCCACAATCTAAAGCTGTATTTTAATGATAGATCATGTCAACCGGTGATGAAGACCCTTCACTGGAGACAGATGGGCACTAGCAGGTTGGTATGAAGCTAAAGTGTGTGTGTGTGTTTTTTTTTTTTTTAAGACAGGGTCTCCCTATAGCCCCAGCTGGAACTCACTCTGTAGACAAGGCTGAAACTCACAGAGATCCGCCTACCTCTGCCCCCCGAGTGCTAGGATTAAAGTCGGTTCTTAGCCGCCATCTGGGTGCTGGGAATCGAACCCGGGTCCTCTGCAAAAGCAGTCGGAACTGTCTCTCCAGCCATGAAGCTAAGGCGTTATTATAGAGACCTTGAGCAGTGATGAATCAAGATGGTGTTCTGGAAGGAGATGTGGTGGAAGGTGCTTGGGGTCTTGGGGCCAGAGATAGCCAAGTATAAGGTCTTTGGAATCAGGTGGCTGTTTCTGGGGGACAGCAATACCTCGGAGAGGAGAAAAACTGAAATATCAAGATGATCGATCAGTAGTGTGAGGCCAATGGTGTGAAATCCAGAGGGCCTTGGCAGTAGACTTCTGTTTCCGCCAGCCAAATGGAGACAAGCTGAGGGGCAGCAGAGCTCCGGAGAATGGTCACCTCCTAGCTCTGGTCGGTTTGGCACATCAGGTTTCAGGGTTTGACTGAAAGACAGTGACATGCTGTGTCTAGAACATGGGGTCCTCTGGATAAGCATGTAGTAGTGGGATTTCTGGGTCATATGGCAGGATTAAGTTTAACGTTTAAGAAACCGCCAAGTTGATTTCCAGAGTGGCCATGCTGTTCACATCCTAGCTAGCAAGACACGAGGGTTCCAGTTGTTGTAAGTCCTTGCCAAAAACCCACTATTGTTAGTCTTTTTAAGTTTTAGCTATTTCAGCCTCTCTGAAGGATCTTACTGTGGTTTCATGACTAAAAATGTTGAGTACTGTTTCACAGGCCCGTTTGTTGTTGTATAACTTTCTTTGGCTGAACTATCCATTCAGATATTTTGCCCATTTTAAAATTAGATCTTCTTCCCATTTATAATGAGTTGTAAGAGTTCTCAGTGCATCCAAGCACTTTGGAAGGAGTAAGATTTGAGAGCCGGCCAGATTGTTCAGCAGGCAAAGGTGCTTACTACCCAACCACGTGGCCTGATGACCTGGGTTGGATCCCTGGAACCCATGTGAAGGTTGAAGAAGAGAACCAGCTATGCAGAATGGTCCTCTGACTTCCACCTATGTGCTGTGGCATGTGTGTCTCTCCCTTCACATACAAACACATACAATATTTAGAAAAAGAAGAAAAGAAATATGATTTGAGACTGTTTCCTCCCGGTGGGCAGCTTGCCATTTCCTGTTCTTCATGGTATGTTTGGAAACACAGAGGCTTTTATTTGATGAAGTCCAGGTAACCATTCGTGGGATAATTTAAACCTTCTTTTGAATGAACTGTTCCTGAAATATCAAATGCCACCAGCTGCAGCGACCCCTCCTGCCCAGTTCACATAGGGGGAGGGACTAAGGTCTCGAAAGGCAGGGAGCATCATGTTGGGACCAGCCAGGAATGGGTATAACAGGAGCACACAATGGGCCTTCTAAGTGAAGCCCCTTACTCTGTAGGAACAACCCATTAAATTTGCTAACAATCCCCTTAATAATCTTCTAATTAGATTCTGTCCTTTGCCTGTTTATCTGAGTCTGAAGCGGGGAGGGGGAGGAGGTGGACTGAAAAAATGGCCTCCGGAATGTGCTGCTGAGTCAAGCCCGCTGCTCTCCTGAGAGGGGGGTCATTTACCAAGACACCGTTGGTTGTTCTTCCTTTACGATTCATTTTTCTGGTAGGTCTTCAGTAGACAGCTCAGGTTGGGGGGCAACTTGTGACACCCTGACTTAGCTTGCTGCTTCTGGGGCAGAAGCCGTGGTCCACCATGCCCAGGACCATTCATGCTTTGTTGTTTCTAAGAAAAGTTGGCCAACTTCTAGGTCACGAGGTTTTTTTTTTCTCTCTACATTCTTGCTTAGCTCTTCAACTCCCCTGCACATCCCAGTTATTTCTCTGATCAATAACACTGATCAACTCTCAGTTCCTTTAAAAATGTTTTTGATTTATTTTCTTTTATGTGTATCAATGTTATACCTGCGTGTATGTAAGTGCACCATGGACAGTGTCTTCTGCAGAGGTCAGAAGAAGAGGTCAGATCCCCTGGAAATGGGAGTTAAGGACGGTTGTTACCAGCCATGTAGGTGCTGGGATTCAAACTGGGTCCTCTGCGAGAGCAGCCAGTGCTTGTAACTGCTGAGCCATAACCTTGGGCTCCTCTTTGTTTTTAAAATATTGGGTCAGAATGTGGTCCTTTTTATCAATAATCACCGTCTTGAACTTGTATCTCATCTGCATCTAATGGAACTCAGGTTTTCCTCTGTAGCTCAGAACTCTCTTCTAAGCACATGACGTGCACACTTGTGTTATATCCCATATTTCCACGTGGATAATTTGCACACTCGGTGTTTCCTAAATTGTACTTTGAGTGACCGCTCACTGCAAGTTGCCCGACTTGTGTCTTTCCCTCTCAACGTCTCTTTCCCACGGTGAAGCTGAAAACCTTTGATTCCTGCCTCTCTCTCATACTCCTTCCCTGATCAGCCAGTGAATCCTGTGGGCTGGATCTTCAAAATTACATTCAGGATCCAGCATTTCTCATCTCTGAGGCTTTCTCTCTGCTTTCCCAGGATACAACACGTCTTCTTTGATCATTTCAGCCACCCCTTTGCAACCACTGTCAACACAGTACCCAGATGGAGCCTTGAAATATGGTCCTATGATGTCACCGCACACTCCACCTTTTTGTGGTTTCCTCATGCAGTCTCAGGAAACCCAATGATTCTTATCAAGGCTGCCAGGATCTTCTGCTGTCTAACGTCCGCTGCCTCCTCCACCCTCCAGTCTCAGATCTTCTTTCCTCAAACTCTACTTCATCTAGACTGGCTTCCTGACGTTTTTCTGGTATGCGAGGCACATCCCTGCCTTGGGACATTAAAAAAGAGAAATTCATGCACTCGATCCCTTTGGAAAGCAATTTAAGCAATTTGGCAAATTTCCCTCAAAGCAGATCCCCATTGAGTCTAGATCTTGTGTGTGTGTGTGTGTGTGTGTGTTGGGTAACACCCAGGGCCTTGGCTTATGCTAAGTGGTCTACTCCGTTCTTGGCCTCTGTACCTGGACTTTTAGTTCATCCCTTCCCCATCCTCGATTGCTTTTCCTTTTCAAAGCTGTAGCAACCACTTTTTCACCTCAAGTCTAATATTAAATACCACTTGGCCAAGAGCCACGCCCTAACCGGGTGCTTAGACCACAGTCCCTCTCCTCTGTTCTTTTTTCTTGTGCTCACTTTTTCCTAACATACCCTTCTGGATTATTCATCATTTATAATTTCTTATAATCTTGGACAGGAGTGTGAATGTTCATTCAGGCATTTATTAATAGTAGTCATATCCTGTGCCTCCGAGCTATACTTCTTGCCTTCTATTATTAATTAATTAATTAATTAATATTTCTTTATATTTTTGTCTGTTGAGTCAGGGTCTCCCTGTAGCCCTTAGCTGTCCTGAAACTCAGTATGTAGACCAGGCTGGCCTTGAATTCACAGAGATCTGCCTGCCTCTCTGCCTCCCGAGTGCTGGGATCAAAGTTGTGCACGAATGGACTCTAATTTACAGTTAGTTTTTTTATTATTTTTATTTTTTTATTATTTTTAATGTGTATGAATGTACTGTCTGCATGCAGGTCTGTGCACCCATGTCGTGCAGTGCTGCGGAGGTAAGAAGAGGGCGTCGGATTCCCCTGGAACTGGAGTTAAAGACGGTTCTTAGCTGCCATGTGGGTGCTGGGAATTGAACCCAGGTCTTCTGCAAGAGCAGCCAGCGCTCTTAACCGCTAGGCCATCTCTCCAGCCCCACTGGCTCTTGCCTTTTTAAAAAAATAAATATAAATGCAATGTAAAATAATGATAAAATATGCAGTATAGTAAATACATAGTCATTTATTGTCATTACCTAGTCCCATGTAACGTGTATAGTTGCACATGGCACGCTTTTACAGACTTGAAGCAAAGTGACTTTGTTTACACATGCATCACCACAACCATTTGAGTCATATGTAAGGCTAAGATGTTGCACTGGCTGTCATGATAAAAACTGCTAGGAATTTTTTTAAATCTATGTTGATCTCATGGGACCACTGTATGTACAGTTCATTGTTGACTGAAAGATTACTATGTTGTGCATGACAGTATATATATATATATATTAGCTATAATATATATATATATTATATTGATCTTTTTTTTTTTTTTTTTTTTTTGGTCTTTTCGAGACAGGGTCTCCCCGTAGCCCCAGCTGGCCTGGAACTCACTCTGTAGACCAGGCTGGCCTTGAACTCACAAAGATCCGCCTGTCTCTGCCTCCTAAGTGCTAGGATTAAAGGCGTGCGCCACCAAGCCCGGCTATATATTGGTCTTTTTGAGACAGGGTCTCCCTGTAGCCCCAACTGGCTTGGAACTTGCCCTGTAGTCCATGCTGGGTTTGAACTCACAGAGATCTGCCTGCCTCTGCTTCCTGAGGGGCATGACAGTATTTTTGCTACTCACTGGGTGAAATCTAAGCATTTGGAGCAATTCTTGGCACCTAGAAGATGCTTATTAAAAATTTTCTGAAGGGACGAAGAGGCCAGCAAACCTACCTGGAGCTTTTCACACCCCTTCATGTTAGTAGTAGAATCTTAGCGTACGTACTCCAAGCCCCTCCTGGTTTCCTGTGCCACTGCCAGACATTGTTTTGCTGCCTGTCTTGTAACCATCATTATTTTTGTTAATAGCAATAAAATCTTATATACTGATTCATGTGCTTACAATTTCAGATCCTCATCCCTCTGAGGGGATCCAGATTTCCATGTGGTGTTAGTTTCCTTCGCTACCAGAGCTTCCTTTGCTCTTCATGAACGCAGAGAGATTAGTCAGAGAAAGGGAAGTTGAACTGTTAGAGATGAAAACTACAAAGCGTGAGATGATAATATGAAAAATATCCTGGATGGAATTAACAGCACATCAGAGACTGCAGAAGACCCGTGATATAGAATCAATCTAAAATACACCACCAAGAGAAAGAAAAATATTAAAGATGAGTGAACGAAAGCTGGAAGAGGGGCTGGAGAGATGGCCTAGTGGTTAAGAGAACCGACTGCTTTTGCAGAGGACCTGGGTTCGATCCCCAGCACCCACATGGTGGCTGAGAACCTTCTTTAGCTCCAGTTTCAGGGGAATCCGATGCCCTCTTCCGACCTCCGCAGCATTGCACGACATGGGTGCACAAACCTACATGCAGACAGTACATTCATACACATTAAATAAATAAAATTAAAAAGAAACCTTTAAAAAAAAAGATGGAAGAATAAGATACATTGAGGAATGACAGAAATTTTCCAAATTTGATTGGAACTAGAAGTCTATATATTAAGAAACTCAATAAATCCTAAACTCACAAACCCTAAAAACAAACTTACATGTGGCCAACCTTGAAAATGTAGTTACAGTAAGTATGTTAGTGTTTTCTCTGTACAGTACAAAGAATGATTTATCATGGCTGTATTTGGGTTTTGAATGAGTGAATTTATTAAGTATATATCAAGCCAATGTCAAAGAATAAATACCAAGTAGCAGATAGACAGATAGCAAGATATCATCAAAGCAGCTATTCAAAACTTCCAGCAGAAATTGGGGAAGTCCCTTTCAGGTAGTTAGCTGGAGTTCCCAATAGGGTCACAGGTGAAGCATGTCCCCTCGGTTAAGGCTTCCAGTTAATGAACAAATAGCAGTAGAGATAACATCATCAAATTGTGTACTCACAACTTCCACCTGGCACTGGGTAAGCTGAGGTGGTCAGCTTTGTCTCCACATCTGAACTTCATGTTTGTCTTTTCCATTGCATATTATGGGATAAACAGTAGAAACCTTTGTTGGAAATGGTTTACCTTCTGGCTGTTTTCAAGGACACTTTTTTTTTTTTTTTTTTTTTGTCTTTTCGAGACAGGGTCTCCCTGTAGCCCCAGCTGTCCTGGAACTCACTCTGTAGACCAGGCTGGCCTTGAACTCACAGAGATCCGCCTGCCTCTGCCTCCCAAGTGCTGGGATTAAAGTCATGTGCCACCATACCGGCATAAAGATGATTCTTAGCTGCCATGTGGGTGCTGGGAATCAAACCCTAGTCCTCTGCAACAGCAGTCGGCGCTCTTAACCTCTGAGCCATCTCTCCAGCCCTGGACACTATGTTTTCACTCTTGAGTTATTTTGCTTTCCTTGTCACAGAGTTGAGGAGGGGGACACCTCATCCCCAGACAAGGGGCCTTGGAAGAAACTTTGAGACAAACATCTTGGGTCTGAAATGGGAGGGGATCTCATAGTCCTTTTTCTAAACCAGCTTTTCTGGGAGAGCAAACAGTAGTTGACATTTTACCAATAAAATGTACATTACAGTGTCCTTGTTTTTGTCAGCCCAGGGACCATGCTGATTGGCTGATTTTCCTTATAGTTCTGCTTCTTTTTGTGTTGATAATTTTCTTTATTTCTTTTCAAAATTCACTTATTTTTATTGTATGTATATGAAAATATCGCCTGCTTGTATGTAAGTATACCCATGTTATGCAATGCCTGCGGAGGTCAGAAGAGGGCTTCAGGTTCCTCTGGAACTGGAGTTATGGATGGTTGTTAGCTGCCATGTGGGTGCTGGGAACCAAAGTCAGGTTCTCTGCAAGAGTAGCCAGTGCTCTTAACCACTGAACCATATCTCCAACCCCCTGTTGGTAATTTTCAATTGGATGCCAGAGCTTGTGAGTTTTACTCTACTGTATGCTGTGTATCTTTGTGTTCCTATCAATATTGTTACAAGTTTTATTTTATTTTAATTTTTGGTGGTGCTGTGATTTGAACCTAGAGCTTCATGCTTTTTTTTTTTAATTTAATTTTTATTGATGCTTTGTGCATTTCGTACATCATTTTCCAATTCAGATCAGGCATATTTCCCTTTCCCTTCCCCCCACCCCCACCCCATCCCAGATCATGTATTCTGCCATAACTGTCCTGCATCTTTCTCTCAGTTTTTTTTTTCATTTTTTAGCTATAAGTGATAATCCATGAGTACAAGCATCCTTCGTGCAAAACCAATCTGCAGGCTGTTGTGCCCAAACCCCCACAGCCCCACCATCCAGTGGGGGGTGACAGGTTGTTTGTTCAATCAAGTTGATCAAATGAGTGTCCAGACTACATAGCTGTAGTTTCACCATTCACCCCAATCGCAGCCTTTACATTCTACCACGCCCCCTCTTCCGCAGATTGTTCCCTAGGCTTAGAAAAGGGGCACAGGTGGATGACAAGTAAAACAGTCCACTCCCTCTGGAGCTGTTGACTTGGACTCTGGTCAATTCTGGCTGTTTCCTTTCATGGGCTGACAGTTTGTCCAGGAGTAACCTTTCGATACTACTTAGACAAGTGCTCTACCACAGAGCTACAGCCTTATCCCATAAGGGATTTTCAATTACATTTATTTGTTTATTTGCGTGTATGAGCATGTGTGTACCACAGACACAGCATGTGTGTGGAGGTCAGAGGAAAGCTTGGGGGAATAGTGTTCTCTTTCTACCATGTGGGTGTTGGGGATGGTACTCAGGTTTCTGGCCAACTGAATTGCCTCACTCGTCTTTTTAGTATTTTTGAGCTTTGTTCAGGGATCAGATAAGGTACTTAGGAACAGTGTCTTACTTTGTAATATTTGTTAGGTGGGACAGACAGTACAAGGTTTAATCTTGGACCAATTATTCTCTACTATGGAAGAAAAATGCTTTGAGTACTCAATGTACTTGAACCCTGAATTGAGAGGCTGCCCAGTCTGCCTAGAGCATATCTCACAGTTGATGGTGGTGCTGAGTACCAGGTACCACTTTCCAGCCTTTGGCTAGTTACCTCTGGTGCATGTACTGAAACTTCAAGGGAGACCCTCTGCAGAGCTCTGTGTCTCGGTGGAGCTCTGTTCTGTTTGCATTCTGTCTTAAAAATCTCATTGTTGGGGCTGGAGAGATGGCCTAGCGGTTAAGAGCGCCGACCGCTCTTGCAGAGGACCCGGGTTCGATCCCCAGCACCCACATGGCGGCCGAGAGCTGTCTGAAACTCCAATTCTAGGAGAACTCCAGTTCCAGGGGAGTCTGACACCCTCTTCTGACCTCCGCGGCTTTGCACGTCACGGGTGCACAGACTTGCATGCAGACAATACATTCATACACATACGGAAATAAATAAAATTAAAAAAAAATCTCATTGTTGGAACCGGGCGTGGTGGTGCACATGCTTTTGATCCTAGCACTTGGGAGGCAGAGACAGGTGGATCTCTGTGAGTTTAAGGCCAGCCTGGTCTATGTAGCAAGCTCCAGGCCAGCTGGGACTAAAAGGAGACCCTGTCTCAAAAAAGCAAAAAAATCCCCAACTCATTGTTGGGGCTGGAGAAATGGCTCATTGGTTAAGAGCACTGACTGCTCTTGAAGAGGACCTGGGTTCAATTCTCAGCACTCACATGGTGGCTAAAAAACACCCGTTACTCTATTTCTAGGAGAATTCGATGCTTTCTTCTGTCTTCCTCGGACACTGCACAACATTGGTGCACTCACATACATACAGGCAACACACTCGTACACATAAAATAAAAATAATAAAAATATTAAAACATTCTCATTGTCTAGGAATCCTCAGCTTTGTCTACTAAACTTAGGGGATTCCCTATGTGTGGAGAGGCCACCCCAGAGGTCATTTGTTATCCCTCTTGAAGATTCTTATTTCATATATTTGCTTATTACTTTTGTTGGCTCAGATGAGAGTGTAAATGAACACCTAACTCTTTCTACTGGGTCACAAACGAGAGGCCGTTTACAAAAGTAGGCCATGCTAGAGCCTATTTCATAACACAGAAGTGTGTTGGTATTGACGATTATTATAAAGAACACAGTGTGGAGCCGGGTAGGAAGTACATGTTCCATTAACACAGGCATTCCTACTGCTGGTACCTCTGTCATTGCTGTGAGGATTATCAATATGGCTTTGTGTGTGCACTAGAGTGAACTGGTTAGCTGGGCCTCGAAGTACTAAGTCCTCGGTCAGCATTCTTCTCCTTCCTCTCTGTGGCAACCACATTGTTACCTGATTGCTGAAGCCCTGGACAGCACCACATATAAATACCAACAGTGACTTAAAAACAATCAGCCCCGAGCCACAGGAATATGAGTGGAAGCATTGCCTCATGTGTTCACGATTCCTGCTTTGTCCTAGGGCATGCCTTTCCCCTGAAACAAGAAACAGTGTTGAGAAGTCAGAGTCTCTGTAACCTAGTCTCCTCAGTACAAGTTGTGACTTCCTCTCCACCTGGTTATCTCATTACAAGTTCTTGGAGTTGAGTGGAAAAGGGA
The DNA here is from genome assembly GCA_009823505.1 of Rhizomys pruinosus. Lineage (NCBI taxonomy): Eukaryota > Metazoa > Chordata > Mammalia > Rodentia > Spalacidae > Rhizomys > Rhizomys pruinosus. The sequence continues at coordinate 2,332,181 of VZQC01012059.1, read as the reverse complement.
AGGAAAGAAAGCCAGTGTCTGCTGAGGCTCCACGGCACGGCAAAGGGCTTGGTGTCATTGTGGGGATTCTGTTCACTCCCTAAACCTCGGTTCCATCACTAACAGTGGAGACAGGAACACTATGTCTGCAGTGTTGTTATGAATTGAAGACATGCATAAAATGCCTTGGAAACTGTTTCTGATTGTACTAATAAACTGTACTTAATATTATCCTCTCTGCTACAAACTTATAGGTAGCCTAATTGCTTCCATTTTGTGGCAAGATAAAGTGCTGTTCACCCAGTACTGATGGAACCAGTATCAGATCCGCGGTGAACGGCAGGCCATCTATCTGTTCAGGGCCATTTCCTCATTCATTCACTGGGGATTTACTGAGGCTTTCCTGTCTTCTAGGCCTACAGAATATAGGTCTCTCACAGAACACAAGGTACAGAGAGACAAATTTATAAGTACAGTAAAATATGAGAACATCAGTGAGCGTTTATGGGGAAGGGACTCGTTTTACCTGCCTCTGAGAGAGGAAGGTGTCATTAAATATTTTTTCTTGGACTCAAATCCTGAGCTGTGTTTGCCCAATGCAAAGGCCAAGAACATGCACTCTGAGCAGAGGAATAGCGTGAATGCAGGACAGAAGCATCATGTTCTGGGATGACAAGCAGGGAACGTCAAACACCTGTAGCAGAGAAAAGCAGTAGGAGGTTCTTGGTGTCAAGAAAGGGTCGGAGCTCAAATGTCACGGAGAGCCGATGAAGACTTAAACTAGAAAGTACCTAAGCCAGATTTGAAGCATTTTTTCTTTCTTTCTTTTTTGGTCTTTTTGAGACAGGGTTTCCCCATAGCCCCAGCTGGTCTGCAGCTTACAATGTAGACCAAGCTGGCTTGGATCTCACAGAGACCCACCTGCCTCTGCCCCCCACCAAGTGTTGACCATGGCCAGCCATTATTTTTTTTTTTAATAAAACAAATGCAAATTAACCTAGCTTCAGGAGGTTTGTGAGTTAGAGGGACTTACTTTTTGCATGTGACTGCTGTTAGTTGTGGTCTGTGCATCAGTGGTTTTGAAAAATGAGTCAGGTTGTCACTCATGGTCACTTACATAATACTGAGTTGAGTAGAATCCTTGTTTGCAGCTTGACCTGTTCCTCACTTGCATGGAAATATTTATTTATTTATTTATTTATTTATTTATTTATTTATTTATCTGTATGAATGTACTGTCTGCATGTAGGTTTGTGCACCTGTGTTGTGCAATGCCGAGGAGGTCAGAAGAGGGTCTCGGATTCCCCTGGAACTGGAGTTCTCTTGGAATTGGAGTTACAGACGGTTCTCAGCCGCCATGTGGGTGCTGGGGATCGAACCTGGGTCCTCTGCAAGAGCAGTTGGTGCTCTTAACTGCTAGGCCATCTTCCTCAGCCCCATGGAAATTTTTATAAGAGGCTTCGTGCACACTTAGGAGAGTACATTTGCATGTGTCACTGATTGGCATATATAGTAAGTAGATCATGTGTTTGCCAGTACTTAAGGGGCTAATTGGCTTACTTGTATGTCCTGTCAAACATCTGGAGCCAGGGTTTGATTGTGAATAAGAAACACATGTGACTGGCACCTAAATAAAAGTATCTGAGCAAAACAAACAAACAAACAAACAAACAAATGCAAATTAACATAGTCACATGGCTGCAACTAAGATAGTTTGAGGTGCTATGGGCTTGGGCAGGTGGTAGGGGGTCTCTGAAGGTAGCTTTTTCTCTTCATGGGAGCTGTTAAGGTGCAAGCAGCACTTCAGGATGTATGTAGGGAAGAGACTAGTGCTTGGGTAAATGTCTCCACGTCCCCACCAGGAGGAGAGGGTGTGTGTGCAGCTCCTGTGCCCCCTACAGTGGTCCTGAGCTAGCTTCTCAAATTCTTATTGTCAACTCTTGTTGAAGTCCATCTTGTCTCTGAGGACTGGACGGTGGGGCAAATCAGTTTCCATTCTGATGTATTTCTAGTGTGCTTGTATTCACATTTTCTTCTGTTTTTTTTCTTTTTTCTTTTTTCTTTTTTTTTTTTTTCAGTGTGCAAGCCCAGGCTGGCCTGCAACTTGTGACCCTCCTGCCTCAGCCTTCTGCATGCTGAGATGGGAGGTATGTGCTACCACACCCGGCTTCCTTCACTTTTTGATGCTAAAAATTGCTGAAATATTCTTGTCACCAAATGGCTTTTCTTTTTATTATTGTAGATTCTTACTACTTTTATATTTTATAAATCTTGATATTTAGTTCACTCTTTGAACTAGGATTCTGTCTTGCTTTTGAAAACATTCACATTGACCGTGGTCATTGGAGGCATACAGCCCGGGTGTGGGAGGTCTACCCCCGGCTTCTTGACTTTGCGGTTTCGGTTGAGGGACCACCGGGTATTGAGAAAAAGGAAGTTGGCAAACATCCTTTGCAGGGTAGCGTGGGAAGCAAGGGAGGGGCTGGAGGTGAGAGAATTGACAGGTGTTAGACGTGGCTGGGCTACAACAAAGCTTGTGGAGAATGAATTTGGAGTAGAGTTTGAGAGGATCTAATTGAATGGTTTAACCTGTCAGCACAGTCAAGACATCTGAGATGCAAGGGACGTGAAGAACTGGGGCTGAGGAGACGTGTATACTCAGTGTCTCAGAGTCAGCAGCAACTCACTGCTGACAGCATGGTGGGCTGGATGGCCTTTAGTCTCAAAGATCTGGAAAGACTCATGGGATGCAGAGAAGCTGTTCTATGCATAGTTACAGTTTATTGGTTTTTCAGAATATTCTATTTATTATTTTCATTTTGTGTGTATGACTGTAATGATGGTATGCGTGTAAGTGTACTTTGTAGAGGTCAGGAGAAGGCACCAGATTCCCCTAGACTGAATTACAGTTGTTAGCCACCATGTGGGTGGTGGGAATCGAACCTAGGTCCTCTGCAAGAGCAATAAGTAGTCTTAACCGCTGCTAAGCCATCTCTGCAGCCCTGGTTACAGATTATTGTTAAAATGGAATGAGGAGACAAAAGTTAACAAAGGGAAAGGCTAGAGAACAGAGCACAGGGGGTCAGCGGGGGGGCTGGACATGGGCTTGGGTATCTGGTTGACCTCTACTGGTGGATTTGTACAGACAGTATTTTTTTTCTTTTTGGTCTTTTTGAGTCAGGGTCTCCCTACAGCCCCAGCTGGCCTGGAACTCACTCTGTAGACCAGGCTGGCCTTGAACTCACAGAGATCCGCCTGCCTCTGCCTCTCAAGTGCTGGGATTAAAGGCGTGTGCCACCATGCTTGGCTTAAAGATGGTTCTTAGCCACCATGTGGGTGCTGGGAATTGAACCCAGGTCCTCTGCAAGAGCAGCTGGTGCTCTTAACAGCTGAGCCATCTCTCCAGACCCAGACAGTACTTTCTTTAACACACTGGAGGGTTGCCAGGGAGGGAATCTCACCAGGACCCTTGTGCCCAGGCTGTTTTGGGGAGTTAGTAACATAGCCAGGAGATGCCCATAGGGCTGAATTTACCCAGTCTCTAGCTCTGGAAAGCAAATGTACACTACTCACCACAGAACCCACTGCTAATCCCATTGGTACTCTTCTTCACCAGCCATGGCCAAGGCTCCTGGAACAGATACTTGTCAGGTGGGATGCTCTAAGCACAGAGCTGAGAGATTTCCCTCAGGAGACAGGCAAGGGTCAGACCTTTCTTCTGATGTGAAGGTTTGAAAATCTCAGAGGTGCTTAGCCAATCCTTTCCCACACGTGGGACTGATGAAGTCACAAGGTGATGCAGGATGAGGAGACTAAGGTGTGGGTGGTGCTGCAGAATGACTGATATCCCAGAGACTGCCAAAAAAGGGGGGGCACAGAAAGGGAAGGTGTGGGAGAGAAGCAGAAGGGGGGCCTGGGAGAGCCAACCGGGAACCTGAGGATCTGGGAGCAGCAAAGATTCTTGCCAAGTAAGACAGACAATGAGGGAAAAGGATGGCTGGAAACTCCTATGGCATTTAGAAAGCAAGATTGGCACCATTTTATTTATTTATTTTTAAAAAAAAAAATTTTTTTTTATTATTTATTTTTGTATGTGTATGAATGTATTGTCTGCATGCAGGTCTGTGCACCCGTGTCGTGCAATGCCGCGGAGGTCAGAAGAGGGTCTCGGATTCCCCTGGAACTGGAGTTCTCCTGGAATTGGAGTTACAGACGGTTCTTAGCCGCCATGTGGGTGCTGGGGATCGAACCCGGGTCCTCTG